>CM075977.1:278192173-278232173 GCA_038087875.1 Malacoraja senta
GTCTGTTTGCTGAAGGTACTCCTCAGGTGGACCAGTGTGTTTGGATTGATTGATGTGTTTAGCCTGAAGGCTGTAGATAGAGTTCCCTAAATATGAGATATTGGATATGTATACTGCACAAATAGGATTTTAGTAACTATAATGTATACATCAGTGGAGCTGAAGCAAAATTTGACGTCCTTGATATTTCAGTATTTATTCGCAGGATAGGCATTGATTACATGGAGCAGCACTGAGTGGATATAATCTTCCTGTGGTATGTTAAGCAAGAAGCCACCGGTTGAAGCTTGTAATATTGTCCGAAAAAGAGGTGGAGGAGAGGACATTTTCTATCAGTGTTGCGTTGTTGATGTTGTACAACTGTAAATGGCTGACTAACTTAGCGCCAGGATCAGGTTTAGTTTAGTTTAGTTTAGAGATCAGACCTTAGTTTCGCTTAGAGATAATGTGCAGGTCCGCACCGACCAGCGATCCCGCACATTAACACTATCCAACACACACTAGGAACAATTTACATTTACACCAAGCTAATTAACCTACAGACCTGTACGTCTTTGGAGTGTGGGAGGAAACCGAAGATCTCGGAGAAAACCCCACGCGGTCACGGGGAGAACGTACAGATCCTGTACAGACCGCACCCGTAGTCGGGATCGAACCCAGGTCTACTGGTGCTGTAAGGCAGCAACTCCACTGCTGCGCCGCTGTGCAATCTCATTGCCTTCTCTGTCAACAGTTGTGTCTGTTGAACTATTTTCTGTAGCAGTCCTACTGTTGTGTCTACATAACTATGGTTTGGTCTGTAGTCATTCAGGTTTAATCGTTGAAAATTGAATCATTGCATTTGTCCTTCTATTTATATTTGGCTTACTTGCCACAGTACTGCACCAGCTCCTATTGAATTCATTAATACATCTCATGTGAACAAGACAAAGATCATCTATCCTCCTTGTCTTTCTGAACATGAAATTACCTTTGAATATGATCAAATGGTGGAACCCAAGTCAGCTGGTTCCATTCTTATCTATCCAGTTATATCTCGAAACAACACATTCTTGTAGATGCTGGAGCAAATAAAAGCTGCTGAGGAACCCAGTGGATCTGCCGCAGGGCCTTGAACTTGACTGTCGACTCGACCATTGCCTCCACAAAGACCAGCTGAGTTTTTCCAACAATTTGTTTATTTTTTTTTGCTCCAGATTCCAGCATTTGCAGCCCCTCCTTGGCAGAAGAATCTGGTAAAGCTGTTTCAGTGCAATCGATATCCTGGAGATATATATATTTTTATCATTCTTTCATGATTGCTGGCTCATAATCCTGAAACTTTCAAGTGTATCACGACGGTGAGATTTTGTTGTACAGCATAACAAGGGCTGCAGTGCTTGAAAAAGATAGATCGTTATCAGATATTGAAAGGCAGCTGGAGGTGGGCAATATCAAGACAGAATTAGGTTCAACAGATTGTTTAAGAAGGAACTGCAGATGCTGGAAAATCGAAGGTAGACAAAAATGCTGGAGAAACGCAGCGCATGAGGCAGCATCTATGGAGCGAAGGAAATAGGCAACGTTTCGGGCCGAAACGTTGCCTATTTCCTTCACTCCATAGATGCTGCCTCATCCGCTGAGTTTCTCCAGCATTTTTGTCTACCTAGGTTCAACAGAACTCATTTACAGTGCAAAATTAATAGAATGTGATCCGGTATCTCATTTAGCAAAAAGTAACGCAGACTGAACAGTTTACTGGTTTCCCAAGTCTGTGAGCCACCAGTATATCTTTCAACTACACATTAGCTGGTCAGCTATGTTATCCCAGAGGGCATACTTGGCTACTAACTACTCACTTTAAGGTCAGACACAGACTACATGGCTCTTTCCAAATTTGCCAGTCACTTCATTAGAGAAGAAGAAAATTCAAGAAATTTCTCAACAAGTCAAATGAAAGGGCTGGTGAAAGCCAGCCGTCTTAACTGATGAAGTGGATCCCTTTCTTATCAACCATTGCGTTCCCTTAGCATAGCAACCTTGTGTGTTGTTTCCTTGCAGCCAACAAATTCTGAAAGTTATTCCTTTTTCCATAATTAAGTTCTGCCTCAGGTGAATTTGACACAAGGTCAAGGGTCAGGGCGGCACGCTGGCACAGCGTTAGAGTTGCTGCCTTACAGCGAATGCCGCCCCGGAGACCCGGGTTCGATCCTGACTAGTGCGTATAGGATAGTGTTAATGTGCGGGAATCACTGGTGCGGACACGGTGGGCCGAAAGGGGCCTGTTTCCGCCCTGTATCTTTAAACTAAAAGGTAATAAAGATATAAACAAACTAGACTAAGTGGGACCCGTTGGGTCCCATGTTCACACGGGAGGGCTGGTCCCCCAACGCAATATTCCACCTCTCCAACAATTCCAATACTGGTGGCCAGTGGGGGGGGGGGGGGGGAGCTTACTGGAGCGCTAGTATGGGTATTGTGGGTTGAAGGGACTGGTTTCCAGAGGGCTAGTATGGATATTGTGGGCAAAATGGATTCTTGGGGTGACAGCTCAGTCACTCAAGCCTGATGTGCTGGCAGCTCACTCACGGCTGGTGGGCGAGCAATTGACTCACGGCTATTCCTTGAAATTCCATTTCAAGCAGGGTGCAAGGCCACCAAATTCAAGTGCAGTTTCTTACCACTTCAAGTAAGGCCACCAAATTCAATTGCAGTTTCATACCACTTCAAGCAGGGTGCAAGGCCACCAAATTCAGGTGCAGTTTTCCTACCACTTCAAGCAGGGTGCAAGGCCACCAAATTCAGGTGCAGTTTCCTACCACTTCAAGCAGGGTGCAGGGCCACCCAAACTCAAGTGCAGTTTCATGCCACTTCAAGCAGGGTGCAAGGCCACCAAATGCTAGTGCTGTTTAATGCCATTTCAAGCAGGGTGCAAGGCCACCAAATTCAAGTGCAGTTTCATACCACTTCAAGCAGGGTGCAAGACAACCAAATTGAAGTGCAGTTTCATACCATTTCAAGCAGGGTGCAAGGCCACCAAATTCAAGTGCAGTTTCATACCATTTCATGCAGGGTGCAAGGCCACCAAATTCAAATGCAGTTTCATACCATTTCATGCAGGGTGCAAGGCCACCACATTCAAATGCATTCATACCATTTCAAGCAGGGTGAAACCACCATTAAAACAACCATAAAACCACACAAAACACCATATAAACACCACACTCACAGTTCAGTAGACATTCAGTGTGTTCAGTTGATTCACAGCTCAGACAGTGTCGTGACCTCTCCCTCCCCCATCTTGCAGAGACTGAGCCACACCCACACTTCCGGGTTTTATAATCCCCCCTCCCACCGGAAGGGGCGTGGCCTTCATGGCATGATTGACAGGAGAGAGATTCTCAACATTTTTTTAAACACCAATAACACTTTTATTTTTCATTGATGGGAAGAATCCTCTGCACCTGATGAGCAGAGGGGGATTGAGTAAGATGGCCAAAAATCACAGCCGTAAGTGGTAGCGGTTTATCTAAAATCAATATACAGTGCAAACAGGAAGTTGTCAAGTTACCACCACCAACAACCATTTGCAGTGCAGCATTTCAAAGCAGTTACCACCACCAACACTATTTTGCAGTGCAGCATTTCAAAGCAGTTACCACCACCAACAACCATTTGCAGTGCAGTATTTCAGGCATTGTGTAGGTTTTGGTCTTATAATCTTTGCACTTGCATTGGTACGGATAACAGGTGGAGATGATGTGCTCTCCAGTCTATTGTCCCTACAGATGGCTAGGATTACTGAACACAGCTCAGTGGTAGTTCAGTCTGACATTGGAAATTTGAAATTCTTGTTTTCACTCACGATGGTATCAGTGTGGACCTTTCAATTGTGCTTCAATTTATGTTATGTAGGAAGGAACTGCAAATGCTGGTTTAAACCTGTTTATCGGCGGCCCAATAATAAAAACACACCCATGGTGAACTTTATTCCATGCACCAAGGACATGCACTTAGCTGACACCCTCTCACGGGCACCTCCGCCCAACCTGCGAAAAACACCTGTCTGATGATGAGCACGAGGGGCACATGGTTATGATGGTCTCCTGCCTCCCATCTGCCGGTTTAGACATCTTAGTGTCACAAACAGCTGCAGACAAAACACTACAGTCGCTGGCCACTGTCATCCGCCGCGGCTGGCCAGACAAACAGCATCACCTGCCACGAGCTGTCCGCCCATTTTTCCCTGTCCGTGATGAACTGGTCATTCCGGACAGCGTGATAATGAAAGGACACAAGGCGATCAACCCGACGTCACTTCACAGCAAGTACTTCGACATTGTCCATGGGGGCCATCCCGCTGCAGAAATAACCCTTCATCATGCAAAAGGTATGCTGTTCTGGCCAGACATGGCTAACTACATTCTAGAGAAAGTTGCTGCCTGCCCGATCTGCAATAGCTTGACCCCGCACCAACAGAAACAACCACTTCTCCCGCACCCCACGCCGGACTTACCCAGGTCCACAGTAGCAGCCGACATCTTTGAGTGGCACGGCCAACAATACCTGGTTTTAGTCGATTCCTACTCAGGATGGTTTGAAATCGACCTGCTCAGTAGCCCGACTTCAGCCATGGTCTTTCTGAAACTAATTCGCCACTTCTCTGTCCATGGAGCCCCCCTAAAGCTACTCTCAGACAATGGACCTCCGTTCTCCAGTCAGTTCTTCAGGAATTTCGTGAAAAACTGGTACTTTCACCACATTACCAGTAGCCCTGAGTACCTGCAGTCCAACGGCCTGGCTGAGCGTGCGGTAAAAAGTGCAAAAGAACTAATGGAACGCTCACACCGGGCCGGCTCTGATGTTTATCGCGACCTACTCAACCTTCAGAACATCGTCCGCGACCCTCTCCTGGGATCTGCAGCCGAACGGCTCATGTCACGGCAAACCCGCTCCACTCTGCCTATGGCCAAGCAACTACTAGAACCACAAGTTCGTGCGTCGTCAGTTATCCAATCCTACTTCTGACACCATGTTTATCGGCGGCCCAATAATAAAAACACACTCATGGTGAAATCCAACTTATTCCATCAAATACACTGGAAACATTTCAACAGCTAGCTGCTTGCGTCTGGCTTACTAACTAGTGTGCCCGAGCGAGAGAGAAAGAGAGAGAGAGTCTTTGTGGAGTACCGTAATACCTCGTAAAAGTGGCATGCACATTTGTGTGGTGAAGGTTATAAATGGCATGAATTAATAAGGGTTAATCTACAACGAAGATAGACACAAAATGCTGGAGTAACTCAGCGGGACAGGCAGCATCCCTGGAGAGAAGGAATGGGTGTTGTTACAGGTCAAGACGGGTTACGGGTCTGAAGAAGGGTCTTGACCGATAACGTCACCCATCTCATCTCTTCTCCTCAGAGATGCTGCCTGTCCCGCTGAGTTACCCCAGCTTTTTGTGCTAATCTTCAGTTTATGTTGGTTGTGCTGGTCAAAATGGCCGAGGTGAATCTGACCATTTCTGGAAACTGTGAATTGTTGAACATAAGCTGTTGGAAGTTGGTGACTTTAATTGTCTCATGAGTTTGATCCATCCAGTTCTTTTTCTGTGAGAATACAGGTACCTCTAAAAAGTTAAATGAAGTTTTTTTTGTTTTTCCGACCACATGACATGTATTGTTGGGAAGGAACTGCAGCTGCTGGTATCAACCGGAGATAAGACACAAAAAGCTGGGGGTAACTCAAGCGGGTGAGGCAGCATGTACTTTAATCATTTGTGCATACCACCATCTTTTTATGTACAAAATGAAACACTGACCCATCTATTACCTCCTATCACAAAACTACTGGAAGCAACCTCTCCGAGCCACTAGAATATAGTAAAGAGAACTGTGGGCTTGCACAGGTTGATTGTTTAGTTTGGCTTAGTTTACAGAAACAACGCACAAACAGGCCCTTCGGCCCACTGAGTCCACTGACCAGCGTCCACGCACATTAACACCATCCTACACATTTAGGTCGGGGGGGGGGGTACCCCCGCCACAGGTACCATGTAATCCCGTGGCTACCTGCTCCATGGTCGGTTAGTCGGCGACTAAACCGTCTCCCCCACCTGGTTTGCTAGGTGAGGAGGGGGCTGTGGACCCCACAGCAGGACCAAAAATAAGACCTGTCAAAGGCCGATGAGCTCCTAGCGAGCCAACGGCCATCCACACTTCAGTAGAAGTTGCGATCACCGTCATACATAGCATTGTAATGGCCCTGTCACACTGTACGAGCTCATTCAAGAGTTCTCCCGAGTTTTGCCCTGATTCGAACCTGAGAATTACGGTAATAGCCGCTCGCAGATACTCGGGGCTCTCGTGGACAGGTTTTCAACATGTTGAAAATCTTCACGAGTCTTCCCGAGCTTACCGCGTTTCCCGAGTACCTGCCTTTAGCGTTACGAGCCGCTAAGAGACGTCCCCGAGCTCCGACGTACCCGCTTCCACGAGTTTGATTTTTTTTTTTAAACTCGGGAGAGCTCTTGAATGAACTCGTACAGTGGGACAGGGCTTTAGGCACCGTGCCCGTTGATGTTTTCAACGATGATGATGATGATACACACACGAGGGACAATTTTACACTTACACCAAGCCAATTAACCTACAAACCTTTACTTCTTTGGAGTGTGGGAGGAAACCGAAGATCTCGGAGAAAACCCACGCATGTCACGGGGAGAACATATAAACTCCATACAAACAGCACCTGTAGTCTGGATCGAATACAGGTCTCTAGTGCTGTAAGGCAGCAACTCTATTGCTGCATCACTGTTATTAGTTTGTCTGAATTTTGGCAGGAAAGAAAGTGAATTTGAATTTTTTGCATGTGCAGACTACTCATTTGCTGTTCCCACCATCTGCAGTGAGAGGAGACAGAAAAATATTATTTGGTCTTTGGCCAATTGCAGTTTATTTGGGGGTAGCTGGATTTTGAATAATGTTGAATTAATGCCGCCAATATAGAAAATAAAGTTGAGCTGCTGCCCCTCTGCCAGAGAGGTATGATTACAAGCAGGTTTTGGAGCTGACTCATTGCCTGGCTATTTTACGATTACCTTCTCCCTCACAAATTGAAGATTCTCATCCAATGCTAACTGCATGTGTTGTCTCTGTTATGCAACAGGAATACATGAGTTGCAACCGAGACATGAAAGATGGATCATTCTGTGTGAACTGCATTGCAGTGCACTATCCGTTGCGTCCCTGCCTAGAGTTCGTCTGTTGAGTTTCTCGCTGTCTGATCTATTCGAATCATCTATCTGATCATGGAGCGGCCTTGCCCGTTAAGCTTGGATTTCTGAGGGAATTCATCACCCAACTCAAAGGAAATTGGGTCATCAAAACATCAAGCCTTCCATTTGCAAGGCAAGGTCAAAGGGTGAGAGAACTTAAAATGGAGAATGAAAGCAAGATAAAAGCGCTCTGGCAGCAGGCCAGTGGAATGTTGATGTTGCCCGTGGGGAAAACGTTAAAAGTCACTTATTAATGGACGCATAAATTACAGTCTGGTTGTATTGATTTCCCTTGTGGCAATCTGAAGGAATTGAGGGATAAAGAAGACAACTGTGATCTTGGGTCAGTGATATCCTAGCCTGTGATACATGTGCCAGAGCAGACCCGGGTCTTGCTGCAAGAACTTTACAGAAACTTTTGTCAAATCGGATAATTTTAAGGAACAGCTGTCCTAACTCTTCAACTGCTCTCAAAGTCGGCGTTTTACTTTCTCCATGGAAGCCTATTCCCTTCTGGTAGAAGGTGGAGAGCAACAAATGGAGGAAGAAGTAAACTAGTCTATCTCAGCCCTACAGTGGCAGGGACAAAGGGAAAGGACATTTTATTGTCACATACACCAATTGGTGCAGTGACAAGATAGACACAAAATGCTGGAGTAACTCAGCAGGGCAGGCAGCATCTCTGGAGAGAAGGAATGGATGACGTTTTTGGGTCGAGACCCTTCTTCAGACTTACACATTTCATCAAACCTTAAAATTATCTTGAGTTGATAAAGTGATCCAGTGCAAAAAGAAATGCCTTGCAATCTTTTGTAGTGTTTTAACTAAGATGTTGAATGATTATGAACTGATTTGAGGAATAGGGTGTAGAATCATTCTCCCCAAAGTAAAAGTATTGAGGTCAAAATGGCCCTTTTTTATCTCTGACTTGCAAACATTAACAAGGCCCCAACTCCTTCCTTTTGGTGAAGATCTTGGCACTTAAATTATGTCCTACATGAAATCTGAATGGCTAGACATCCAATTGTTGGCGTGCTATTATTTATTTTCAACAAAAGTGGCAGCAGGGAGTTGAATATTTACTCCAAATTTTTTAAGATTGTTTAATTAAATTGAATTTAGTCCGTTTGGATATGTTAATTGAGGCAGAAAGCATATTAAAATGTAGATTATTATGCCAGAATATATCTTTTTTTTCTCAAAGTTGTTGCTTAGTTATTTTAATTATTGTCACGTGAACCGAGGTGGACTAAAAAGCCATTGTTGCGTGCTAACCAGTCAGCGGAAGGACAATACATGATTACAAACGACCATCCACAGTGTACAGATACATGGTAAGGGAATAATGTGAATCACGTTTAGTACAAGATAAATTAGAATTAGAATTAGAAATAGAATGCCGTTTATTGTCATTTAAACATACAATGTTCTTTTAAAAATTAAAAAATATATATATATTTATATTTTTATTAGAAGCAGTGTACAAAAGTATAAACCACGGCATATGACATAATACATTTATATACAGCTTCCATTTTAATTTCAACAAAGATGAAATGGAAAAAGAGAGAAAGAGCAAGAAAGAAAGAAAGTGAATGTGTAAGAATAGAACCCCTAAACTACCAAATTAGTGTAATCAAAGAGTGAGTAAGTAAAAACTTAAAAAAAAATAAAAAGACAAAAACGAAAAAAAAAGTGTTGATATACCTGCTTCATTTCTCACCACACCCATCACCCTGTCCGTAAATCGGTTTAATTCCAAAGTTGTGTTGCACCAAACTATCCTTGTAAGGAATCAATGAAAGGAGACCATATCTTTGAAAATTGCTATGATTTTCCTGCTAAGACAAGTCTCATATCTTCAAGATGTAGCGTCTCAGACATGCTTGTAATCCACATTTTAAGAGTTGGGGGAGATGTATTTTTCCAAAATTGAAGTATAACGTTTTTCGCCATTATCAGGCCATATTAAGGAAACGTCTTTGAAATATTGTTCAACGTTCAAACGAAATTACGTTCCTGCAGTCATAACAGCAAAAAACAAAACACACAATTAACACAATTCCACACAAACATCCATCACAGTGAATCTCCAAACACTTCCTCACTGTGATGGAAGGCAAAAGTCTTATCTCTTCCCTGTTCTCTGTTCTTTATTCTTCTTCTCCCGCAGTCAAGCAGTCAAACTGCTGCATCGAGCTGAACAAGGCTTTTGATGTTAGAGCCCCCGGTGGGCGATAGTGAGTCCCGCGGTCATTTAAGCCGCGTCGGACAATGTAAGGACCTTCGCCGGGTCGATTTAAACCCCTCGATTCGGGCGGGCGAAGGTTTGCTCCCGATGTTACCGTCCACAGGGCCTGCAGCCGGAGCCTCCGATCTCCGGTTGGGTGGCAGCCACGCGCCACCACAGCGCTGGTGAGTCTGCAGGCTCAGCGACTGGAGCTCCAGGTCGATTCTGGTTGGAGGCCGCCGGCTCCACGATGTTTAGGCCCCAACGACAACGGAGACTCGACAGGGAAAAGGTCGAATCCCCGTTACAGGGAAGAGATTAAAAGTTAGCGGCGACCAGAAAGACACTATGACTTTTTGCGCGACTGAGGAGACTACTCCCAGCGACCACCGGCGAACATGTGGCGACAAACTAGTCGCCTGTAGTTGCCTAAAAAATCACCTAAGTGGGATAGGCCCATAAGGTAGCCAGTGTGAAAACATGACAGTTTATTCCACAAGCATGCCGCCTCAAACGTCAGTGAGCTAATGATGAGATAGGTTATGGGTGATTGAAGAAGGGTTCTCGACCCGAAATGTCACCCACTCCTTCTCTCCAGAGATGCTGCCTGTTCCGCAGCTTTTTGTGTCTATGTTCGGTGTGAACCCACATCTGCAGTTCCTTCCTACACATGAGATATGTGTTGCGGATATGGAGACTAAAGGGCCTTTTCCACTTGGCCGTCATTTGCACGTCACGCAGATGGCGTGCGAAGATTTTGTACATCACAAAATCCTGTGACGCCGCGCGCGTCACTGCCTATGTCATCATGCACCATGCGCATCATGCACGCATCACGTGCGTGTCACGACACATGCGTCGTGCATCGTGACGCATAAATGATGTCGCGTAAATTACGCGCAAATGATGGCCAAGTGGGACAGGCCCTTAAATCTCCAGCTTCTGTTGGAGTTGTGACATGGAATCTTAGCTACCTAAGAACATTACTTCAATTGGATGAAATGTAAACAGACACAAAGTGCTGGAGTAACTCAGCGGGACAGGCATTATTTCTGGAGAGAAGGAATGGGTGATGTTTTGGGGTCGAGACCCTCCTGCAGACTGAGAGTCAGGGGAATGGGAATCGAGAGATATAGACAATGATGTAGAGAGATATAGAACAAACTAGACTAAGTGGGACCCATTGGGTCCCAGCATCACACGGGAGGGCTGGTCCCCCAACGCAATGTTCCACCTCTCCACCAATTCCAATATTGGTGGCCAGTGGGGTGGGGGGTGGGGGCTTTCTGGAGCGCTAGTATAGGTGTTGTGTGCTGAAGGGACTGGTTTCCAGAGGGCTAATATGGATGTTGTGGGCCGAATGGATTCATGGGCTGGCGGCTCAGTCACTAAAGACTGTTGTGCTGGCAGCTCACTCACGGCTGGTGGGCTCGCAGTTGACTCACGGCTATTCCTTGAAATTACATTTCAAGCAGGGTGCAAGGGCACCAAATCCAAGTGCAGTTTCATACCATTTCAAGCAGGGTGCAAGGCCAATAAAGACAGCGAGTCATGACCTCTCCCTCCCCATCTTGCAGAGACTGAGCCACGCCCACACATCCGGGTTTTATTGTCCCTCCCCCTCTCATCAGAAGGGGCGTGGCCTTCATGACGTGATTGACAGGAGAGAGAATCTCAATATTTTTAAAACACTAATAATTCTTTTATTTTTCATCGATGGGGAAAAATCCTCGGCACCTGATGAGCGGAGGGGAACTCTGAGTAAGATGGCCAGAAATCACAGCCGTACGTGGTAGCGTTTTTTTTCTAAAATCAATATAAAGCGTAAACAGGAAGTGGTCAAGATTAGACATTTAATTATATAGAAGGCAAGGCAGCTCTAATTAGGCAAGGCAGTTCTAATTAGGCAAGGCAGCTCTAATTAGGCAAGGCAGCTCGCTTTAGCACTTTCAAAACCAAAGGCAAGGCAGCTTGCTTTAGCACTTTCAAAACCAAAGGCAAGGCAGCTCGCTTTAGCACTTTCAAAACCAAAGGCAACGCAGCTTGCTTTAGCACTTTCAAAACCAAAGTCAACACAGCTTGCTTTAGTACTTTCAAAACCAAATGCAACACAGCTTTAGCACTTTCAAACCAAAACACACTTTTGCATTTTCAAACTACATTTTCAAACCACATTAAAGGCACTGACAGGTCAGTAAAACCACTCACAGTTTAGTATACATGTGTTCAGTGTTATTCACATCTCAGACTGAGAATTGCGACGTCTTGCTCCCCCATCTTGCAGAGAACTGAGGCACCTCCACACTTCCGGGTATTATAGTCCCTCCGGAAGGGGCGTGGCCTTCAGGAGAGAGAATCTCAACATTTTTTAAACGCTAATAACTTTTATTATTGATCGATGGGAAAAGTCCTCGTCCTGCGCAGTGGAGGGAGACTCTGAGTAAAATCAATATACAGAACAATTCAATATATAAACAATATACAGAACAACAGGAAGTGGTCAAGATGAGAGTTTTAGTAACATAGATTAATGAAAGATGTGTAAAAAAGTTGTAGTCAGAGAGCAGGAGGAATTACAGAGGGGGAGCAGCGACAGGGGGTGTTGCAGAACTCTCGTCGGAGAGAGGAGGAAAACTTCTTCAAAGTAGACATACCTTGAGGAGGTTTCGCAGTGGAGCAGATGAAATGTGTAGGAAGCAACTGCAGATGGTGGTTTAAACCAAAGGTAGACACAAAAAAGCTGGAGTAACTCAGCGGGACAGGCAGTTGTAAATCTTTTTGTTTCAAATGGTAGCACACCTGTATTTTCAGTTTTTATTATTGATTCCATGATTCTCACTTGCATCTATCTCTGCTACAGATACTGTAAATAGTTCATAAAGAAGAACGAGTTTAGTTGATAGCCAAAAAAAGTCCCTGTTGTTTCAGTGTCCTTGACAACTTAATAATCAGACATTACCATTTTAGAGTCGGCACTATGTTATTAGAATTGACTGGAATTCCTCCCCTTTCATGCTACCATGTAAAATGTGATACGAAATTATTCTATCAGGTGATTTTAAAAACTGAGGGGAAGGTTTCTGTAGTAACAAGACGGCATTCAACACCAACCTGTGATTATTGTATCAAAAATGGGATGAAGGTTGTTGTTTCCTCTGAGGTAGAAATGCTGTGTGCAGCCTCACTAGCTGCATCCATGCGGTCCATTCACCGCTAAACACAGTTGGTTTAAAAAAAAAGAAACATAGAAAATTGGTGCAGGAGTAGACCATTTGACATTTTGAGTCAGCACCGCCATTCAATGTGATCATGACTGGTCATCGAGAATCAATACCCCGTTCCTGCTTTTTCCCCATATCCCTTGATTCCGTTAGCCCTCAGAGCTATATCTAAAGGGGCTGTCCCACTTGGTCGACCTAATTGGCGAGTTTAGAAGAGTTTAAGGAGAGTTTGAAAAAATGTCATGTTGAAGACCTCCTTCGACTATGTAGAAGACCTCCTTTGACCTCCTTCAACTATGTTGAAGACTAGCTTCGACTAGCTACGACTAGCTACGACTAACTTCGGGAAAATTGGACACCGAATAGTGGAGAGTGAAGACCTCCTTCGATCTCCTTCGACCTCCCTTCGACTATGACGAAGACTATCTACGACTACCTTCGACTACCTTTGATTACCTTAGACTACCCTCAATTACCTATGACTAACATGATGACCTACAACGACCTACTTCGACTAAACCTACGAGTAAAAAAAGTATGGATTTTTTCCATGGCGACCTTTTTTACTCGCAGGCATTTTTTACCATATTGAAAAATACGCCATGACCTAGCTGAGGCCTCGAGTACACGGAGACCACTCTCGAGCATGAAGGAGAGTTACAAAGAACTCCTACGACCTTGTGTCGACCATGCTGCGAGTATGAGTCGAGGGCAAACTCGCCAGAACTCGTGGATTAGGTCGCCCAAGTGGGACAGGCCCTTTACTCTCTCTTGAAAACATCCATTGAATTGGCCTCCACTGCCTTGTTGTTGGCTGTAAAGAACAGCAACTTGGAAGCTTTCCTTCCCCAATGCCAATTGCCCACAAAATGCGTCTTTTTGATGCATTCATGAACAATGGAAAATGCAATTCAGAGATTAGAGTCATTTGAAAACTGTAGCTAGGTTAATGCTTCCCAATAACACAATAATCCTACATTGTGGTGCAAATCAGCAGCTTGTTTTATTTTATAAACGGGGTTTATTTCTGAATTAGGCCTTTTTAAATATAATTTCTTACAGTACAGTAACAAATCTCCAGTTCTACAATGAGTATGCAGGCACAGGAAAGCTCTTAACTCACAATGTGCCTAAAAACAACATCAATCCCCATCTAATCCAGGCCTCTAGGCTGATAACTCGATCTTTGGTAAACAGAAACATTAAAAAAGAAATTAAAGGAGAAAATCAATGTGACAATTGTACTTTAAAAATAATAATCAATGTAAATATTCTTAAACATTCATGAGAAAAACATGAAATTCTTGCTTTTGCTTCTAATTCTGCCTTGGTCCTTGTAGCCATTGGTCTTCACTGAAAATCCTGATCGAAAGCCAGTTTTGGCGTGCACCTCCTCCAGCCGAAGTACTGTGGTTTTTCAGTAAACTCGTCCCTGTAGCTCGAAGGCCTTACAGAATACAAAGTTGGATTGCAAGGAGCAGCCAACTAGTTTGGGATTGTTCAGGACAATCAGATGGGATATGCAAACTTCCTGGCAGTTACAGGGTTTGGGGGGGGGGGGGTGGGGGGGGGGGGTGGGGTGGGGGATTAGTGGATTTAGAAGACTTGGGTTGAATGACTGGCTCGTAAACCTGGATCTTGGACTCATTAAGTTTGTTGTCCAGAAGTGAGATTTTATTCACTCACAAGTGACGTTTTATTTTTCGCCTTTTGTGGCATTGGGGTTTTTTTCGTACCATTTCTACAGCCACTTCTCAGCAGCATTTGTTTAGGAGCTTCCCAAGTTTCAAATGTGCTAGAAGCAAAAAGAAAACAATGACTAAAAGCTCTTGCAAGCTGCATGTGTTGCAGCATATGTTAACGTATGAAGACGGTCACTGAAGGAAAGTTTCAAGTTTCATAGTCGTGTAAAGTGCTGAAGGATATGCAAGCCGTGAAATACCATCCAGGCTGACTTATCAGATGCAAATGTTTTCAGAACAGCTAATGGATTGAGTTCTGTCCTGTGGCCATTTAGACCATGTTTTCAATAATAAAACAAGCCATGCTACAAGTGGTGTAATTCCATCATTAGCCATGGTTTAGAACATAAAACATAGAACAGTACAGCACAGGAACAGGCCCTTCGGCAGAAGGGTCTCGACCCGAAATGTCACCCATTCCTTCTCTCCAGAGATGCTGCCTGTCCCGCTGAGTTACTCCAGCGTTTTGTGTCCATCTTCGGCACACTATGTCCCTGCCAAACGTTAAACTCATTTCCAGGATGGTAATATCAAAGATTAGAGAGCATAACTTTAAGATAAGAGGGGCAAAGTTTGAAGGAGATTTGAGGGGCAATTTTTAATGCAGAGGAATTATGGGTGCCAAGAATGCGCTGCCAGGGGTGGTGGTGGAGGCAGAAATGATAGTGGTGTTTAAGAGGCTTTCAGATAGACACATGGACATGCAGGGGTGTCTGCAGTTTTGGGGAGAAGGTAGGAAAATGGGGTTAGGAGGGAATGATAGATCACCCATGATTGAATGGCAGAGTGGACTTAGTTTAGTTTCGTTTTTTAGTTTAGAGATACAGCGCGGAAACAGGCCCTTTCGGCCAACCGGGTCTGCGCCAACCAACGATCCTCGCACATCAACACTATCTTACACCCACCAGGGACAATTTTTACATTTACCAAGCCAATTCACCTACATACCTGTACGTCTTTGGAGTGTGGGAGGAAACCGAAGATCTCGGAGAAAACCCACGCAGGTCACGGGGAGAACGTACAAACTCCGTACAGACAGCACCTGTAGTCAGGATCGAACCCGGGGCTCCCGCGCTGCATTCGCTGTAAGGCAGCAACTCCACTGCTGCGCCATTGTGCCGACCCATATGGGCGATGGGACTTGATGGGCCGAATAGCCTAATTCTGCTATTATCACTTATGAACTAATCTCCTCTGCCTGCATGTAATCCTCCATTCCTTGCATATTCATATCTAAAAGTATTTTAAAAGCCTCTGTCACATCTGCCTCCACCAGCACCCACAGCAGAGTGTTCCATATACCCACCATCTTCTATGTAAAAAAAAAACATACCCGCACATCTTTATTACATTTTGCCCCTCTCACCTTAAAGCTATGCCATCTTGAGTTTAACATCTTCATGGGGAACATGGGGGAAAAGATGTCAACCCTATCTGTACCATGTACAATTTTAAATACTTAAGCCCCTGTCCCACTTAGGTGATTTTTTTCGGCGACTACAGGCAACTAGGCTGTCGCCACATGGTCGCGGGGTGATGCCTGTATGGTCGTGAGTAGTCTCCTCAAGTCGCCTAAAGAATCGTTTTTCTGGTCGCCGCTGGATTTTGAAATGTTCAAAACCTTTCGGCGACTGTGGGCTTGACGTAGCTTGTCTTCTCCTGTCATAGGTGCTGTCGTAGGTTGTCGCCAGGATGATGCAGGTTGTCACCAGGTGTCGTTGGTTGTCGCCGGGTGCTGACTTCGGTGAATTCCATTGGCGACAGGTGCCGGCGACTGAATTGTCTTCAGTTGTCGCCGACAGGGTCGTTGCTTGTCTCAGTTTGTCGCGGGTGGACGTAGGCTGACTTTGGTTGTCGTAGCTTGTCGCCTGTGTGGTCGTAGGTTGTCATACGTGTGGTCGTAGGTTGTCATAGGTGTGGTCGTAGGTGGACTTCCTAATGGGTCGCCGGTTGTCAGTAGCTTGCCGTAGCTTGACGTCGACTAGGTGGTAGGTTGTCGTAGCTTGTGGTAGACATTATCCTGGGGGGGATCCAGTCGCCGCTTTTTCGGCGACCTGCAACGACTGTGACAGTCGCCGGCAGTTGCCAAAAAAGTCGCCTAAGTGGGACAGGCGCTTTACATCAGGTTTCCTCCCAGCCTCCGACTCTCCTGAGAAACCAATTGTTAGTCCAACTTCTTTTTATAGTTAACTAGACCAAGTGCAGACCCGATGGGTCTGGTCGCCGAACGTGCTTCAGACCCCGGGGTGTGGTTCCCGAACGTGCTTCAGCGTCTTGATTGCGTAGACAGCGTCTGGAAGGCCGTACGCAATGTCTCGACGTCGTACGCAGCGTCTTGATGTCGTACGCAGCGTCTTGACAGCGTACGCAGCGTGTTTACAACGTAGGCGGCGTACGCCGTCAAGATGCTGCGTACGACGTCGAGACACTGCATACGCCCTCAATGGGGCTGCGGGCCTACAGGCCGTTGACGTGCCGGCTCTGTGACGCTGGCTGAAAGCAAAGATGGGTTGTTCAGCCGCTGCTTTTCGGCGTCCTCGGAAAGAGGACAGCGAAAAGCAGAGGGGGAAGAGCCGATGTTTGGCTTAAGCCAGCATGAGCGAGACGGCCCGGGGGGGGGAGTAAGTGGAGAGCGCGTTGGGTCTGGTCCCCGAATGTGCTTCAGACACCGGGGTCTGGTTCCTGAACGTGCTTCAGCGTCTTGATTGTGTAGACAGCGTCTGGAAGGCCGTACGCAACGTCTCGACGTCATACGCAGCGTCTTGACGTCGTACGCATCGTCTTGACAGCGTACGCAGCGTGTTGACGGCGTAGGCGGCGTACGCCGTCAAGACGCTGTGTACGACGTCGAGACGCTGCGTACGGCCGTCGAGACGCTGCGTAATTTATTCCGATTATGTGTTTTCTGTTTTGTTGTGATTCTATGCATTGTAAGGTGTCCTTGGGTTTTAGAAAGGCGCCAGTAAATAAAATGATTATTATTATTATTATAATGTCTAGCAAAATGGAAAAAATCTCGGAGTTTTCGCGTGTGGTTTTGGCGGAGCAAGGAATCAAAGGCCAAATCTGACACCCACAAACACACACACACACACCCACAGAGTTTTAATAGTATATAGATAGATACCCACTAATACAGGCAGCATTGAGCACATCCTTCTCGGCTGGTCTGTCTGACCAAAAGGTCCTGAACCGCAAAGCCTCTCAAATCCTCCCAGCATCATGAGAGGAATAGATCGGGTAGATGCACAGAGTCTCTTGCCCAGAGTAGGTGGATCAAGGACCAGAGGACATAGATTTAAGGTGAAGGGGAAAAGATTTAATAGGAATCTGAGCGGTAACTTTTTCACACAGAGAATGGTGGGTATATGGAACAAGCTGCCAGAGGAGGTACTTGAAGCAGGGACTATCCCAACATTTAAGAAGCAGTCAGACAGGTGCATGGATAGGACAGGTTTGAAGGGATATGGACCAAACGAGGGCAGGTGGGACTAGTGTAGCTGGAACATGTTGGCCAGTGTGGGCAAGTTGGACCGAAGGGCCAGTTTCCACACTGTATCACTCTTTGACTCTAACCTGACCTCTGTCAAGAAGGTTTTGAAGGACAGCAAGCTGGGCGGTCTGATGGGCCCCTACCTGAAATGTTGCGTATCCATGTCCTCCAGAGATGTTGCCTGACCTGCTGAGTTACGAGAGTATTTTGTGTCTTCTTAATGGGCCTGTTCCACTTAGGCGATTTTTCAGGCGACTGCCAGAGACTGTCAAGTTGCTGGATAAAATTACTATATGACAGGCCGACTGCTAGAATATTGACCAACCACATACTTTCTCCGAAATTTCACCTATCCAGGGGCAATAGATAGGGTTGCGCATTATCACCCCTGCTATTTGCCCTTGCGATAGAGCCCTTAGCGGAAAGTATAAGAATGCATCCGAATATTCACGGTTATAATACTAAACATTCCAATAATAAAATATCATTATATGCAGATTAGACCAAATATATTAAATCTAATAGAGGAATTCGGTTCTTTCTCAGGATATAGAATAAACTGGAATAAAAGTGAAATCATGGCGATAAAACCCCAAGAGTCGACACACCTTTTAAATTTTCCTTTTAGAACTGCTACAGAAAAATTTAAATTGTATTGTATATCTTTATTGTCATTTCCTGAGTATTCGCATACCCAGAGGAAACAAAAAAACGTTCCTCAACCAGTGTCCATTTCAGTGTGCAGTAAAAAATAAATAGAAGTAAAAATACATATATCATGAACAAATTAACACTCTACTCTACTAAACATCAACAGGCGTTCCGATCGGCAGCGGCACGACAGTGGCTCTGCTGCAGTGTGTCCAGGTTGGTGGTTGGTGCACGATACTTTGGCAGGGGACAAAGTCCGTTTATCAGTCTTATAACCTGCGGGAAGAAGCTGAGGAGCATCCTGCTGGTTTTGCACCTAATGCTCCGGTACCTCTTCCCAGATGGCAGGATGGAGAATATGTGATGCGATGGGTGGTAGGGGTCTTTGATGATGGAGATGGCTCTGCTGATACATCTCTTCCTGTATATGTCCAGCAGGAAAGGGAGTGGAGCACCAATAATCCTGCTGGCGGTCTTCACAATCCTGTCTAGTTGGTGCCGTTCGTACGCCTTGCAGCTCCCGAATCAGGAAGTGATGCCGTAGGTTAATGTGCTCTCGATTGTCCCCCTATAAAAAGTTCGTAGGTGTGTAGTGGGGAGACCTGCTTTACGTAGTCTTCGGAGAGGGTGTAGTCACTGCTGGGCTCTCTTGACCAGTGCTGTGGTGTTGGTCGTGGACGTCAGGTCATCTGACAGGTGGAGTCCTAGGAACTTCACGCTGTTGACCCTTTCCACATCAGCTCCATCGATGTGCAGAGGTGTATGGTGTTGTTTTCCCGCCCTCCTGAAGTCAACCACCATCTCCTTAGTTTTTCCCACGTTGAGAATGAGGTTGTGGGATTTGCACCATCCCGTGAGCAGCTCCACCTCCATCCTGTACGCCGACTCATCATTGTCACTGATGAGACCCACCACTGTTGTGTCATCAGCGAACTTGTTGATGAAGTTGTTGTTGAGTCTAGCAGTACAGTCGTGTGTTAGCAGACTAAACAGCAGGGGGCTTAGGACACAGCCTTGGGGCGAGCCAGTGCTCACGGCTATGGTTTTTGATGTCCTACTGCCCACCCTGACTGTCTGCTGCCGTTGCGATAGAAAGTTCAGGACCCAGTTACATGTGCCAGCATCAACCCCCAATAGCTCCAACTTCTCCACCAGCTGCTGCGGAATGATTGTATTAAAAGCAGAGCTGAAGTCTATGAAGAGGATCCTGGCATAAGTATTTTTCCGATCAAGGTGTGACAGTACGAGGTTCAGTGTTGTTGAGACTGCGTCCTCTGTGGATCGGTTGGCTCTGTAGGCGAACTGCAGTGGGTCTAGGTCGGCAGGTAGACTATTTTTTATATGCTGCATAACCAGTCGCTCAAAACACTTCATTACTATGGGTGTTAGAGCCACTGGTCGAAAGTCATTATGGCAGGCTGGGTTTGGTTGCTTCGGGACAGGGACGATGGTGGCACTCTTAAGATAGTTGGGCACTACTGCCTGGCTGAGTGAGATGTTAAAAATGTCTGTGAAGACATCTTTCAGTTGCTCGGCGCAGTCTCTTAAAACGCATCCAGGAATGTTGTCCGGCCCTGCAGCTTTGCGTGGGTTGATGCTGGCAAAGGCCTTTTTAACTCCAGCTGCAGACAGCCTGAGCGACTGGTCACTGGGAGATGGCAGTAGTGCACGTGTCTGGGTGGTGTTTTCAACTCAAACCGTGCGTAGAACTCGTTCAGTTCATCTGGTAGAGAGGGGTCGTTTTGGCATATCCGCAGCGAGGGGGGCTTGTAGTCAGTGATGGTATGAAATCCCTGCCACAAGCGACGTGTGTCTTTGTCATTTGCGAAGTGGCTATTAAGTTTTTGTCCATACAGCCTCTTCGCTTCCCTGATCCCCCGGGATAGGTTACTCCTTGCCAGTTTGTATGCTGCGTTGTCCCCAGATTTGAATGCAGCATTCCGGATTCTCAGTAGGGAACACACTTCCCCAGTTAGCCAAGGTTTCTGATTGGCACGCCTCCTGACGGTTTTACCACCGTTACATCATCAATGCATTTATTGATGTATCCGATGACGGATTCTGTGTATTCTTGGAGGTTGATGCTACTGTCATCTGTTGCTGCCTCTCTGAAAATGGCCCACTGTGTGGTTTCAAAACAGTCTTGTAGTGCTGCGGTAGCTCCCTGTGGCCATGTTCTGACTTCTTTGACCGTTGGCCTGTCCTGTTTCACCTGGGTCTGTATGCAGGTGTGAGCATAACCGCTAGGTGGTCAGAGTTGCCGATATGGGGGAGGGGGGCTGCTCTATATGCAAATACCTGGGTATCCATGTAACCAGAAAATATAATTCTTTATTCAAGGCAAACTTCCTGCCTTTAGTTACTAAATTAAATGCTCTTATTCAATTTTGGAAAACACTTCCGATGTCTCTAATAGGCAGAATAAATGCCATAAAAATGATTTTTCCTCCCACAAATTTATCTACTTCAATCAATACCGATATACTTACCTAAATTTTTTTTTTTTTACTTGATTCCCGGATTACAAATTTTATTTGGGATTATAAATGACATAGAATTCACAGAAGACATCTATGTAAACCCAAAGAAATCGGTGGATTGGCGCTCCCAATTTCTTGTACTATTATTGGGCAGCGAATATTAAAAATGCAATTCACTGGCTGGATAATTCATGTCAACAGGTAGACTGGTTAGTAATGGAGAGAGAGGATTGCTTGCCTTTTAATATAGGCGCGATCGTTCTCTCCCCAATAAGTTGAAGAACACAATATACAGAAAAAACCCGATTATTCATAGCACTTTACGAATTTGGAGACAAGTAAAATTTACTCTTAAACTAAGAAATCTATCTCTTCTTTCCCCAATAGCTAATAACCCGTCGTTCAAACCATCTATTATAGATAAAACGTTTAGTCATTGGAAAGACTAGGAATTAAAAAGGTCGGAGATTTGTACCAAATGGAAACCTGTCATTCCAGAAATACAGTCTGGAAAGGTAGTCAATATTTTAGATATCTTCAAATTAGAGATTATTTGAAAACATATACCCACGAATACCAAACTCTGGTGCCAGATATTTTAGATGAAGGTATGAATAGAAACACAGAGTCAAATAATTTAATATCATACTTGTACAATATCCTTTTAAATATAGAAATTCCATCGTCAGATGTAATTAGAAGAGAGTGGGAACAGGAATTAAGCCTAAAAATCCCAAAGACATGGGAAAAATATCTTCTATATATACATAATTGTTCGATTAATGTAAGATATTCTAATCCAATTTAAAATACTACACAGACTACACTAAACTGAACAACATTTTTCCAAATGTATCTCCTATCTGCGACAAATGTCTACCTCAAGAAGCAACTATAACACACTCCTTTGCCTCTTGCATAAAAATTCATAAATTTTGGAAAGGAATCTTTTGAAATCATCTCAAAATTATTAAAAAACAAAACTGGACCCCCATACAGAATTGATTATTTTTGGAATAACAGGAGTCTGCTCTGAGCTATCAATATTTCAAAGACGTTTCCTCAATTATGGCCTGATAATGGCAAAAAAACTTATACTTACGTTTTGGAAAAATGCTTCTACCCCAACTCTTAAAATGTGGATTACAAGCATGTCTGAGACACTACATCTTGAAGATATGAGACTCGTCTTAGCAGGAAAATCAGAGCATGGTATGGTGCAACACATGGTATAGTATGGTGCAACACAATTTTGGAATTAAACCGATTCACGGACAGGGTAATGGGAATGGTGAGAAATGAAGCAGGTATATCAACACGTTATAGTCCCTTCTTTTTCTTTATTATTTTTCGTTTTTGTCTTCTTATTCTTTTTTAGGCTTTTACTTATTCACTCCTGGACTGAACTATTCGGTAGTTTAGGGGTTTACACATTCACTATTTCTTTCACTTTCTCTCTTTCTTGCTCTTTCTCTCTTTTTCTATTTCTTCTTTGTTAAAATTAAAATGGAAGATGTACAATAAATGTATTATGTCATATGCCACGGTTTATACTACTGTACACTGCTTCTAATAATAATATTAATTAAAAAAAAATTTAAAAAACGACAACTGGAACGGCGACTGTCAGAGTGGAACACACACACACACACATCGCTTCATTCACCAGCCCGTTATGGGGGACAGGGCAAGCGGGGGCAGCGCTGTCTGAGCAAAATTCACACGGTGCAAAGCCAAGGTGATACAGACACACACAGGAAGGTTGGCGCTGTCATTAAGACGGCTAAAGCACAGTGTACGGTAAGTCCTTTAAAAGAGGGGGGAGAGGGGAGGGAGAGCGGAGAGAAGGGGGAGAAGGAGTGGAGACAACTTTTAAGAAGCCAGAGATACACGGCTGTTAACATTACCCGTCGATTATCCTTGGTTCTGAAAACCACTGCTTACGTTTTTTTTCCCAATGAGCCAACGAAATTCACCGGTCAGCACCAGCTACAACCTACGAGAATCTTCAACCTCCTGGCAACCCACTAGGACCTCCTGGAGACCCACCGACGGCACGAGAATTCTCACTATCCATGGCAGCTTCATTCTAGTCGCCGCTAATTTTTCAACATCTTGAAAAATTTGCGGCGACCATAATGAGGCCGCGACCAGTTCCCAGAATGCGGGAACTTCTCACGCCCATGAAGGCGACTCCCCGGCAACCACCCGCGAACATGTGGCGACCATGTGGCGACTGCATACTCCTGCAGTCGCCTAAAAAGTCACCTAAGTGGGACAGGCCCATTACTGTCTCTAACTACATTCTATCTCTGTACCGCCCACTCCCCTGACATCAGTCTGAAGAAGGGTCTCAACCTGAAACATCACCCATTCCTTCTCTCCAGAGTTGCTGCCAGTCCCGCTGAGTTACTCCAGCATTTTGTGTCTATCTTTAATATAAGGTGTGAGTTGGTCCCCAGTTTGTTTTAAAACATCAAAATAGTGTTGGCTACCTAGCACTATTTCGAAATCCTTGCAATTTGCTGTCTCAAGTTTCCCCAGTTTTATTGAAGCCTAATTTAACTATCAATTTACATATTAAGATAACAGCTGTAAATTTTGGACTGACATATCACAATCACCAGCAAAGGTGCAATAATTGCAATAATGCTTTATTAGCCAAGTATGTTTTGCAACATACGAGGAATTTCATTTGCCCAATTTAGTCATACAAATGAAAACACACAAAATATATTTTAACATAAACATCCAACACAGTGACTCCTCCACATTCTGTGATGGAAGGCGAAAAAAAATTCTTCTCTTTGCTCTCCCGCGTTCGGGGGCCTCGAGCTCTCCATTGACGGGACGATCTTGACTCCTGTAGCCGGTGGCGTTTGGGCCCCCTGCATCGAGGTGATCAGCTCCTGCATCGGGAGGATGTCAGCTCTCCCGCGCCGGCGATCGGACCCCGCGTCGGGGCTGGTCAAACCTTCCGCGACGTTGGAGCTCCCGACTAGCCTCTCCCGAGACTGCGAGCTCACGATGGCAATCTAGGGACCTTCACTGTTATAATCAAAATCGAATTGGACTGGGGGAGAATTCAGAATTAGATCTGAAAAGTGACACAAAGTGGATTTATTTTTCCCACCTGTTTGTTGTACTTTATGATTTTTTTTGTTGACGGTGTATATAGTAGCTTGGTTGTTATTCATAGTTCAGATGGGGCTTCCGACTCTGCTACCTGTTGGACCAGCAGTGAAGTAGAGGTGAGTTTGGACCTCAAAGGATCCATTTGCGATGTAGAAAACTAGGAGACAAATGTGTAATTTTAACAGTGTTGTAAGCATGTCTAATCCCAATTAGTCTGAAGAAGACAAAAAATGCTGGGAGTAACTCAGCGGGACAGGCAGCACTGCTAATGAAAATAAAATCGGACTCTACCTCCGCTACATTGACGACTGCATCGGTGCTAACAAAAATACAATATTCTTTGCAGGGTACATTGAACAATCACTGTTCCAGGCGTACAGTGGCCCTATCCCCGACTCTACCTCCTCTACATTGACGACTGCATCAGTGCTAATAAAAATAAAATAACGCTGAGTTACTCCAGCATTTTTTGTCTATCTTCGATTTAAACAAGCATCTGCAGTTCCTTCCTACACATTTAGCCTGAAGAAGGATAACTCGACAAAAAACATTGTCTGGCCATTTCCCTCCACAGATGCTGTTTGACCCGCTGAGTTCTTCCAGAATTTCACCCAAGATTGCAGCATCCTTTTGTCTCCACTTTATGTCAAATCCCAAATGTTCTTGCTCCAAGCATTGCAGGGATGTGCCTGGTGTCAGCCTGAACATTTGTACCCGTAAATACACAAACAGTAGGCTGCAGATAAAATTATGTACGTTTTGAAAGAAATACTTAACTCGGTATTGAGCCCAGCACCAAAGTTGTCAACCAGCCCCACATAATAAACCTGCTTGTTCTTCGGGGTATATCGATCAGTCTGCAGAGTATTTTGAGCCGTTGCTGTTGTATTTGATTGATTATAGAAAACTCTCTGTGGATACTTTTCAAATATGAGTTATTGGTGTCCATCAGTGCGTGCAGGGAATCTAATTCAGGCTGGTAAATCAGATCTAAGTCCACAAAAATCTAAAGATATACTACCAACTAATGAGTAAAATGGTCAAAACCATTGTTATTAGTGGGAAAATGCCACTCTTGGTTCTTGAGACAGCAAAAGTCCCTCTGGAATTTTGAATATGAATCCACTAGAGATCTATGGGGTGGGGGGGGGGGGATTGGGCTCTGCTTCACCTAGGCAATATGTTGCCATTTAATGGTCAAAAATGGTATTCAAAATGCACACACACATGAGGCTAGCAGCATAGATGATGCGAAATCTATACATAACTAAAACTCTGATCTTGTGCTCTTCCGGTTTGCGCGGTTTTTCTATTTGCGCAAATATGGTACGCGATAGCGCTACGATTTTTCGCCAGCTTACTCATTGTTCTCCTTGCTGCGACTGCAACAAGTTTCGTTCCGATCGGTGGTATAATGTAAAAGTTAGCGAGGTTTAAAAATCTTAAAAACCGCACGTGCGCAAATCGATCTCCTCCTGGCAGTAAGCGGCGCACGGATTTGTCTCTTCTGTCACTCCCCGGGACGGTCAGCCCCTTCCTGCGCCATTGTGTCTTTACTGGAGCTGAGGGGCGCAGTGGGTGGCCGGCGGAGGTCTCCAACCGTACACAATTTTCGGAGGGACCAGAAGCGGCGCGGGAGATGTCGCCAATCGGAAAGCGGAGAATCTGATCCCAGCGGAGGAGAGCGTCCAGTGCCCACTGTGAGTCCCAAATGCACCGTCATCACAGCACCCTGCAGCTCCAGCACCTTCCCCTCTGGTCCCCCTCGCTGGCTCCTGTCCCCCTCCCCCATGATACCCCCTCACCCCCCCGTCTTTTCTCCGAGCTCTCTACACACCCCCGCCCACACGCCGGCGTGGCTGTTGGTGCTAGTGCTTCCGGGCCGAGCCGAGAATCCGCGCCGACGGCAGATGCTCATCCGGGGCACGCAAGAAGGGAGAGGTGCGGCAACCTCGAGATCCTGGGGAGGGAGAGTGGGGGAGAGGAGGGGATAGAGGGAGAGGAGGGGAGTAGGGAGGGGAGAGAAGTTATGGAGGGAGGGAGGGAGTGACTGAGGGTAGGGAAAAGGAGAGGTGAGGGAAGGATTGGGGGAGGGTAGGAGGAGGGAAAAGAAGGAGGAGGAATAGAGGGAGAGGAGGGGGGAGTGGGAGAGGTAGGGAGTGGGGAATAGAGGGAGTGGAGAGGGGTAGGGAGGGGAGAGGAGTTATGGAGGAAGGGAGGGACTGAGGGTAGGGGAAAGGAGAGGGATAGAGAGGTGAGGGAGGGATTGGGAGAGGGGAGGAGGAGAGGGAAAAGAAGAGGGAGAGTGAAGAGGAGGGGGGGAGAGTGCTCGGGGATGAGGGGAAATGAGCCGCGCCTGTGCAGTTGGGGGCTATGGGTGAGTGGTGGAATATTGCATTGTGGGACCATGCCTCCTGCGTGACTGGGACACAATGGGGCCCACTTAGTCGAGCAGCTTTTGAAAATGGATTCGCTCACCTTGATAATTTGTGTGGGGTTGTTCTATTCTTGCTGCACTGCACCTATGTTCTTAAGGCCCACACACCTTTGTCATTTGTGCACCTGCCAGGGAGTGGCTCGAGCCACTATTCCGTTACTAGATGTCCTATATCTTCTCTAGCTCTTGCTCCAAACGTCATCGGAAAATCTTTGCTCTCACTCGCTCCCATGTTCAGCTATTGCTCAAGATATTGTAACTGAGTCATGTTCTTACAATCTGCAGATAGACACAAAACGCTGGAGTAACTTAGCGGGACAGGCAACATGTCTGGATAGAAGGAATGGGTGATGTTTTGGGCCTCAAACATCACCCATTCCTTCTCTCAAGAGATGCTGCCAGTCTTGCTGAGTTACTCCAGCATTTTGTGTCTATCTTCAGTTTAAACCAGCATCTGCAGTTCCTTCTTCTAACAAACCTCCCCTGTTTCTTGCTGCCACAGTGAACATTCACTTTAAAAGTTTCAGATGGATGTAATGTAGCACAAGGCAACGCATGATTTCTCTGCTTCTGCTGATGGATAAGGCCTGTGTTCAGCCTACAGGCAGCAGTTACGGAAATCTGGCAGCACCAATTTCTCAAGCTGCTTGGCATGTGGTGAATGAGCGGGCAATGCAATTCCCATATCCATGTTTAGGGGTTATACATTTTAAACTCTGGAATTCATTGCAACAGAAGGCTGTGGAGGCCAGGTCAATGTATATTTTTAAGGCAGAGATAGATAGATTCTTGATTAGTACGGGTGTCAGGGGTTATGGGGAGAAGGCAGGAGAATGGGGTTAGGAGGGAGAGATAGATCAGTCATGGTTGAATAGTGACGTCGACTTGATGGGCCGAATAGCCTAATTCTGCTCCTATCATCTATGACCTTATGACCTTGTGAACTCAGTCCTCCAACTACATTATATTTGATGCATCAAGTAAAAGTTACCAGGTGTTGTTCTCTACACATGACTTTAAAGTAAGGTTTACCTGAACCAGCTTCACTCTTTCTCTGCTTTCCTGGTGGTCTTACGCAAAAATGTAAACAGAGATCTTTAAACAAAGTGCTGGTGGCACTGATGGTCAATTGGAAATGTAATGTCCAAGTTCAATACTGATTGACCGGGGGGCACAAAGAGACCTATGCCAATGATTCTGTCTCTTTTGCAGGCGTAGCTATTAATCATGTTGATCATCAAGCTGGAACTGAATCTTTGAAATGTGATAAGTGGCACAGGGTCACAGGGAAATGACTTTGGCTCTTTTGAAGTTGTATTGAAAGACAAGACCTTTTTTATTTGAAATAGTATTTGATATAACCAGACAACTTGACCTATCTGTGATAAGTAGAAACAAAATCCCAATATTAACTGAGGTTATTGGTTCTTGGTTCTTGGTCCTCCAAAATATTCCAAATGGAATTTAAACTAGAGGTGGCGGAGGGTGGACAAGTAAAAAAGGATTCTTGGAGAAGAAGAGCTGCCTTAAATTTAGTTGCGTCCGGTTGGGTAACTATGGTCAGGTGAAGACTATTCCATGTTTTAATTGTGCGGGGGAAGAATATGGAGCAAATGTAGCAAGCAAGTAAGTTTATTTATATAGCACATTTCAGCAACAAGGCAATTCAAAATGCTTTACACAAAGCATTAAAAAGGAATCAAAAACTATTAAAAACAGTCATTAAAAAGAATACAAAATAAAAACAAGCTAAAATAATATGACAAAAATAAAATACAAGAATAAAAGTTAGTGCAGTGTAAGAAATGAGTAATTATTTAATTTCATTCAAGTTATAAGCAGCATCAAACAGAAAAGTCTTCAGCCCCGATTTAAAAGAACTGAGAGTTGGAGTGGACCTTTCATTTTTCTGGAAGTTTGTGGTGCATAAAAACTAAACGCTGCTTCTCCATATTTAGCTCTGACTCTGGGGACAGAAAGCAGACCTGTCCCAGACAGGTAGGACCAACAAGTTTAAAGAAATCAGACTGTTTTATAACTTCAAGAGTCAAGAGCGTTTGTCATGTTTATTGACAATGGAGCAATGAATTCTTCCTTGCAGCAGCATGATAGGCCCATAAACACAATATACATGGATAAATATGATCATCAAAAAAATGTAATGTTAATAACCACAATACTAATGCAAAAGAAACCAAAGTCTGCGAAAGGGAAAAACATCGACGTACCTTCTCAGACCTCGTAACCCTCAAAAGCATTGTCATTTCAGTCACTGAGGCCAACGTTCATGAGAGTGAAGTCTTGGAGAGTGGCTTGGCCTGGCCCCATTCTTAAAACATGTGCAGGCCAACTGGCTGCAGTTTTTGCTGACATCTTTGACCTCTTGTTACTGAGGTCCACGGTTCCCATCAATAATACTGGTGCCCGAGAAGAGTAAGGTAACATGCCTCAATCACTTCTAATTGGTGGAACTAATATCTGAGGTATCTGAGGTAATGAAGTGCGTTGAGAGATTGGTTATGGTGCATTATACACTATACTATATGGTGCCTACTAATAGAAAGGATCTGGCACTACTGCTAATTCACCTACCGCCACAATAGATCAACATGTGATCTTGCTAGCAGTGAAATAATATGTTTGCAAACAGCTCAGCAAGACAATCACCCCGCTCAGTACAGTATGCACAGAAGAGCCAACTGAGTCTGTAGGCACCATTTTAGTGTGATTCTACAGTCCCAGCTGTAGTTGGCCACAAAGCCCGTTGGAGCCGTCATCTCCATTCCGGTCTTCCTGTGATCCCATGTCCCTCTCCACGCCGGGTCCTCGTCAGCCCTTTGTTCCCACTGTGGGGGGAGGGGCCTCCCACAGCCGACCTCGAGCCGGTAGAGGGTAAAAGACCCCACTGATTCCTCTCACCTGGCCCTTGGTCCAGCGTCCGCCGTCTCCCTCCGCCCTACTCTCCAATTCCGGCTCCACGGGGTGAGCAGGGGTCGGGCTCGGCGGCCTTCCCTCCCTGGGTGAGCCAAGCCTGCGGTTGGGATACGGCCGCGGCTCGCACGGCCACTGGGCCGCTGGGCCGAGCAGCTAGGCTGCTTCGGGGGCATCCAGCGGCCCTCTTCCCCCGTCGAGGCCCCGCACTGCCTCCTGCTCACCGCTCCACATACCAGGCCTCGTTCCGACTCTCTCCTCGGGGATAACTTGCCTTCAACCATACTGTAGATTCTGAAGCAGCTGAGGAAGCTGACCCGGGACTTGGAGACTCTTCAATGAGAGCAAGTGCGTGAGGGCGGGGGTCATTTGTGAGGTAGTGCACGCCTTTGGTTGTTTACGCTGGGCACCTGGGTACCTCTGATTCACAGACTTTGAAATCCTTAATGCCATCTCAAATGCCCCTCCTGTAATTTGAGCAGAGATGTTGCATTTCTGTTTACAAGGAAGCTTATCATTGAGTACCCTCTGTTCAACAGGTAATCTCTTCCCTTGACAGAGCTTGTAATGCTGTGGGTAGGGTTGCCAACTTTCTCACTCCCAAATAAGGGACAAAAGGTCGAAATAAGGGACAAATTCCCGACGACAATTCGTGGACCGACTCCACCATAGCTGGGTGAATGATGAGTTGGCCCGGGTGCTGGACTGCACACAAAGCCCAGCCGGCGGGCCAGCTGAGGTGTTTTGGCCCACGCGCAAAGTCAGGGACCCCATCCAACTCATGAACCGATGATCGACCATGAGAAGGAGGGGTGGTGGTTTCGGCGGTAAGCGTAGGTCCAAAGGTCAGACAGCTAGCCGGGCCAATATTTTAAAAGATGTACATTTCCAGGCTGCATACAAATATTATTTTGTAGCAAACATTGAGCCACTGGGACATAAATATGAATTAATATATTGCAGCAAGGATATACCCAATCCCATGTTAAGAAGGTAGACACAAAATGCTGGAGTAACTCAGCAGGACGGGCAGCATCTCTGGAGGGAAGGAATGGGTGACGTTTCGAGTCCGAAAAGTCACCCATTCCTTCTCTCAAGAGATGCTGCCCGTCCCGCTGAGTTACTCCAGCATTTTGTGTCAATCTTCGGTGTAAACCAGCATCTGCAGCTCCTTCTTACCCACGTTAACTCTGACTTTACTGAATCTTCCCAAAGTTGTCTCTGCTTTCCGTGGTTAACAGACCGAACAGCTGATGCACAATTCAGGCCACTTGAATCATCTGCTTACCTTGTTAATTCCTGTCGGACTGGTCGGATATTGCCCTCAGTTAATCCCTGAACCCCCTAGATCTTCTACCGCTACCTCAGCACTACTTAGTCATTTTGTTCACTGTCAGTTATGTGAAATATTCACTTTTATTTTGTGTTCCCTGGTCTTTTGGAAAGTGGATCAACTCTTGGAGATTGTGGCATTTTGATCGTGAGGTAATCAAAAAATAAATATGATATATAAGATTATTAAGGGTTTGGACACGCTAGAGGCAGGAAACATGTTCCCGATGTTGGGTCAGTTCAGAACCAGGGGCCACAGTTTAAGAATAAGGGATTTAGAACGGAGATGAGGAAACCCTTTTTCACACAGAGAGTTGTGAGTGTGGAATTCTCTGCCTCAGAGGGCAGTGGAGGCCGGTTCTCTGGATACTTTCAAGAGAGAGTTTGATATGGCTCTTAAAGATAGCGGAGTCAGGGGATATGAGGAGAAGGCAGGAACGGGGTACTGATTGAGGATGATCAGCCATGATCACATTGAATGGCAGTGCTGGCTCGAAGGGCCGAATGACTTACTCCTGCCCTATTGTCTATTGTCTAAATCCTATTTATATTTGTCTTGTAAATTGTACAGTATTGATTGTGTGACGTTTCAAAAAAATTGAATATGGTTAACTTTGAGTGATATAGGAAGGTTATTTGAATTGGACCGACCTTTCTGAATGTAGAGATAATGCACACTGCAGGAACTGCAGAAATGTCACCATTCCTTCTCTCCAGAGATGCTGCCTGTCCCGCTGAGTTATTCCAGCTTTTAGTGTCTGTTTGATGCACACTGCAGATGCATTTAGCATGCCTGTGCCTTAGTTTCAGTTGTTAAATGTACGATGTAGTCCAGAATATTTGGCAATTCTAACGGGCTACAAATTCTTTCAATTCTTTGTATGGCTTTTTGTTCAGTCTGGCTTTGGTTCCAACTACAGTCAGTGAATCTAAAAAACATGTCTGGCACCTTCTCATGGTAATCGCAAAGGAACTTATTCTTAGCTGCGCTTGGAATGAAATGCAAAGCAATGTTGTTCAATGTCTCGGAAAGAACTGCAGATGCTGGTTTAAACCGAAGATAGACACAAAATGCTGGAGTAACTCAGTCAGGCAGCATCTCTGGAGAGAAGAAACGGGTGATGTTTCAGGTCGAGACCCTTCTTCAGACTTCAATCAAGCGAGTCCGTGTAATGTTCACAATGGGATATGTTATTAAGAAATTAATTTGAGGGAAAGCTCAATTGCCCAAGTGAATTTGTTAAATTCATCTTGTTTGAAGGAAGTGTAGCAACATTCTATGGGGTTACAGTGGTAAGCAAAGGACAGATTGAAAGCAGAGATGAGTGGTGCGGTGCTGAAGTGTAGGAAGGAACTGCAGATGCTGGTTTATACTGAAGTTAGACAAAAAATGCTGGAGTAACTCAGCGGGACTGTCAGCATCTCTGGAGAGAAGGAATGGGTGACATTTGTGGTCAGGACCCTTCTTCAGACACCCATTCCTTGTCACCGGAGATGCTGCCTGTCCCGCTGAGTTACTCCAGCATTTTGTGTCTGTCTTCGACGTGGTGCTGATTGTCAGTTTAACCTCTGCAGGACATACAGGTTGTCCCCAGTTTACAAATGCCCAACTTGTGTACAGCCCTTACGTACAAACACAGGCTGGAAGGATTTGCTCACTGCTGCACGGAAGGCAACTGAAGGCAACTGTTCTTGACACGAGTTGTCATTTTGCCACATCGAACCCAAGAAGATTACATTCTTCTGCCCAAGCCGGCTGCCTGCCCCTCTTCTGGGGTTACGTCCATGGTGGTGTTAGAGAGGGACTATGCGTTGTCCACGGGCGCTCTGGGGGATTTCCGGGACCGCTGGGCACCGCGGGAGGATTGAATGCATCCTTGCCAAGTATTGTAACATGGTTATATAGTAGTCTATTTAGTAAATTTGTTTGTCTTGTATTATGGTGGTGGGTTCTGTTTTCTTTCTTCATATTTTAAATATTATTTTAAATAATTGTATAAACCTTTTGATATAAAAAAAAATATTACATTCTGGTTAACTGGATGAGATCCATTTTGGGAATCCTATTGAGAGACGCACCATCGGAGCCAACTGCAGGGTCCTATTTAATCCTTCATAAATGGCATTTAAAACCTTGTTATCGAATTATTCTTATAATGAGGCTCGTACAACGACGTAATCGGAGTCTGTCTTTATTTAGCAACTCACTACAGCAGCTGCCTCGTGCTGCATCCCCGGGCCCTGCTGCTAGGCCTCTCTCCGGTTACGCCCACAGCCCCACCTTCAGGCCGGATGCCGTCACTGCAGCCTGACCACTGGCAGCAGAATAAAGGCATTCCTTACTCTATTATTCCATAATACCACATCTCCCTTTCTTTGAGAACAAAGGGTGGACTACCTTTGTCTCTGCAGGTCTTAAGGGGTTTATTCTGCCCTTTTGCTGAAAGACCTGTCCCTGATCAAATAAATCAATAAATCACCAATCAAGTCTCTGCGGCTTTCTAACCTCTCTCCCACACCTGGTCCGCACAGGCTCTGTGGTGGGGCCCTCTCTGCTGGGTGATGTTGTCACTGGTGGAGCTGGCTCTGGTGTAGGTGAATCTTCTCCCACCGGTGGCTCATCAGCATCGACTACCCCACTGTTGGTCTGCAGCGGCACCAAGTGATGCCGGTTCCTCCTCAGTGTGCCCTGAGGCACCTGGACGATATAAGAGCGAGGGGTGTTGTGTGTAGATAGCACTGTGCCCTGGACTCGTGCATCGGTGATCCACACATCCTCCCCAGGTACGAGTGGCTCCAGGTTTCTCGCTCCGTGCCTCTTGTCGAAGGATCTTGCGTCGTTCCTCCTCTTCTCCCTTTCTTTGGCCCCCAGCGCGTTGTAGTCAGGCAAAACTGGATTCAGCAGGGTTGGAAGGGCAGGAACTGTAGTGCGGAGGCGGCGCCCCATCAACAGCTCGGCCGGGCTATAGCCGTTCTGTAGAGGGGTTGCTCTGTAGGCCAGCAATGCAAGATATGGGTCTGATGCCTTTGTTAGCAGGTTTTTCACGGTTTGTACAGCGCGTTCCGCCTCCCCATTGCTCTGAGGAAACTTGGGGCTGCTCGTGATGTGCACAAAGCCATACTCTGCTGCAAAGGCTTTAAAGTGGCTACCTGAGAACTGGGGCCCATTGTCACTTTTAAGAAATTCCCCAATTCCATGACGACAAAACATGGATTTCAGGTGCACCACCACATCTGTGGACCTTGTGTGTGTCAGCAGCGCAACTTCCACATACCTTGAGAAATAATCTACTACTAGTAGATAAGTCTTGTTTTTCAGCGTGAACAGGTCAGCTCCCAAGGTTTGCCAAGGCCTGTCTGGCATCTCCGTTGGCATCAGCGGCTCTTTGACGTTCCTTCTCTCTTGGATGCAGGTTCTACATTTCAGCACCATGTCATTCAGCTGGCTGCTGAGTCCTGGCCACCATACCGTCTGTTTGGCCCGGCCCCTGCACTTTGTCACCCCCAGGTGTCCCTCATGTAGTCTCTGCAGCACATCACCTTGTAAGGCTGTTGGGATGACGAGTCTCGTGCCCCGCAGCAGCAGCCCATCGTGCACAGTCAGCACTGCTCTATCAGCCCAGTAATGTCTCAGCACTCCCTGCAGTTGGCTTTTGTCGGGCCACCCGTCTGTGCAGTACTCCATCAGTGCAGAGCATGTGCTGTCTGCCTTCAGGTGCTCACGTAGGCTGCTCAGATAATCTCCACTGACAGGAATGTTGCTGATGACAGAGTCTACATAGATGTTGGTGTCCTCTAATAGGCTTATGTCTGTGTGTGCTCTTGCGGCTCTCAGAGGAGCACGAGATAAGGTGTCGGCTGTCCACAGGCTTTTGCCAGGGACATGATTGACTGTATAGTTGTACCTCATGAGTCTCATCCTAAATCTTTGGATTCTTGGTGGGAGGTCATCCAAAGCTTTCCTTCCCAGCAGACTCACCAACGGCTTATGGTCAGTTTCCAGCTCGAATGGTCTTCCCAGGATGAAACAGCTGAACCTTTCACATGCCCACGTTGCAGCCAATGCCTCCTTCTCTACTTGAGCATAGCGCTGCTCTGTTGGCGTCATTGACCTGGACGCATATGCCACAGGTGACCACATGGCATCGCTCTTCTGCAGCAGGACTGCCCCCAGGCCAAAGGAAGAAGCATCAGCAGAGATCTTTAAAGCACTGTTTGGGTTGTATAATGTGAGCACTGGTGTGGATGACAGCTCTGTTTTTAACTGATCAAAGGCGGCCTGCTGCTCTGTCCCCCAGTACCAGTGGTTCTTCTTGGACAGCAGGTCTCGTAGCACTTTGTCTTTTTCAGCCAGGTTAGGCAAGAAGCGGCCCAGCTGATTGACCATGCCCAGAAAACTCCTGAGTTCGCTGACATTTTTGGGTGCATCCATCTCTTGTACTGCTCTCGTCTTCTCTGGATCTGGCTTCACTCCATCTGCTGAAATCACATGACCCAGGAATCTGACTGTGTGGCGTGTGAGCTCACATTTGTCCATGTTGAGCGTAATGCCGGCCTTTTGTGCCTTCTTTAGCACCGCATGTAGCCGCACATCATGCTCCTCCTGCGTCTGTCCCCAGACCAGGATGTCGTCCATGTGACACAGTACCCCCTCCAGGCCACCGGTCACTTCTGTCACCATCATCCTTTGAAAGTGCTCGGGGGCTGATGCTATGCCAAAGGGTAGACGGTTAAAATAGTAGCGCCCATAAGGCGTGATGAAGGTGGTGTATTTGGCAGACTCTTTTGTCAATGGTACTTGCCAAAAGCCCATGTTGGCATCTAATTTGCTGAAGACTGTTGCGCCAGCTAGCATGCCCAGAGTGTGCTCGACAGAAGGCAGGATAAACTTTTCTCTGCATACTGATTCATTCATCATTGTGAAATCCACACAAATGCGAACATCACCTGCTTTTTTCGGCACCACCACCATCCCGGCACACCAATCAGTCGGCTCCTCAATCTTGGTGATTACGCCCATCTTCTCCATACGGTCTATCTCCTCCTTCACTTTTCCCATAAGCGGCAGAGGGACTCTGCGTGGTGTGTGGAGAGAGAAGGGCACAGCCTCTGGCTTTAATTTAATTGAGTATGGCCTCAGAACAAGACCCAAGCCGCTACACAGCTTCGGATATTGTTGTTTCATTGATTCCATGGTGATGCTGTCAACCCTGCACACAAGCTGAAGCTGTTCTATGGCAGGCCTTCCCAACAGTGCAGTGTGCAGGTCTTTTACTACATAAATGTTCTCTATGGCTGTCTTTTTGCCTCTGCGCAGTGTTTCTCTGGCTACACCTAGGACAGAGAGTGCATTGCCCCCTGGCCCAAACAACGGGCGTGTCGGCACTGCCAGGCGCTTCACATCATGCCCCCCTGTAATGTCATGGTACACCTCGGCTGGCATGGCGGGTGACATCAGCACCAGTGTCTATTTTAAAGCACACTTTTTTTTGTCTCACTTGTAGCTGCACCGTCCACGGGTCTTTTCCAGCATCCACGGCTTCCAGGAAAAAGCTCTCTTCTTCCTCTGTAGTGACAGCATTCAGAGATTTTGCACTGTTTCTGCACACTTTGCCATAATGTCCCTTTTTGCCACAGTTGTGACACACAGCATCTTTAGCAGGGCATTCCCATTTTCCATGCGAGGGCATTTTTCCACATCTATAACAGGCCTTTGAACCTGGCTGTGGCCGTGTATTAAGTTTATTTTTGCCTGGTGTTTGTGCTTGTGGCTGAGGCTTTGAGGGAAATTTGGGTTTTCTGTAGCTTTTAGCATGCACAGCATCAACATTTGAGCACTTGCTAGCACCGCCATTTTCTCCTCTTAAGTCAGACCGCTGTCGTCTAACTTCTTCAGACTGCCTTGTCTTTGTTATCGCAGTTCCAAGGGTTAGGTCTCTGTCTAGCTGTAGCTTTTCTGACAATGAGACGTTTCTCAGCCCGACCACTAACCTGTCGCGGATCAGCTCGTTCTGTAGCTGTCCATAGTTGCAGTGTTCAGCTAATCCGTATAGAGCAGTGATGAAGGAATCCACCGTTTCTTCTGGCAGTTGCACACGCTGATTGAACTTGGCTCTTTCGTAGATTACATTCTTTTTAGGCACAAAAAATGCATCAAAGCCAGCCTTAACATCCGTGTACACCTTCCTCTCATCTGCAGTTAGCGTTAGCCCCTTTAGCACATCTTCGGCTTCATCACCCATGCAGTACACTAACGTGTTCACCTGGTTTTCTTCCGACGTTGCGTTTAAGTTGCTTGCAAGCCGAAAGCGGTCGAATCTCCTGATCCAACGCTCCCATTCTTGAGGCTTGGTAAAATCGAATGGCTCTGGAGGTTGTATTGTGAACGTAGCAGTTGGTGTAGGTTGCGCCATATCTGCCAGCTCATCTCACCTTTCTCCGCCAAAACGATACACTTTCTCTTCTTCTTTTTTTTTTTCGCTTACAAGTATCCCGTTTCTGACACCATATCGAATTATTCTTATAATGAGGCTCGTACAACGACGTAATCGGAGTCTGTCTTTATTTAGCAACTCACTACAGCAGCTGCCTCGTGCTGCATCCCCGGGCCCTGCTGCTAGGCCTCTCTCCGGTTACGCCCACAGCCCCACCTTCAGGCCGGATGCCGTCACTGCAGCCTGACCACTGGCAGCAGAATAAAGGCATTCCTTACTCTATTATTCCATAATACCACACTTGTCTGCAATAAAATTGACTTTAAACCTGTCAATGTTTGCTTGAGTGTAGACTCTTCTTCAGACCCGACCCAAAACATCACCCATTCCTTCTCAACAGAGATGGTGTCTGTCCCGCTGAGTTGCTCCAATATTTTGTATCTAACTTTGGTGTAAACCAGCATCTGCAGTTCCCTCCAACACACTTCTTGATCCTAGCCTGGTCTCTCTCGACCCACCATCACGCCACTGCCTTCCACCAGTGGTAGAATCTCTGGAGAGAAGGCATGGGTGACGTTTCGGGTCGAGACCCTTCTTCGGACTGACAGACCCGAAATATCACCATTTCTCCCCAGAGATGCTGCCTGTCCCGCTGAGTTACTCCAGCATTTTGTGTCTCTCTTTGGTTTAAACTAGCATCAGTAGTTCCTTCTTCAAACAAACCTCCCCTGTTTCTTGCTGCCGCTGTGAACATCCACTTTAAAGTTTCAGTTGGCTGTAATGTAGCACAAGGCAACGCATGATTTCTCTCCTTCTGCTGATGGATAAGGCCTGTGTTCAGCCTACAGGCAGCAGTTACGGAAATCTGGCAGCACCAATTTCTCAAGCTGCTCGGCGTGTGGTGAATGAGCGGGCGAACTATGCAATGCAATTCCCATGTCCATTTTTAGGGGTTATACATTTAAAACTGTGTCAATTCATTGCCACAGAAGGCTGTGGAGGCCAAGTCAATGTATATTTTTAAGGCAGATATAGATAGACTCTTGATTAGTACGGGTGTTGGGTTATGGGGAGAAGGCAGGAGAATGGGGTTCGGGGGGAGAGATCGATCAGCCATGATTGAATGGCGGAGTAGACTTGATGGGTCGAATGGCCTAATTCTGCTCCGATCACTTATGACCCTTAAGGGCCTGTCCCACGGGCAGGCGACTCCATGCGGCAAGTGCGACCTAACCGGAAGCGGGGGCCGCGCGGAGGTCGCGGGGCTGGTCCCACGTAGATCGCCGGAGCCGTATGGAGTTGGTCCCGACACCGCGCGGGGCTCCGAAAAACTGACACTGTTCAAAAATTCCGTGCAGCAACGGCCGGCCTCGACGCTTGCCGCATGGAGTCGCCTGCCCGTGGGACAGGCCCTTTATGACCTTATGAACTGACCGACCGACTCGAAACGTCACCCATTCCTTCTCTCCACAGATGTTGCCTGTCCTGCTGAGTTACTCCAGCATTTTGTGTCTCTTTGGTGTCAACCAGCATCTGCAGTTCCTTCGTATGCCATTCTCATGAGTTTGTAGTGTTGTTCATTTCCACCTTACCTCCATATTTTTGCTCCATAGTCTTTGAAGCTTGTCAGTCTACCCCAGGACAGATGGGGGAGGAGTTGTGCAGTTTGATAGCCACTGGGAAGAAAGATCTGTAGCGTTATGTGCTGCATCTTGGTGGAACCAGTCTGTTGCTGAAGGTTGACCAGTGTGTCATGGAGGGGGTGAGCTGTATTGTCCAGGACACTCCGCAGTTTGAGGAACATCCTCCCCTCCAAGACCACCCATGAATTCAACTCCGCCCCCAGGACGGAGCCAGCCTTCCTGATGAGCTTGTTGATCCTATTGCCGTCCGCGGCCTTCGCCCTGCTGCCCCAGCGTACGGCAGCGATGAAGATGGCACTGGCTACCACCGATTGGTAGAACATCTGCAGCATCTCACTGCAGATGTTGAAGGAGTGAAGCCTTCTCAAAAAAAGTACAGCCGGCTCTGTCCCTTCTTGTACAGGGCCTCAGCGTTCCTGAACCAGTCCAGTTTACTGTCCAGGTACACTCCAAGATATTTATACTCCCTGGTAAACTTCACATTCACACCATTGATGGAGACAGGGGACAGGGGTGTTCCTCTCCTCCTAAAGTCCACCCCTAACTCTTTAGTCTTGTCGGAGTTGAGCTGCAGGTGATTCAGCCCACATCACTCAACAAAGTCGTTGACTACACCTCTGTATTCAGCTTCCCTCCCTTCACTGATGCAGCCCACAATTGCAGAGTCATCTGTAAACTTCTGCAGGTGGCAGGAGTCCGAGTTATATCTGAACTCCAAGTTCTAGATGGTGAACAGGAAGGGAGAGAGGACTGTCCCCTGTGGGGTCCCTGTGTTGCTCACCACCATGTCCGAGACACAGTTGCGTAGCCTGACATATTGTGGTCGTCCAGTCAGGTAGTTGGTGATCCAGGACACCAATGGAGCATCCACCCGCATCTTCGTCAGTTTGCTCCCTAGCAGTGCAGGCCGGATCATGTTAAAAGCACAGGAGAAGTAAAAAAACATGACCCTCACAATGCTTGCCGGCTTATCCAGGTGAGCATAGGAACGATGGAGCAGGTGGGTGATGGCGTCC
>CM075977.1:278237173-278313535 GCA_038087875.1 Malacoraja senta
TAACAATGGCCTGATTAATTTATCATTGCGACTTTTTTCAATATCTTTAATTCATTTGTTCTTTATCTCTCTGCATCATCGTCTATATCTCTCGTTTCCCTCTCAACCTGAAACATCACCCATTCCTTCTCTCCAGAGATGTTGCCTGTCCCGCTGAGCTACTCCAGCATTTTGCGTCTAATAGTTTGCAACATGTCAGGACCATGTGTTAATATGATTGGTGTTATTACAGATAGTTCTCTCACTCCCCCTGTAGTCATTAACCCTTTCAAGCAATCAAGAAACTTGAAATTTTAATTTTTTCGTTTTCACCTCTTCTGGTGCTCGGATGTAATCAATGGCGGAATGCTGTCATCCAGTGCTATGATCACGTTTTCAATAGGCAATAGGTGAGGATAGTTAGCTCTCTAACTTCACCACTAACCTCAACGCTGCCCTCGAGTTCACCTGGACTATCTCTGATACATCTCTCCCCTTTCTTGATCTCTCTGTCTCCATCACAGGGGACAGAACATCGACTAACTTCTACCATAAACTTACTGACTCCCATAGTTGTCTGGACTACAAGGCCTCTCACTCTCTTAAAAAGACACTTACCCCCTACTCTCAATTCCACCCTATCGGCTGCAACGGCAGGAGATGTAACACCTGCCCTTATACCTCCTTCTTACACTTGCTCTGCCAAGGCCTACTGGATCTCCCGCTTGCTAACCGCTTTAACCCAGTGGACCCGGTTTTTACCAATGATACATAGATGCATAGATACATAGAAAATAGGTGCAGGAGTAGGCCATTCGGCCCTTCGAGCCTGCACCGCCATTCAATATGATCATGGCTGATCATCCAACTCAGTATCCCGTACCTGCCTTCTCTCCCCCTGATCCCTTTAGCCACAAGGGCCACATCTAACTCACTCTTAAATATAGCCAATGAACTGGCCTCAACTACCCTCTGTGGCAGAGAGTTCCAGAGATTCACCACTCTCTGTGTGAAAAAGTTTTTCCTCATCTCGGTCTTAAAGGATTTCCCCCTTATCATTAAGCTGTGACCCCTTGTCCTGGACTTCCCCAACATCGGGTACAATCTTCCTGCATCTAGCCTGTCCAACCCCATAAGAATTTTGTACGTTTCTATAAGATCCCCTCTCAATCTCCTAAATTCTAGCGAGTATAAGCCAAGTCTATCCAGTCTTTCTTCATATGAAAGTCCTGACATCCCACGAATCAGTCTGGTGAACCTTCTCTGCACTCCCTCTATGGCTATAATGTCCTTCCTCAGATTTGGAGACCAAAACTGTACGCAATACTCCAGGTGTGGTCTCACCAAGACCCTGTACAACTGCAGTAGAACCTCCCTGCTCCTATACTCAAATCCTTTTGCTATGAAAGCTAACATACCATTCGCTTTCTTCACTGCCTGCTGCACCTGCATGCCTACTTTCAATGACTGGTGTACCATGACACCCAGGTCTCGCTGCATCTCCCCATTTCCTAATCGGCCACCATTTAGATAATAGTCTGCTTTCCTGTTTTTGCCACCAAAGTGGATAACCTCACATTTATCCACATTATACTGCATCTGCCAAACATTTGCCCACTCACCCAGCCTATCCAAGTCACCTTGCAGTCTCCTAGCATCCTCCTCACAGCTAACACTGCCCCCCAGCATGCTGAGGATTGGCCTCTCCTCGCCTGTCAGCTTGTTAAAGGGATCAGAATGACATCTAAAGGAAGGGCGCTGTCACAATAGGCAGATTGGTGGAGAAAGGCTAGATATAGAAACAGGTGTGAGCCCAAGAGAGGTACACAGTTGCCAACTGTGAACATAGTTTAGTTTAGTTTAGAGATCCAGTGTGGAAACAGGCCTTTCGGCCCACCGAGTCTGCGCCGACTAGGTTCTCATTGGTAACAACTGGGTCTAATTAGATGATGGTCTCAAAATGGTCTCAAAATGAAAGAAGAAAGGGAGAAGAAGGGAAGGAGGGGAATGGAAGTGGTTTGCTGCACAGGCCTCCTTACTGTGGAAGGGACTGGCAACCCTAGTGGCTGCCTACTCCCTTACTTGGGGTAGATAAGTCATGGCAGCCATTTTTCTTTCAGTCAGGGAGGGAGGGTTAAGGAGGGAAGAAATGTGCTTAGTTTCCTGGTCTGAATGGCTCAGCCTCCACATTGATGAAGGTATATTGCAAGTTTATCATCCATTGCAATAATATGGTGCAAGTTGAGGTTTTGACATGATGAACAGTGTTTTAATTTACATGTAAGGATGCTTCTTTCTGTTCATAAATGGCGACAGACACAAAATGCTGGAGTAACTCAGCGGGACAGGCAGCATCTCTGGAGAGAAGGAATGGGTGACGTTTTGGGTCAAGACCCTTCTTCAGCCTAAAGGGCCTGTCCCACTTAGGCGATTTTTTAGGGGACTGCCGGTGACTGTCCTAGTCGTAGCAGGTCGCCAAAAAAACGGCGACTGGACCCCCCCACGACAATGTCTACAACAATGTCTACGACAAGCTACGACAACCTACCACCTAGTCGACGTCAAGCTACGGCAAGCTACTGACAACCGGCGACCCATTAAGGCGTCCACCTACGACCACAAGGCGACAACCTACGACAACCGAAGTGAACCTACGTCCACCCGCGACAAGCTACGACAAGCTACGACCCTGTCAGCGACAACTGAAGACAATTAAGTCGCCAGTACCTGTCGCCGGTTGACGTGGGTTGACGTAGGTAGTCGCCAATGGAATTTACCAAAGTCAGCACCGGCGACAACCTACGTCACCTGGCGACAACCTACAACAGCATCTACGTCAGGAGAAGTCAAGCTACGCTCATTGGCGTCAACCCACTGTCGCCGAAATTTTTTGAACATGTTGAAAATCCAGCGGCGACCAGAAAGATGCTACGACTCTTTGTGCGACTGAGGAGACTACTCACGACCATACAGGCGTCACCCAGGCGACCATGTGGCGACAGCCTAGTGCGCTGTAGTCGCCTAAAAAGTTGCTTAAGTGGGACAGGCCCTTAAGAGCCAGGGGAAAGGGAAATGAGAGATATAGACGGTGATGTAGAGAGATATGGAATGGCGAAATTGAGTGGTCCGCTGAGCCTACTCATAATGCTGAGTATTGCAACAACCCCTTTTGAAAGGTTTCCACACCAACCATCAACCACCAATACTGACCCTCAATAGCCTTTATCAATTTCCTCCCACCGTTCCTGTTGCGCTCAAAGTAGCATTAGATGTAAATCTGGTGAGCAAGTGTGTCTGTGGCACATATTCACCCTCTCTTTACTGCCAACCCCTATTGGCATGACTGTTGAACATCAAGGGAAAAGCAGCAGTAAACCGACTTGGCCATTGTCACAGATTACGTTGCGATCAGCTATATGCGCCTCATAACAGGACGGGTTAATTTTGTGAACTGAGATTTCAATTTTCCCATAGTAACCATTGAATGAAATAAAAGTACTAACGATTCTAGCAAAGTTATAAAGCAATAAGAATGATCTTTGATGACCACACGCTGTTAATCCTCCTATGTGGTACCTCAGTAATAAATCATCCGTGCTTTAAACTTAGAAGTGGCTGGTCACCTTGATAAAATATTTTTGTCAAGTTTTTGCAGAAGGGCGGTCACGGTGGCGCAGCGGTAGAGTCGCTGCCTTACAGTGAATGCAGTGCCGGAGACCCGGGTACGATCCCGACTACGGGTTCTGTCTGTACGGAGTTTGTACATTCTCCCCGTGACCTGCATGGATTTTCGCCGAGATCTTCGGTTTCCTCCCACACTCCAAAGATCTACAGGTTTGTCGGTTAATTGGCTTGGTAAAAATTGTCCCTAGTGGGTGTGGGATAGTGTTAATGTGCGGGGATCACTAGTCGGCGCGGACCCGGTGGGCCGAAGGGCCTGTTTCTGCGCTGTAAAAGTAAGTGCTTGATGCGATCATTGAGTCTGTCATTATTTTTTTTTAATTAAAAAAAATATATATTTTTTATTAGAAGTATTGTACAGTGCAGTGATCTCAAACAATCATAAAATTATACATTTCTTGTACCACTTCTTATTTTAAACTTTAACAAGAAAAAAGATAGAGAGAGTTAGCAGAGATAGTGAGTGAGTGAGTGAGTGAGTGAAAGAGTGGTCCAGGGAAACCCGTAGGGACCTAAACCACAAGAAAGAGTTAAACAAAAAAACCAAAAGAAGGAAAAAGAAGAAAAAAAGTATTATAAGATAAGACAAGATAAAAGGGATGTACCTACTTCATATCTTTACTCACCCCTCACCAGGTCCTGAAACCATTTATTTTCAACATTTTGTTGCACCCTATATTTGTAATGTCGATAAATGGAGACCAAATCTTTTGGAAATGGTCTGGTTTACCTGCTAAGAGGAATCTCATATCTTCTAGGTGTAACAGTTCCGACATATTAGAAATCCACATTTTTATCGTTGGTGTGGGAGCGTTTTTCCAGAATTTCAGTATAAGCTTTTTTGCCATTATTAAGCCGTAATTAAGGAAGCTCTTTTGAAACGGTCAGCTCCAAACTGGCTTCGATTGTTCCTAAAATGATCAGTTCTGCATTCGGTTTCAGTTTTATTTTAAATAATTTCGTAAAAATTTCAAAGATTTAATTCCAAAATCTTTGAATTTTTATACAAAAAACAAAAGAATGTGCTATAGTTGCTTCTTGGGTTAGACATTTATCACAGATGGAAGAGACATTTGGGTAAAATTTACTTATTTTAGCTTTAGAGTAGTAAAATCTATGTAAAATTTTAAATTGAATTAGAATGTGTCTTACGTTAATCGAGCATTTATGCACATATAACAAGTGTTTATCCCAACTCTCTTTCGAGATTTTTATAGCTAGTTCTTGTTCCCAATCTCTTCTAATCCTATCAGATGATGGTATTTCTATATTTAGGATGGTATACAAGTATGATATTAAATTAGTTGATTCCGCCTTTATATTCATTGCATCGTCTAATAGGTCTGGAGACAAATTTTGATATTCTTGTGTATATTTTTTCAAATAGTCACGGATTTGAAAATATTTAAAATATTGATTACTTCTCAAATTGTATTTAAGTTGTAGTTGGTGAAATGATAAAAAAATTCCATTATCATACATATCTCCAAACGTTTTAATTCCTAATCTGTCCCAGTATGTAAAAGATTTATCTATAATAGATGGTTTAAACGACGGATTATTAACTATAGGTGAAAGAAGCGATAGATTTCATAATTTTAAAGTTAATTTTATTTGTTTCCAAATTCTAATTGTACTATGAATAATTGGATTTTTACTATATATTGTATTCTTCAATTTTGTTGGTGAGAGAAGGATCGCTCCTATATTTAAAGGGGAACAATCCTCTCTCTCCATTACTATCCAATCCACCTGCTGGGCCGAGTTGTCCAACAGGTGAATCATATTTTTGACATTTGCTGCCCAATAATAATACAAAAAATTAGGGGGTGTTAATCCGCCAAATTCTTTAGGTTTGCACAAATGTCTTCTTTGAATTCTATGGGATTTATAGTCCCATATAAAATTTGTGATATCGGCATCCAGTTTAAAAAAAAATACTGGTAAGTTTTTGGTAAGTATATCGGTATTGATTGGAATAGATATAAAATTTGTGATAAAAAAATCATTTTTATAGCATTTATTCGGCCTATTCAGCCTATTAGAGACATCGGAAGAGTTTTCCAAAATTTAATCAGTGTGTTTAGTTTATTGAGTAAGGGCATATAGTTTGCATTAAATAAAGATTTATATTTTCTAGTAATTTCAATTCCCAAATATTTGAATTTTTCTGAAGCAATTTTAAAAGAGAATTTTAACAGGTGTGTTGAGTCTTGAGGTTTTATCGTCATAATTTCACTTTTATTCCAATTTATTCTATATCCTGAAAAGGATCCAAATTCCTCTATTAGATTTAATATATTTGGTATACTGATTTGTGATTTTGTAATATATAATAATACATGATCTGCATATAATGATATTTTATTATTTGAGTATTTTGTATTATAACCATGGATATTAGGATGTATTCTAATACTTTCCGCTAAAGGTTCTATTACAAGAGCAAATAGCAGAGGTGATAATGAACATCCCTGTCTATTTCCCTTTGATAATTGAAATTTCAGGGACAACATATTATTAGTTAATATTCTGGCAGTAGGCCTGTCATATAATAGTTTTACCCAAGCGATAAAATTCTCTCCCATTTGAAATTTCTGCAATACTTTAACAAGGTAATCCCATTCCACTTGATCAAATGCTTTTTCTGCATCCAATGAAATAATTGATGTCTTGTTCTTCGGTTTTATATGAGTGCATTATATTAAACAGACGTCTCAAATTATTGCATTAATATCTCTTGGGTATAAACCCTGTTTGATCCGCATTTATTAATTTACTAACATATTTACTTAATCTTCTAGCTAATGTTTTCGCTAATATTTTTTGATCTGTATTTAACAGCGCAATAGCTCTATAAGAACCCGGGTCTTCTAAATCTTTATCTTTTTTAGGTATAAGTGTAATCGTTGATTCCGCTAATGTTTCTGGAAGTGTTTGTTCTTTAAAAGCATATGTATACATTTTATGTAGCCGTGGTGTAATTATCTCGTAGAATCTTTTATAAAATTCATTACTAAAACCATCTGGTCCTGGTGTTTTTTCCATTCTTTAATGAATTTATTGTTTCTTCTATTTCCTTAGTTGAGATTTGTGCTCCTAATTCCTCTTGTTCGATCAAATTAAGTTTTGGGAGATTACAATTATCCAGGAACTCTAGAACTTTAGTACTATCTGCTAACGCTTTAGATGTATATAAATGTTGATAAAATTGAGCAAATCTTTTATTAATATCCTTAGGTAGTGTTAGCAATTCCCCTTTATCTGATTTAATCTTTAAAATCGTATGATCTTTTTCCTGTTTTTTCAGTTGTCGTGCCAAAGTTTGTGTGGTTTATCCCCAAATTCAAAATTTTCCTGTTTTGTAATTTGAAATAATCTTAATTTGCTGATAATATTTTATTTAATTTAAATTTCAATGTTGTTATTTTATTATGTTTATCTATAGTTGGCTCTTTAGCGTTATCTAATTCCAATTGTCTAATTCGTTCTTCTGACTGCCTTTGTTCATTCTTATTCCTTTTATTTAGAAAAGCTTGGTATGAGATTATAGATCCTCTGATAAATGCTTTGAAAGATTCCCATAGTAAGGTTGGTGAAATCTCTGGGATATCATTAGTCTTGAAAAAAAGTTCCATCTGTTGTTTTAGATATATACCACTTTGTGGATCATTTAGGATTTGAGGATTAAACCTCCAAAACGATTTATTATTAGGCATTCCTTCCAGTTAAAAAAAAAGTTAACGGGGAGTGATCAGAAATTGTGATATTTTGGGTTCAATGTATAGGGAATTAGTTTTGTATCCACTAGAAAATAGTCGATACGTGAATAGGTTTTGTATACCATTGAATAAAACGAGTATTCCTTTCCAGCAGGGTTAGCGATCCTCTAGACATCTGTTGTATTTGTATTTTTTATGTATGTATTTAGGATTTCCCTGGTTTTAGATTTTGTATTACCCCTGTTCTGTTGTGAAGATTTATCTAGGTACGGATCTAAAACACAGTTAAAGTCTCCCCCAATTATCACATTTTGATAATTGAACTCTGAAATTATATTCAGGATTTTATTAAAGAATTGGGGATTATCAAAATTAGGCGCATAAATATTTACCAAGGTGATTGGAGTAGCATGAATCTCTCCGGTAACTATAAGATATCTCCCTTCCTTATCTATTATGATATTCTTTGATTTAAATGGTATACCTTTGCAAATAATAATTGCCGTGCCTCTAGATGTGCTGTATCCCTAAACTAAATAAACTAAACTAAAAGTAGGTGCTTGATGCGATCATTGAGTCTGTCATTATGGCTTTGCCAATTACATCTGTTCCAGGTGATTTAGGGAAATCCTGGTGACCATGTGAATTAATCTGTTGATAAGGCTTTGCTGAAGAGAGCAGTAAGGTCCTGATATTAGCTTGGCGGCTAATTTAGCTCACCGATCTGGTTTACAAGGAGATACAGTGGATATTTTTAAGGCAGAGATTGATAGATTCTTGATTAGTGTGGGTGTTAGGGTTATGGGGAGAAGGCAGGAGAATGGGGTTAAGTGGGAGAGATAGATCAGCCTTTTCAATGGCGGCATAGACTTGATGGGCTGAATGGCCTAATTCTACTCCTATCAATTAATGTACTTAAGATTTTTGCCTTCCGAAGACTTCCGGTGGCGCTATGGAGGCTTGAGTCCAGCGCCAACTAGCTCCGTGCCGAAGAAAATTGAAAACGGGAGAAAATCGGGTTTTACCTGCAGCGATCGCGATCTGAACGGCTGCCCGCCGCGTGACGTCATCAAGGGCGCGACTTAGACGGTATGTCGGTACAACGTTCCCCCACCTCCCGCGGGACACAAAAAAAAAACGTTAAAGGGAAACCCCTACAGATGGAAGAGGAAGGCCCAACTGAGGCCTCGGCCTCAGGTACAACGACTGCCCAGGAAGACCTTCCGAAGAAAACAAAGCAGAAAAAGACTGAAAAGACTGAAATGGATGATCTTAAAGCTTTTCTCACTGCTGAATTGAAAACCTTTGGAGTGAATTTTAATGAGGATTTTAAAGAGGAACTTAACTCTTTTAAGGTAGATTTTAAAGCAGAAATGCTTTCTACCGTTCAAGAAATACTGGAAGTCTGGAAGAGGTCGAGGGAGGAGGAGGTCAAGGAACAGATGGAAGTGCTGGAAGCAAGACTCGTTTCGGTGGAAACGAGCGTTAAAATGGAGGTGGATCCCATTCATCATGAACTCGAACAACATAGAACAGCGATAACCGAACTTGAGAAATGGGCGGCGACAAGTGAGGATTCTGTAGATCGACTCATTACTGAAAACCAACGCCTCACCGATATGGTGTTCAAATTAAGTGATAAATGTACCGATTTGGAGGGGCGTCAAAGACGTAAGAATCTAAGAATTGTAGGGGTGAAAGAAGGAAGCGAGAGGGAAATGGGCACTCGGGATTTTGTGGCAGACCTACTACAAAAGGTCTTACAATTGGATCAAAAACCTTCACTCGGTCGAGCTCATAGAGCGCAGCGGCGTCGTACACAAGATGATGCCCATCCAAGACAAATTATCGTAAAGGTGCAACTGGATCATGAATTTGACGAAATAATGAAGAAAATTGTCCGAGGCGGACAGCTCCACTTTGAAGGTGCGAGGTTCAGTATCTACCGAGATTTTCCAGCAGAGGTCTTCAAAAAAAGGGCGCTGTTCACTGAGACAAAAAGAATACTGAAGAATGTACCTGATTTGAGATACGGCCTGCTCTACCCCGCAAGACTAAGAGTCACCTACAAGAACAAGGAGCGATTTTTTACAGACCATGAAAAAGCACTGGAATTCGCCAAAGAAATTGGGAACTTGACCGCTGTCTGAAGAATTTACATTACTCTTCAGGAGGCAAGGATTAACAGGACCGCCAGATCTAAAAGGATCTTTAAAGTTCTTTTAAGAGCTTTAAGGACATTTGATAACCGAATGGACGGTGGACATTGGAGATAACCGTGGTTTTTTTTCTTTTTTTTCCCCCTTTTTTTTAAATTAATTTTTAAAAAAAATTATGAATCACTATTATTATCTGTATATTCATATCTAACTATATATGTAATAACTAATACTTATTAAATATCTATATTACTACTAAAATTATTAACATTTATATTACTCATAAAAATATAATACTGGGTATGATTGATAACAATGATTAATAACTAATTATTTTTCAATTTAAAATTAAATTTATAGTTAGCGAGGATATTAATATGATATGTAGAGTATATCAACATTATGAATTTATGCTGTTATTGGACTTTTCTGCAGGGATGCGTGCTTGTGTATGTATGCATGTGGGTATATATATATATATATATGTATATGTATGTGTATATATATATGTATATGTGTGCGTATATGTGGGTATGTATATATGTTTGTTACTCCCAAAGAAATTATTTGATTATTGGAAATATATATATATATTTTTTTTCGGCACGGAGCTGGGAATTTTTTTTTTTTACAAAGGCTACGGAAGTCTTTAGAATTCTAGCCACGTTAGTGTGGCTATCACTAACTACACTAATTGTAGATGTAGTTTTTTTTCTTTCACACTATACTAACCAACTCTATCACTTTTTTCACTTTAAATATTTTTATAACTTAAGGTTTGACTGGAAAAACAATAATAATACAAGGAGATGTGTTCGGAAGAACGATGTATATGATTCCAAATTCATCTATTTGAGGCTCAGGAGCAAGGTCAGGTTTTATGTGCTGCACCTTCTGCTCGGTTATAGACCACCCTAGAAATAATATGCAAGACGTTAATATGACAAGTGGGGGTCAGGGAATAACATTTTGCAGTTGGAATGTCAAGGGAATCAATGAACCAATTAAGAGAGGTAAAGTCTTGGCACATTTAAATTTAATCAAAGCAGATATTATATTCCTTCAAGAAACACACCTTAAAAAGGAATCCCAACACAGACTTAAAGCTAAGTGGATCGCTGAATCATATCATTCCTCCTTTTCCCATAAGTCCAGAGGAGTTTCAATATTAATTCGTAAGGGAATACCTTTTACGAATTTATCAACAATTGCAGATATTGATGGTAGATATATTATATTAGTTGGAGAGCTGAATGGAGAAAAAGTGATTTTTCTGAATGTATATGGGCCTAATTTTGATAATCCTATGTTCTTTAATAAAACATTTAATAATATTCCTGAATTTACACAATATAAATTAATAATTGGAGGAGACTTCAACTGTACATTAGATTCATACTTAGATAGATCATCAAGGCAAAAAAAAGTAAAATCTCAATCAAGTGTATTTCTAAATTCATTTATTAATACCACTAATATTAAAGATGTCTGGAGAATAGAAAATCCAACTGGACGGGAATATTCATTTTACTCTCCAGTACACAAAACATACTCAAGAATAGATTATTTTTTAGTTGACTCCACGTTTATCCCATTTACTTATAACTCAAAATACCATAATATTATAATCTCAGACCACGCACCTGTAACATTTATGATTAAATTAAATGGATTGTCAGAGAAACAAACATATTGGAGATTTAACCCACAAATCTTGAACGAAAGATCATGCCAGGAATATATTATTAAACAGATACAAATATTTTTTGAGGTAAATGATAACCCTGACACACCTACTTCTCTTATGTGGGAAACGTTTAAAGCGTTTGTTCGAGGTGCATTAATCTCTGCTCAAGTATTTTATAATAAAGAGAACAGGATTAAACAACAAACATTGGAAAGGGAAATCAAACAACTAGATTTAGACAATGCGAGAATGCCATCTATTTCAAAACATAATAAAATTGCAGTATTGAAATATAAATTAAATAAAATGTATTCAGAACAAGTAATAAAACTTTATCAAAAAACCAAACAATTACATTTTGAATTTGGAGACAAACCACAAAAACTATTAGCACGTCAGTTACGAAAAATGGAAGGGGAAAAAATAATTCATAAAATTAGAACAGAGACAGGAGAATTATTAAAAATGCCCAAGGACATAAATGAAAGATTTCTCCAATACTATCATAACCTTTATTCAACTAAAGCTGTAACACAAACGGAAGGAATAGCAGATTTTTTTACTAAAATGTAATTTAAAAGGTTTAGATTCAAATGATAGAGAATTATTAGAAAGGGAGATTACGATAAAGGATATTGAGGAGTCTATTGGCTCTTTAAAAAATGGTAAAGCAGTAGGACCAGATGGTTTAGGCTCTGAATTTTATAAAAAAATGTATGACTTGCTATGCCCACGTTTACAAAGGCTGTATGAGCATATATATACTCAACAGAAACTCCCAGATACTTTAAATGAATCTATAATAACACTTATTCCTAAAGCTGATAAAGATCCGGAAGATCCGGGATCATATAGAGCAATTGCACTTTTAAATACAGATCAGAAAATATTAACTAAAATACTAGCGCATAGATTAAGTACAGTGATGAATAAAATAATACACCCTGACCAAACAGGCTTTATTCAGAAACGGTACTCATATTATAATCTAAGAAGATTATTTAATATTATTTATTCTAAGAGAATGATTAATGAAGATTTAGCAATAATCTCACTCGATGCTGAAAAAGCATTTGATCAGGTTGAATGGTCTTATTTATTCTCAGTGATGGAAAATATGCAACTAGGGGAGAAATTCTGTACATGGATAAAACTGTTATATACAAATCCTACGGCTAGAATATTAACAAATCAAAGGCTGTCACCAAAATTCAGCCTATCTAGAGGTTGTAGACAAGGATGCCCGTTATCTCCATTATTATTTGCTTTAGCTATTGAACCACTTGCAGAAAGAGTTAGGGGTCATCCGGAAATATATGGGTATATCACAAAGGACACGGTGAATAAAATTTCTCTATACGCAGATGATGTACTAATTTACATTACAAAACCAGAAATTAGTATTCCAAACTTATTAGAGCTAATAACCCAATTTGGGTCACTCTCAGGATACAGAATAAATTGGAATAAAAGTGAAATTATGCCAATAAGGGAACATAACAAACACATAATACAACAATTTCCATTTAAAATAGTAAACGAAAAATTTAAATACCTAGGTATCTATGTAACTAAGATATACACATCATTATTTAAAGCAAACTTTCCCCCACTGCTGAATAAACTACATAAGAATATTCAATACTGGAAAACACTCCCTATTTCAATGATTGGCAAAATTAATGCCATAAAAATGATTTTTTTACCGCAAATATTATACCTTTTTCAGACAATTCCGATATATTTGTCAAAAAACTTTTTTTTTAAATTGGACTCTATTGTTAATGATTTTATCTGGGATTATAAGAACCATAGGATAAACAAAAGACATTTGTGTAAATCAAAAATAAATGGAGGTTTGGTTTTACCCTACTTTCTGTTTTATTTTTGGGCAGTTAATATTAAAAATATGAATTTCTGGTTGGAAGAAATAGAACAACAACCAGATTGGTTAAAAATGGAAAAGGAAGACTGTTTGCCTTTTGATATCGGGTCGATATTATTTGCTACATCTAAATTAAACAAAAAAATTTATAGGGAAAACCCTATAATATTTAGTACCATACGAATTTGGAAACAATTAAAAAAGACATTAAAATTAGATAATTTATCACTATTTCTCCCGATTGTGAATAACCCTTTGTTTAAACCCTCATGGTTGGACAGGGGTTTTACACAATGGAAGAATTATGGAATTAAAAATATGGGACAACTTTATAAGGAAGGCACTTTTCTGACATTTCAGGAGTTGCAACAGACTTACGGACTTCGAGGAAATGATTATTTCAGATATCTTCAACTCAGAGATTATGTAAAGTCGAATACTCAAAACTTTCGAATTAGAAATTCAGAAATTCTTGACGAATGTTGGAATAAACATCCTAATACAGAAAAATTAATATCTTATATATATAATATCTTATTAGACAGTGACATTCCATCGACGGACTTACACAGACAAACATGGGAAAAAGAATTAAATGAAATAATAACGAAAGATACTTGGGAAGAAAGTTTACAACAGATACATCAATGTTCATTAAATGCCAGACATTCTTTAATACAATTTAAAGTAATACATAGATTACATTATTCAAAAACAAAATTACATAAAATCTTTCAACATATCTCACCTAAATGTGATAAATGCCAACATTTAGAAGCTACCTTATCTCATATGTTTGCAAACTGTACAAAAATTAAAAGATTCTGGGTAAATATTTTTAGTATAATATCTAAAGTGACCAGCACACAAGTGGACCCGGATTCAAAATTTATAATACTCGGAACATCAGAATTAAATCAAACATTTACAACAACACAAAGAAACTTTATTGATTATAGTATAATAACAGGAAAAAAATTAATTCTAAAATTTTGGAAAGGCCCTACGGCCCCCACAATCAAAATGTGGATTATAGAAATGACGGAGACCTTAAACGTGGAAAGAATCAGATTTTCCCTGTTGGATAAACAGGAAGTATTCGTTGGAACATGGTCTCCCTTTATTGATTATTTAAAGGGTCAGAATGGTTCAGCACGGGAACCTGACTAATGCTCGGGCTAAAAAATGGATGAAATGCTATATTCTGAAATGTACGAATATATCTCGAATGAAGTTTTTTATTCTAATAAATTTTTCCACTATTCTTTAACTATCTTTCTCTTTTGTTTTGTTTTTTTGTTTTGTGTTTCTTGTTTTTTGTTAAATAATTTTAAATATTTTTTTTTTTTTCTCTTTTTTTACCCTCTCTTTTTCTTCTCTTTCTTTTCTTTCTTTACTTCATCTATCTTTTTAGTTCTATCTAGTTTAAAATAGAAAAAAAATAAAAAGGTAAAAGGTATTGGAGACAATGTAATAATAATTGATAATATTATCAATTTAAAAATGTAAGACTGTAATGATATTAATAGGTTATGTACCTAACTCCAATAAAAAAGATTTTTGCCTTCCATCACAGTGAGGAGGTGTCTGGTGAACTCACTGTGGCTGATGTTAAATTTGTGTTTATTGTGTGTTTTGTTATTTATTATATGTATGACTGCAAGGCAACGAAATTTCGTTCAGACCGAAAGGTCTGAATGACAATAAAGTTTCCAAGATTTAGCCAGAGGTGGTGAATCTGTGGGATTTATTGACAAAGATGGCTGTGGAGGTCAAGTCATTGGGTATTTTGTAAGTGGAGATTGATAGATTTTTGATGAGGATGGCTGCCAAAGCTTATGGGGAGAATGGGGTTGAAAGAAAAGTAGATCAGCCATGATTGAATGGCGGAGCAGACTCAATGGGCCAAATGTTCTAATTCTATCCTATGTCGTATGGTTTTAAAACACTGGACTAAGGAATTTTTCATTTTTAGTACAAAAAATAAATCTGACTGTACTTCCACTATTAGCATTTTGGCAAAATGTACAAATGACTCTCGAGAAGAGGCATCTGTTCATGGCCAACGTTTTGCACCAGAGCCAATCTTGTGGCATCAATACTATGAATGTTTTGGAATGGACAAAGTACATTTCTTGAAAGGTTGTATTAAATGGTGTGTTACAGCCAATGACTAAATGTACAGTGCTGAATAAAGATGGGAGTGAGAGGGCCAAAATAGTTCCTTCATATAGTCCAGGTTTTACGGACTAACGGCCTATTTATGTGTATGAAGGAACTGCAGATGCTGGTTTAAACCAAAAGTAGACACAAAACGTTGGAGTAACCCAGTGGGACAGGCAGCATCTCCGGAGAAAAGGAATGGGTGACTTTTTCGGGTCGAGACCCTTATGATGTAGTACTCAGTATGTTTTGTGTCAGCATGTCAATCAACCATTGAGGAAACTCAGCCGGTCAACTTGTTAACTCTTTCCTTACGCAATGAATGCACAAATTCCACTTCTAACGCAGTAACCAAATGGCAGCAAAGACTGGAATCCTTCAATCCTTGGTGTGTTTGCTAGTCTGATTTAACACTTGCCCACTGCATATATGTGATAATGTTGTCCTTTGTGTTATTTGAATATGCGTTAAACAGCCTAGAGTCAAATGGGCATTTTCCTTGGATTAATTTCATAAATACTACTGAAAATTAAAATGTTGTTCTTTGGAAATGAAATCTGCTGTCCATGCACAAAATTCACCAACGTAGTTGGCTCTTGACCATATCCTTGTTTCGGGGCCAAATAGGGATGGGCAATAAATGTTGGAAATGTCAATGGCTCCCCACCCTGCAACTGAATAAATAAAAACTGCACAGTTTGCTCACTTTGCTCCCACTATGTTTTGCAGGTGATCCTGATTCTCACCAAGTTGTTCCATTCAGATATGGGAAAAGTTTTGGAAAGTTCTTTATGGAGGTGAGCTACCTTTTTATTTCATGTAGAAAAGCCAACAAACATACGCACGGGCGAGGATAGGAAAAGAACAAGGAATGATCGTGAGGTCAGACGGTCTGGAGCCCGGCTTAGTCTCTTTAATATTGGATATTTGTACTTTTGTGTTGATTTATGCAACAAATTATGCAGAGGATAAAAGGGTTTGAGTTTGAAGATTGTCTTTTGACTATCATGCTCATTCAATGCAGGACTTCTGAACACAATATTTTATTGAGTTTAGTTTCAAGTTGTAAATCAGCAGATCCAGTAATCGTGAAGTCTTATGATTCACTCTGCCTGCATTTAATTATTGACCAAAGGTTTTTCTTGAGGCACTGAATTTAACACATGGTTACCAGTGACTGGATTATTACTGCCTTCAATCCTATGTGGAAACTGCTCCTGTTGCTATTTCTTTTTAGGTTTGTGATCAGATTTCAAATAGGATCAGGAATTAAAATTTTACAGCTCAACAATGCTAATACATAATGTCTTCCATTAACTTCAATTGTAAGTGCTCTTTCTACAGCCAATTTTTGGTCTTAAAGTACACAACTCAATTCGAAGGAATTGACTTGAAAGCACTCGCATGTATATAGCTTCTTAAGATAATCTACCGACATCCCAAAGGCCTTAGCAACTCATAGACACAGAGTTATAGAGTGATACAGTGTAGAAACAAGCCCTTCGGCCCAACTTGCCCACACCAGCCAACATGTCCCAGCTACAGTAGTCCCACCTGCCTGCGTTTGGTCCATATCCCCCCAAACCATGTACCTGTCAAACTGTATCTCAAACATTGGGATAGTCCCAGCCTCAACTGCCTCCTCTGGCAGCTTGTTCCATGCACCCACCACCCTTTGTGTGAAAAAGTTACCCCTCAGATTCCTATTAAATCTTTTCCCCTTCACCTTGAACCTATGTCCTCTGGTCCTCAATTCACCTACTCTGGGCAAGAGACTCTGTGCATCTACCCGATCTATCCCGCTAATGGTTTTATACACATCCAAAGGTGTTTACATTTAAAATAGTTCAAGAAAAATATTGGCCAATCTGCACATGCTATTATCATCAAACACAAGTATGATATTGGCCAAATAATTATTGATGTTAGTGGAGAGATAAGTATTGGCTGGAACTTCATGGAGAATACTCCTATAATCATCAAATATTATCATGGGATGGGATCTATTGCACCAGATTGAGAGAGCAGACAGGGTCTGGATTTAAACATCTCATCAGGAAACACAACAACAATTTATTCCTATGCGCCTCTGTGCTGTAATCACTGGAGTGGAGTTTGAACCAAAAACATAGTACACAGTAAAGTACAGGTAAAGAATGGCCATTCACATTATGGAAATTCACCCAGAATTTCTTTATGGAGGTGAGCTTCCTTTTTAATTAACGTAGAAATGCACAATTCATAATTCACAAATCACTCCCCCAAAATTTGAGATGCCGAATAAAATTTGGCTTCAAGGAATGTATGTGGAAAACGATAAACATAAAATAAATTTTGATAATTATAATATAATACAATATCTTTTTCAACTTTACGTCATGGAAAATCGAGATACTGACAGTTTTCTAGAAGAGCAGTCCCCCCCCCCCCCCACCTTGCATAACACACGTCAGTTACCTGTACAGCACTGGCAGAGGTCCACAATATCTCTACCCACCGTGAAGCCAATTTAAACTAATCCCTGATAGACATAAAAAGCTGAAGAAGGGTCTCGATCCGAAACGTCCCCCATTCCTTCTCTCCAGAGATGCTGCCGGTCCCGCTGGGTTACTCCAGATTTGTGTGTCTATCTTTGGTTTGAACCATCATCTGCAGTTCTTTCCTGCACATAAACTAATCCCTGGACCTTCTGACTTGAAGGGGCGTGTGGTTCCACTGATACACCAATGCACCTTCAAAACAACTTCATGCTTCTCCGCAAGGTTAGACTCAAACATGTGAAACTGTGTTTTCACTCGATACCTCCAGCCTAAACAATTCAAGTCAGAGAATATACTGACATGACTGCACAATTTAACGTGTACCTGTGGTCCTGCTAGTGCTTCATTGCTGGTGCATTGTTAGCCTGTGGAATCAGCCATCTCCACCCACCACCCCTTTCCTCCAGCATCCAGTGACTCAGAACGAAATCACCCTCAGAACACCATTCTGGTATTACAGAGCTGCCACAGGAATGGGGGAAAACATATAAAGGCCTGTAAGTTTAAAACTTGCACAGCAAGGGTGTATCTGTGCAGATAGAGTGTGACGCTCCACTTGCATTAAAAAACCAACAATGCCTTTATCTCTAAAATGCCATGTGAAATGCATGTCTGAAAAGATGAGAGTTCTTATCCTGGGTCACCAAAGTAGCCACAGCTTTGGTACTAAACAGTATGAAGGCTAAGGCCTTGCCTTGATGCCAAAATTGTGCCAGGCCTTGGTACCAAAATTGTAGTGCTTCAGGAGACGTGAGATCTGAAAACATGTGTGGTTCTCGATGGTACATGCATCCTGATGCAATACGTTTTTTTGTGCTCACAAGCATGTGTGGGGTTGTGACGTTACAGCAGTGTGGTGGAGTGGTAAAAATCATTGAGGCATTTGACAAAAGAAGGATTGTAGAATCAAAGGTATTGGGTTGGTCTCCTGGGTCATTTCCAAATGTAACAATTCTATAAATGTCAATGTTATGTTACATCTCCAAATATGTTCAAAGAATATGAATCTTATTGAAATCCGTGCATTAATTTTGTTTGCAATATGGTACACACCAACTTACCACTTCAAGGCTTTTAATTTTAGATAAGAAAATGACCAGACTTCCTGCACCTTCCTACAGCTAGTTCAGGGTAGATTAAAGCAAGTGCAAAGAGGTGGGATAAGAAATGCAGATAGATGTTTGTTTTTCTACTGATGGATATTCTTTCAAAACATTGCTGCCAGTAACCACGGGCGGCACAGTGGTGCAGCTGCCTTACTGAGATAACAACGCCAGAGACCCGGGTTCGATCCTGACCACGGGTGCTGTCTGTATGGAGTTTGTACGTTCTCCCCATAACTGCATGAGTTTTGTCCAAGATCTCCGGTTTCCTCCCACACTCCAAAGTCGTACAGGTCTGTAGGTTAATAGGCTTGATATAAATGTAAAATTGTCCCGAGTGTGTGTAGGATAGTGTTAATGTGCGGGGATCGCTGGTTGGTGCGAACTTGGTGTGCCGAAGGGCCCGTTTCCAAGCTGTAGAGATACAGCGTGGAAACAGGCCCTTCGGCCCACTGATTCGGCGCCGACCAGCGATCCCCGCACATTAACACTTCCTACACACACCAGGCACTATTTACAATTATACAAAGCCCATTAACGTCTTTGGAGTGCGGGAAGAAACCGGAGATCCTGGAGAAAACCCATGCAGGCCACGGGGCGAACGTACAAACTCTGTACAAACAGCTGTAATGCCCCTGTCCCACTTAGACAATTTTTTAGGCGACTACAGGTTACTAGGCTGTCGCCACATCGTCGTGGGGTGACGCCTGTATTGTCATGAGTTGTCTCCGCAAGTCGCCCAAGAGTCGTAGCGTTTTCTTGTTGGTGCTGGATCCTGAAATGTTCAAAACTTTTCGGCGACAGTTGGCTTGACGCCAATGATCGTAGCTTGTCTTCTTCTGACGTACGTGCTGTCGTAGGTTGTCGCCAGGATGACGTAGGTTGTCAATAGACAATAGACAATAGGTGTAGGAGTAGGCCATTCGGCCCTTCGACATAGGTTGCCGCCGGTGCTGACATCGATGAATTCCATTGGCGACTATGTCAACCGGCGACAGGTACCGGCGACTGATTTGTCTTACCTTGTCGTAGCTTGTCTTGGGTGGAGGTAGGTCATCGTAGGTGTGGTCGTGGGTGGACGTCCTAGTGGGTCGCCGGTTGTCGGTAGCTTGCCGTAGCTAGATGTCGACTAGGTGGCAGGTTGTCGTGGAGCGGGGGGGGGGGTCCAGTCATAGGTTTTTCGGTGACCTGCTACGACAATGACAGTCGCCAGCAGTGGCCGAAAAAATCGCCTAAGTGGGACAGGCCCATAAGGCAGCAACTCTACCGCTGCGCCACCGTGCCACCATATTATCTGGTAAAGGAAATGTATTCAATGTTCTGATACATCCGCTGGGGTGTTTTGGAATTGGCACAGATGCGGTGGGGAAGCAACAAATTGGTTGTTGGCATTTGCGGCAAAAAGCAATTGTAACTGAAGCCCAAATTGCAACGGTATTATGCATTGAGAAAAATAGAATCACCTTTGAAAGTTGTTAAATTATTAAAATACACCAGTTTCACTGATCATCTGAAGGGGAAGGAACCTGCTACCCATTAATGTTCAAAGCTGTGTTACTTGCTTGCTGTTTGATGTGTGATGCCTCTTGAATTGGCCTGGCAAGTCACCTAGTTGCAAAAGCAACACTAGCAATGGACAACAAATGCTTTGCTTGTAGCTTTAAAATAAGTTTAAAAAAACACAGCAACAGGAAATGCAATTAAATTGAGCAATTTTCCACTAATATTTCCTTTGTATAATTTATGTTTTGAGCAAACGAAAGCCAGTTCAAAATGATAATGTCAACATTACAATGCTGATCATTTCTTGACATGTGCAGCGTATTGTACACTGCCCTATTCTAATTGCATTCAGGATTAATTTTACTAGGATATAAATTATTTCTGATCGAAACATTTCAGTGCAAATTTGTATCAGCCCCATAGTGTTCACTGGAAGGAGGGTTTAATCAGAAGCTTATCCCAGTGGAGTTGTTGCAGCAGCTTCACTAGACATCCGTGCTCTGCTTGCAAGTAGAATCCCGGAATGTGCTTGTCTGTAATATTCCATTACAGACATATCCTTGCACTGGATCTTGAACAATGGATAGAACAAAAGTGTAGGAAGGAACTGCAGGTGCTGGTTAAAACCAAAGTTAGACACAAAATGGATCAAACGCCGTGTTTCACTGAGTTGTGCTCTTTTCGCAGTTACAGGTGCTCCTCAACTTACAAATGGGGTTACGGTTCTGATAAACCCATCGAAAATCAAAAATATCGTGTCGAAAATTCATCTAATACACCTTCCTCTTCCTCTTCTCACCAGAGGCAGGAGACACAGATGGACATTTTGTAGACATGATGCGATGCCTAAACACAAAACACAATACACTGTATCCATAAAAAACACTGACAACACAGTACACTGTTGAGCAGGGGTCGGCAACCTTGCCTGCATAGGGGCCGGGACGCATGTCTGTGAGTGGATGGCGGGCCACATCTACAGTATATCACGTGTACACATGTATCCCGCCCCGGATGGCAGGCATTGAATCATGTGTTCACAGAAGGTAGTCAAAAATGCTGGAGAAACTCAGCAGGTGAGGCAGCCTCATGCCTCACCCGCTGTCTCACCCGCTGAGTTTCTCCAGCATTTTTGTCTACCTTCGATTTTTCCAGCATCTGCAGTTCTTTCTTAAACGTGTTCACAGAAGGTGCGTGACCGTGCTGGCGGTTTTGCGCACGTAAGATACAACCAGAGCTTGGCGCTCGCCGCTCGGCGGGCCATATGATTACGGGGAAAAAAATCCGCCTGCGGGCCGGATAATTTTGGGTTATGGGCCACATTCGGCCCGGGGGCCGTAGGTTGCCGACCCCTGCTGTAGAGTATTGGTTGTTTACACTCGTGATCGCGTGGCTGACTGGGAGCTGCGGCTCGCTGCCATTGCCCAGCGTCACGAGAGAGTATCCTACCGCATATCGCTAGCCCGGGAAAAGATCAAAATTCAAAAGTACGGTTTCCACTGAATGTGTATCACTTTTGCGCCATCGTAAAGTCTAAATATCGTAAGTCGAAGCCTCGTAAGTCGAGGAGCATCTGTATTGGTGTTTGTACATTCCTTGCGATGGCCTGGAGACCATGATCCAGTATTAAACACAGTAGCTGCACAGGATCACCTCAGCAAAAACCACAGCATCTCTTTCCAAACTATCTCTGTAAGTGTACATTGCAGGAAGAGAAGGATGATAGTCTTGCCCACAGTGTTGTCACCTGGAGGAAAGCACATGTGGCAACTTAGAGAGACACCATATAGAACGTGACAGAAACACCCGTCTCACCGCTAGCCAAGCAAGCTCTTGGTGCTTTTGTGAAGGTTCGGTCGATGGAACATTCTGCCAAATAACTTGCAGGACATCGAAGATATTTGTGCAGACAAAGGTGATTCTCTGTATAAACTTTACGACAGGGGAGCAGTAGTTTGATATCCAATATAATAGAATATTTAATGGCATATGGTCAGACCCATCTTTTGCAAAAATGAGTGAAGCAATAAGGGATACCTGGTGCCTGTAGAGCTGGAGTCTGCACAGCATAATGGAACCACATACAACAGTGGTTAATCAAGCTGAGGGGCGAGTTGAGTGGATTTTTTTATCTGAACCAATGTGTATTGCATCTGTGCAAAGATAATTCATTTCTGATTTCCAATGAAGTGGGGTGATGGTTTAGGTGATTGTTAAGTGCCAGTATGGCATGTGCAACACATTGACCACCTATCAATTCTTTGCATTGTAATTTAAAATTGACCTTCTAATGAAAATACTGATGATATGCGTCATCACTGCACCCATCACTGTAGGCGAGGTTCTTTTGCACCAGAAACCGCTTAAGACAAAGGTTGCTTCATTAATGTCAGCTATACTTAAGTATTTTTTTTAACCGTGATGGATTCATGGTGATTTATTCAGATTTAATATTTCAAGATGACTGAAAATATTAATGATGTAAGTTTAAGTCACTAGAAGAGAACAAAAGAAAAAATATTTTTGAGCAATTCAGAGTTTATACTTTAATCTTTCAAAAAGCCGGATGAGTCCTTTGCCCTTGAGATTTTGATTCTCATTCTCAAATACAGCGGTTTCAATCCATGTCTCCATCCACCTTCTCAGGGAACAGTATAGAACATGGTGCAACAGTTGAGAAAACTGGGTCACATTGCTGATATCAAAGGCTTCTAGACCTAAAGACTCCTTCTGGAGGTGCCGCTGTGGCAGACGTCTCCCTGAGGTGAAGCTGAGAAGCAGAGGCCGGAGCCTCACGGGTCAGAGGTGGAGCCTCGCTGGTTGATGAAGCTCGCGGCCAACGGCCCCTGGGTCTGCGGAGCCCACGTCTGGGGCCTGGGTCGGTGCAAAGGAGGCGTCCGGAGAGGACCCGGCGGCGATAGTGGAGAGGTCGGTGCGGCGGTCGGTGATGGCGCCGACCGATGGATGAGGAAGGAGCACGTGGAGTGAGGACGTCGCTGCCCAGGGAAGGAACAAAGGAGGACCCGGTATGGGGGGTACCGCCGTGAGGGAGGGGAAGAACAAAGAGGGGCCGGGCGGGGGGGAATTTGTAACTTTGTCAGCGCCCTTTATGTGGCGATTATTTGCATCCCTTGGGTATGCAAGCAAAGAATTTCACTGTGACTTTTTACATGTGACAATAAAGTATTCAATTCAATTCAATAATGTTTCTTTGGTTACACCTGGATGAGATAACTCCGATAAGATCAGTGGAATCACATGTAGTAACTCTGAAGTAGCTCTGTGTATGGTGTGGAACATGATATCAAATATAATGCTAGTAAGTGTGCTGTTATGATCTGTAAAACAGAAGAGGATAATTGTCTAAAATTTCCTGATTTCAAATTGTCTGACAATAATCTTAGTGTCTGTAATAAGGTAAAATATCTTGGACATTTTATCACAGAACAAATGACAGATGATGAAGATATTTATGGGCAACGACGTATGATGTATGTACAGGCGAATATTCTCTTGCGTAAGTTTGGTGCGTGTACAGATGTGGTGAAGATGTCTCTGTTTAGAGCATGTTGCACACCACTCTATACTGCGCACCTGTGGTCAAACTACAGAAAGACAAGTTTACAGAGACTAAAGGTGGCTAAAGGAGGTCAGTACTTTAGAAGCTGTCCTAAGAAATCATATGTATAAATTTATTTGCAGGATTAATGACTAAAAATGTAATTATCGTGGTCTTATCAAACATAAGGTTTAGCACTACACGCTATCAATCCCAGTTGTGGAGACATTGGTATCGCTGTCTCGTTGTAGGACACTGATCTTTCTTTTTATTCTGAATTTTAAATCATGTATTGTGTTTTTGTATATAATTTATGATGCTCTTATAAGTAATTTACTAAGCTTTTTATGTATTTTAAATGCAATGTATTTTATGTAATGTCGCCTCTTGTCTGGACCTTGAGTCTGAGATAAAGTATAATAAAAATAATAAGGTCTCGTTTTGAGATATCCGGTCCCACATTGAATGATCTCAGTTGGCACATGGTGCCAAACAGGAGGCCACAACCCAACCCAAGAATTATCATTTGAGCGCCTCTTCTCATTCACTGCTAATAGGACTGATTGAACATTCTACACAATGCAAGTTCCAAGCAGTTGATATCTAAAATGGCAGTCAAATGACTCCAACTTCCATTCTTGTCTGAAATAAAAGGTTTCCAATGATTAAGGTATTAAACCTGTTTTTGAGGGTGTGCAGCGTAGGTTTACAAGGTTAATTCCCGGGATGGCGGAACTATCATATGCTGAGAGAATGGAGCGGCTGGGCTTGTACACTCTGGAGTTTAAAAGGATGAGAGGGATTCTTATTGAAACATATAAGATTATTAAGGGTTTGGACACGCTAGAGGCAGGAAACATGTTCCCGATGTTGGGGGAGTCCAGAACCGGGGGCCACAGTTTAAGAATAAGGGGTAAGCCATTTAGAACGGAGACGAGGAAATACCTTTTCTCACAGAGAGTTGTGAGTCTGTGGAATTCTCTGCTTCAGAGGGCGGTGGAGGTATGTTCTCTGGATGCTTTCAAGAGAGAGCGAGATAGGGCTCTTAAAGATAGCGGAGTCAGGGAATATGGGGAGAAGACAGGAACGGGGTACTGATTGGGGATGATCAGCCATGATCACATTGAATGGGCCCGAATGGCTTACTCCTGCACCTATTGTCTATTGTCTATTGACCTGACTGATAATTGAAAATTGTAAAATTTAATCTAATTCATTATCATAACCATTCGCACAATCTATTGAGATTAACCTTGTGTATTTGATGTCTGCTGAACTCTAGCTTCATGTCTGTTTCAGTTTATAGTATTTTAGTTTCCTTAAAGCAAATGATAACAGCTAGTGAGTGTGTGTGTGTTTATCCTTCACCCATAGGTGTTTCAGTCATTTATTTTTCCCTTCATATGCAAGGTAGACAAACAGTTGATTTGCCCCGTGGCCTCTGCCGTAGGGAAACCCTGGGAAATCTTCAGGAAAAATAATATGCCATCAGGGGGCAGGTTGATGTTCCAATTGATGCCCTTTGTGAGCAGATTGATGGTCTCAGTAGACTCGGGCAAGCAACTCATTAACTGCTTGCAATTGTAAAGGAGCAGAGGGCTGCATGTGGGCCCACAGCTGCTGTCCATGAAGTGAGAGATGCAACACATCAGTAGATATCCCACTACAGTGAAACTCTGTTAATCCCTTATCCGATTGTTCTGTATTCCTGATAAATTGGTATCTGGCTCTCTAGGTATTGTTTCCTCTGCTCATGTTAAAACACCTCGGCCCATAGTCCATTTAAACTTGGGTTTGCTGTCGGGTTTGCCAACTTTCTCACTCCCAAATAAGGGACAAAAGGTCAAAATAAGGGTCAAATTCCCGACGACAATTCGTTGGCCGACTCGGCCGTGGCTGGGTGAATGATGAGTTGGCCCGGGTGCCGGACCGCACGCAAAGCCCAGCCGGCGGGCCAGCTGAGGAGTTTTGGCCAGTACGACGTCGCGCTCAAAGTCCGGCACCCCATCCAACTCGTGAACCGATGATCGGCCATGAGAAGGAGGGTGGTGGTGTCAGCGGTAAGCGCATGTCCGAAGGTCGGAACAGCTGGCCGGGCTGCTGACCGACGGGGCCACGGACGAGGCGCTGCTGCTGCACTCCATGGGCTGCACTACGTCGGGACGAGTGAGGCGGGGCCGGACGCGGCGCTCCGACCCGACAGTCCCCTCGACCAGAGTAGTAGCAGTCAAATACGGGACAAGGGCTGTCCCGTATGGGACAAACCAATTTAGCCCAATATACGGGATATCCCGACTAATATGGGACAGTTGGCAACCCTAGTTTGCTTCAATATTTATTACACTAATATGTAGCATTTAAAAAGTCAATTAAAAGTGTGTTGCAGTGTTAATTGGAATAACATTCAATAACGTGGAAATGTGTGGGAGGACATCAATGCCCTGAACCTATTTAGTTGTTTAGTTTAAAGATACAGCTCAGAAGCAGGCCCTTCGGCCCACCGAGTCCGTGCCGACCCGCACAGTAACACTATCCTACACACACTAGCGACAATTGTTACACTTATTCCAAGCCAATTAACCTACAAACCTGTACGTCTTTGGAGTGTGGGAGGAAACCGAAGGTCTCGTAGAGAACCCATGCGGGTCACGGGGAGAACGTACAGACTCCGTACAGACAGCACCCGTAGTCGAGATCGAACCCGGGTCTCTGGCGCTGTGAGTGCTGTAAAGCAGCAACTCTACCGCTGCGCCACATGTGCCGCCCCACTGCTCACCAAACAAACACTGAGGGGACTGGGTTGGCAATCAGCAGGCGCCCAATCACACCCTTATGCCTTCAACGTCTAGACCTGGACCCAAGGTGATCCTGAAGAACCCGAGCACGACAGAGTTGTCCTGTCTAAGAAAATCAGTAAAAACTGCAAAAACTGGAAATCTGAATTACGAACGGAATCTGTTGAAACCACTGAGCATCTGTGGAACCAGAAACACAGTCAGAGCCGTTTCTCATTCCACGGAAGCTGCCTGGCCTGCTGGGCATTCCCGGCATTTTCTTGCTTTTATTTCAGCAGTTTTCTCTCCTGCACAAGGACAGAGATGATGCGCAGCAACTCGTATGGACTGCACTTGAATCTTTTTTCACTCGAGGGATGAACCTTACTGAGATTAAGGAGCGCACAGACTTGGGTAGAAGGGTAAAGGCAGCTGGGACTGGATGGCTAAACGGTTTATCATCCTGTGTCGAGAGATACAGTGAAATGCAGCCTGTACAAGGGTCTCGACCCGAAACATCACCCATTCCTTCTCTCCAGAGATGCTGCCCGTCACACTGAGTTACTCCAGCGTTTTGTGTCTGTCGACAGCGACATGCTATCCAGTCAAATCATACCGCGCACAAGTACAGTAGACCATCTTCTGGAACATCACACAGAAAGTTGCCACTTCCTGGCACCATCCTGCAACATCCAAGTCCGAGGAGATATGCAACCTTGTATCACACCATGGGCGGCACGGTGGCGCAAAGGTAGAGCTACGGCCTTACAGCGCCAGAGATCCGGGCTCGAGAGAGAGTTAGATTTAGCTTAGGGCTAACGGAATCAAGGGATATGGGGAGAAAGCAGGAACGGGGTACTGATTTTGGATGGTCAGCTATGATCATATTGAAGGGCCGAATGGCCTACTCCTGAACCTATTTTCTATGTTTCTATGATCCCGACTACGGGTGCTGTCTGTACGGAGTTTGTACGTTCTCCCCGCGACCTACGTGGGTTATCCCCGAGAACTTGGCTTTCCTCCCGCACTCCAAAGACGTACAAGGCCGTAGGTTAATTGGCTTGGTATATATGTAAATTGTCCCTAATGTGTGTGTAGGATAGTGTTAATGTGCGGGGATCGCTGGTCGGTGTGGACTCGGTGGGCCGAAAGTCCTGTTTCCGCGCTGTATCTCTAAACTAAACTAAGCCTGTGCTTTGGAGATATGTCTGTCTCCTTGGCTCCGGGTCTTGGAAGCTGAAGATGTAACGGAATGATTCGGGTGCCAGCTGATTGTTGCTTCATTGTCAACCTAATCCCTTCAGAGATTGACTGGTGAATGGGGTACAGAACATTGATTTCCTGCAGCATCATGGTACGGGATTCACCTCCTACCACGTCCTTTCACCCATGCCCCATAACCAGGCAATCCAACACGTCCCTGTAGCAGTCTCCTCCCGTTTAGCAGTCTCGCCCCATTTAAGACTAGAGCTTTACATGAGACATCAAGTAGCCATGACTTCTGGGGACCAGGCAACCAGATTGCAGCCTAAAGGGCCTGTCCCACTTGGGCTTCATTTGCGCGTCATTTACGTGACAGGCCGGTTGTGACTGACTCGCGACTGGTCATGCGCAAATTCACGCGTCATCATGTGTCAGAACATCCGTCTGGTGCGCGTGACGTCATTAGAATACCTAGCTTCCCTATTCTGCATCATGACCATCATGGAAGAACTACAGATTTTATTGCTACAGCGGACAACAGAGATGTCTGTTAGCAGCAGCCCTCATACTTACAGATCAGCCAGGCAGGAGTAGAACAAGAAAGGCTAGCAAGAAGAACCCAGGAAGAGGTCTGTGTGGACGAGGTTAGAGGTTACATGATGCGTAAAAGCGGGCCAACAGCGTATGTCGTGCGGCATCGCATGTTTACGGATGTTGACGCACGGTGACGTAACCATGCGTCACCACGCGATACAACGTGCGACGTCAGCGTGCATAGCCAATGCGTCAGCGTGCGTAGCCAATGCGTCTGCGATACGTCACGCAGGTGGCGCGCGAGGATTTCGGTACACTACGAAATGTGCAGCGCCGCTACATACGATTCCACGCCTCACCATGCGCTATACGCGCGTCACCCACACGCCCACGACGCATCGACCAATTTTCTACATGACGCGTAAATGAGGCGCAAATGATGCCCAAGTGGGACAGGCCCTTAATGAGGAGCACTCACTGCGTGCTGGTGCAATGAAATTCTGCTACACAATGCGTTTCTCTCCACAGATACCGTCTGACCACCTGAGTTTTTTGCAGCATCTTCTTTGCTATATTTTCAGGTTTCCAGCATTGCTGTTTTTTGCTTTTTGAAGGCTCAAGAAATTTGAATTCTACAGACATATGTTCTGATTTGCCTTTTATGTATGAGTTAATTTTACTTTGCTGTGATTTGCTTTCCGGACACACAGTTCACAGTGTTTTCATTTGGCAAGTACCATTCTCCCTAATGATAATCGGCATGGAGTGACGTTTGCTGGAGCCACTGCAATACCCTGGGTTGCCCCAAGTGAAATGGTCACTGATGCCATGCTCTTGCAGGTCATAAAGTCATGAGGTCATAAGTGATAGGAATAGAATTAGGCCCTTCGGCCCGTCAAGTCTCCTCCGCCATTCAATCATGGCTGATCTATCTCTCCCTCCTAACCCCATTCTCCTGCCTTCGCCCCATAACCTCTGACACACGTACTAATCAAGAATCTATCCATCTCTGCATTAAGTATATCCACTGACTTGGCCTCCACAGCCTTCTGTGGCAAAGAATTCCACAGATTCACCACACTTTGACTGAAGAACTTTCTCCTCATCTCCTTCCGAAAAGAACGGCTACAACCTCTAGTCCTGGGCTCTCCCACTAGTGGAAACATCCTCTCCACATTCACACTATCCAAGCCTTTCACTATTCTGTACGTTTCAATGAGGTCCCCGCTCATTCTTCTAAACTCCAGCGAGTACAGGGTCCAGTGCTGACAAACGCTCATCATAGGTTAATCTACTCATTCCTGTAAACCTCCTCTCTCCAGAGCCAGCACATCCTTCCTCAGATATGGTGCCCAAAATTGCTCACAATGCTCCAAATGCGGCCTGACCAGCGCCTTATTGAGCCCCAGCTCCATAACTTAACTTGATTGCCACTGGAGTGATGCTTCTCCATTAAAACCAATTGTCTCGTGCGGCTAAGGCTGGCCTGAGAGTTCTAGTCTCTACACACTCAGCTCCTGTTAGTTTGAAGTGAACATTTGTGTCTGCCTTAATATCACAACGGACACTCAATTCCCCTTCTAGATGTGAGAAGTACTATCCATGGCTGGGGTTAATTCAGTTCAGGAAGTTAGTTCAGGAAGAAGAAAACGGACATTACACCACTAATCATCGATGGGGACTGTGTGGAAAGGGTGGCGGATTTCCGCTTCCTGGGAATCCACATTGAGGAGGACCTGACTTGGAGCGTGAACATCTCTGCGCTGCTGAAAAAGGTCCAGCAGAGACTGTACTTCCTGAGGGTGCTCAGGAAGAACAACATCACCCAGAGACTGCTGCTATCCTTTTATCGATGCTCAATTGAGAGCATCTTAACATACTGTGTATGCGTGTGGTACACCAGCTGCACAGCGGCTAAGAGGAAAGCGCTCCAGAGGGCAATTGGACAACGCCCAGAAGATTATCGGCTGCCCTCTCCTCACCTTGAAGACCTACACAGTTCCCACTGTCTCAAAAAATCCAAGAAGATCATAAAGGACATTTTCCACCCCGGTCACTCCCTGTTTGTACTGCTGCCGTCAGGCAGACGGTACAGATCAATGAGGACAAGGACAAACAGACTCAAAAACAGTTTTTATCCCACAGCAATAAATACACTTAATGTAGCCACCAAATGAGTACAGGTGCGCTACACACCAAAGGGACTGGGAAATCGACAGAAGAATGTGTTTTTTTTCATGTTATTTATTTTAGTTTGTTTATCTTAGACTTTTGCTCTAAGAAAATGTGTGCACTGACTGGTTGGCATTTCTAATTTCGTTGTACATGTTTACATGTTATAATGACAATAAAGTATTCATTCATTCATTCTTTTAACGTTTGAATGGTTCAATCGTGCTTTTATTCTCACGTGTATGAATGCACAGTGAAATTAGTTTCTTACATATAGTCCAGTAAAGTATTGTCATAGCCAAGTACAATCCCCGATTAGCAAAGTGTACAGAAATAGTCTCCTGAGCCCGTATGCAAAAGACGCCAGGAGTTGGCGCCATTTTCAAAGTCCAGTCGTACTCTAAGTGTTCTGAGCGTTGCCCAATCCAGGAGAGCCCCAGGCTGCTGCAGGTCCTCCAGCCTTCACCTTCTTTGGATCGTGTGGATTGACCGGCGAACCGGCGTCCCTCTCCTCACTCGTCTGCCTTTGTGCTCTGGTGATGCCTCCCACAGCCGGCCTTGAAGGTGCACTAGGCCAGACCACCATCCCTCTCCTACCGACCGGCCTTGCTCCTCGCCCGCCACATCCAGCATCCTCGTCGCTGGTCTCTCCAACCTTCCGGTCTCTGGTCTCCACGGAATGAGCAGGGGCCGGGCTCGGCGGCTCCCCCTCCCCCCTCCCCCCTCCCCCCCCCCCCCCCCCCCCCCGCAGCCTGTGGCTTTTTTTTAGTTTATAGGTACAGCGCGGATACAGGCCCTTCGGCCCACCGGGTGTACACCGACCAGTGATCCCCGCACATTAACACTACCTTACACACACTAGGGACAATTTACACTTATACCAAGTATACCATCCTAAGCCAATTAACCTACAAACCTGTATGTCTTTGGAGTGTGGGAGGAAACTGAAGATTTTTTAGAAAACCCACGCGGTCACGGGGAGAATATAAAACTCCGTACAGACAGCACCTGTAGTTGGGGTTGAACCCGGGTCTCTGGAGCTGCAAGCGCTGTAAGGCAGCAACTGTACCTCTGCGTCACCGTTTAAGAACATAATGAAAATGGAGCCCCTAAAACAAATTGCTGTGGGATATCCCAGTCTGCTTCCAGTAAATTAGAAAACCAGAACAATATCTCTGCTCACTTTGTTCCTGCTCCTCAAACAGATGCCTGGTCAATAATCTGTCTTCAATTCTGTGAACTTCGACATCGGCAATAAGCCTCTTATCTGGGATTTCTTTAAATACCTCTGAAAGCCCGTGTAAATAACATCTCCAGACAATCTCCTCTTTGCTAATTGAGTCTCCTCTTGAAAGAATTCAATTCATCAGGCGCAATCTTCACTTGAAATTTTAAAAAAAATGAAGATGCTGAACACAAAATGCTGGAGTAACTCATCGGGACAGGCAGCATCCGTATAGAGAAGGAATGGGTGACGTTTCGGGTTGAGACCCTTCTTCAGATTGAGAGTCTTGGGAGAGGGAAACTGGAGATAAGGAAGTGTAAGGTGTGAAAACGACACATCAAAAGAGATGAGATTGAGGAAAATGCAGAATATATCATTGTTAGCTAGGGGGAAGGTGACAACAAAGCATATGGGGATAAAATACAATCAGGAGACAGTCAGACTGGTTGGAGAACTGGGAAGGAGAGGGGTGGAGAGAGAGGGAAAACAAGGGCTACTTCATCTTCTTCTTGTGTTTGAGGCAGCAGGGGTTATGTAACGGCCTCCAGGCGCTGCATCCAGTTCAATGTGGTGTTGTCTAGGGCCGTGAGGTCTCCCCCTCCATCGAAAATGTCGTGCTGCGCTGTTTGCTGGTCTGTTCCACACACGCAGGCTGCCCAGCGATGCATGTCAGCGTTGAACCGGCCGACCCCTGTACGGGGCTGGTTCAGGGTGACCCACTCTTTGCGGGGCAGGTCTGAGCCGGGTGGGGCTGTGGTGTTCGGTGCAACAGTGAATTGCGGAGGTCATGAAGTCTGTTCCCAGCTGGTTCTGCATGCTCCTAGTGTGTTGAAACTGGAGCCACAGAGGGTCGCTGCGTGACGGGAGAAGGGGCGACAAGATGACAGGCGTTGAAGTCCCAGTTGCTGTGAGTCCTGGGCGAGGTGGTGCAGAGAATGTTTGGCATCCGATGGAGCCTTGCACACCAGCCTGTGGGTGAAGTACTCTCTGCGAAGCTTGGCGGGTGCGATACCTGCGAGCACCGGCAGAAGTTACTTGAAGTTAGAGAAGTCAATGTTCATACCACTGGGGTGTAAGTTGCCCGAGCGAAATGTGAGGTGCTGTTCCTCCAATTTGCGCTGGGCCGCACTCTGACAGTGGAAGAGGCCCAGGACAGAAAGGTCAGTGTGGGAATGGGAGGGGGAGTTAAAGCGTTTAGCAACCGGGAGATCAGGTAGGTTTAGGCAGACTGAGCAGAGGTGTTTAGCGAAACGATCGCCGAGCCTGCGCTTGGTCTCGCCGATATATAGGAATCCACACCTTCCCCTCAGCTGACATTGGTCCATTCTACATTTTCCTTGATCCTCGTCCCCTTTGATGACTCATTGTGTTACTCCAGCTTTTTGTGTCTCTCTTGGATGTAAGCCAGCACCTGCAGTTCCTTCCTACACAGAACGGTCAGTATTGGAATGGGAGGGGGAGTTAAAGTGTTTAGCAATGGGGAGATCATGGTAGCTTGGGTGGACTTGGAAATAATTGAAATTGTTGAATGCCAAAGGCTACAAAGTAGAAGATGAGGCACTGTTCCTCAAGCATCTGTCAGTCCTTATTGAATAGTGTAGAACACCATTGACAGATAGGCCAGAGTGGGAGGGGAAAGGTGAATTAAAGTGACAGGCAACTGAAGGCTCTGAGTTGTTACTATAAATTGTTCAAAGCTGCTCCATAAAGCAGTCACCTAATCTGCATTTAGTCATAGTCATAGTGATACAGTGTGGAAACAGGCCCTTCGGCCCAAGTTGCCCACACCGTCCCAACTTGTCCCACCTGTCCACGTTTGGTCTATATCCCAAACCCGTCCTACCCATGTACCTGTCTAACTGTTTCTTAAACGTTGGGATAGTCCCAGCCTCAACTACCTCCTCTGGCAGCTTGTTCCATACACCCACCACCCTTTGTGTGAAAAAGATACCCTTCAGATTCCAACTAAATCTTTTCCCCTTCACCTTAAACCTGTGTCCTCTGGTCCTCGAATCACCTACTCTGGGCAAAAGACTCTGTGCATCCAAGATAGCATAGTTAAGGGGCTGTCCCACTGTACGACTGTACGACTGCGGCTGCTACTGTAATTCTCCGAGTTCGAATCAGGGGAAACTTGGGAGAACTCTTGAATTAGCTCGTACGGTGGGACAACCCCATTAGCAGAGTGAGCTAACTTGTTTCCTCACTTTTCCTTTGAGCTCAAAACATTGTCAATCGCTCTTTCCACAGAAGTTAGTTTAGTTTAGTTTATTGTCACGTGTACCGAGGTAGAGTGAAACGCTTTTTGTTGTGTGCTAACCAGTCAGCAGAGAGAGAATACATGGTTACAATCAATCCATTTTACAGTGACACATGATAAGGGATATATTGCTGAGTGTTTCTGGCATTTTCTTCATTTTACATTTCCACCATGACTCTCACTGATCAGATGAAAATATTCAATGTCTGTTCATTATGTTCTGATGTATTACCATTAGTACTTTGCTGAAACATATGTTAGAGCAGTTAGTGTATAATTTCCTGGATTATTACTCTTAGCTTTCTTAAATAACAGATGATCTTCACATATTTCCAATTGCAACTGCCGGCGTACTGTGGAATTTATAATACCATAGGTTATGTAAAAAAATGGAGTGCGTATCACAGTAGAGATAGAACCGAAATTGAAAGTGACAACAGTGTTTTGTAAGACATGTCCACTTGCTTTTTATGACTTGGAGACATTTTGATGTTGGATTTGGGGGTTTTCACATACCTTGTTCTTGCAGCTATTCACGCTGCAGATTTTCAAACAGCCACTACCTTCTACCTGTGTGGGAAGGAACTGCAGATGCTGGTTTGAACCGAAGAGAGACACAAAATGCTGGGGTAACTCAGCGGGACAGGCAGCATCTCTGGAGAGAAGGAATGGGTGACGTTTTCAGGTCGAGACCCTTCTTCAGACTCAAAGTCAGAGACTGAAGAAGGGTCTCGACCCGAAATGTCACCCTTCTGCCCAGAGATGCTGCCTGCCCCGCTGAGTTACCCCAGCATTTTGTGACTACCTTCTACCTATTGTTTGGAAGGTCCTGGGGCCTGGAGGTTAGAGTGGCGGAGTGGAGTAGATGTATTTCCTATTGTTCTGTTGTGTGAGAACAAATTGTTTACTGTACCTGAGTTAACGAGGGTGAATTTGAAACCGTTTATTTCCGTTGTTTTGACCATAGGGCTCAGCTTTGATTCTGTCCATCGCCTGTTAGCCTTGCCAAATGCGCATCATGCAGAATTGACCACCAGTTGCTGAAATGTAGGGCTAATTACGCAGTATTACCATCCCGCAAGAGACCATGCTCACCTGCAGCAAGCACTGATTGACTTTGACATTTCTGCTCCATTCCATTTAAATTTGTTAAATGGAGGTGGAGCAGCTGGAAGGAAACTTATTGCCAGGGTTAATGGTGTTGCAGGGATATTTCGGATTGCTTAGTGTGCACAAGGTTAATTCCCGGGATGGCGGGACTGTCATATGTTGAAAGAATGGAGCGACTGGACTTGTATATTGGAATTTAGAAGGATGAGAGGATATCTTATTGAAACATATAAGATTATTATGGGATTGGACACGCTAGAGGCAGGAAACATGTTCCTGATGTTGGGGGAGTCCAGAACCAGGGGCCACAGTTTAAGAATAAGGGGTAAGCCATTTAGAACGGAGATGAGGAAAAACTTTTTCACCCAGAGTGTTGTGAATCTGTGGAATTCTCTGCCTCAGAGGTAGTGGAGGCCAATTCTCTGGATGCTTTCAAGAGAGAGTTAGATAGAGCTCTTAAAGATAGCGGAGTCAATGGATATAGGGAAAAGGCAGGAACGGAGTACTGGGTGTGGATGATCAGCCATGATCACAGCGAATTGCGGTGCTGGCTCAAAAGGCCGAATGGCCTACTCCTGCACCTATTGTCTATTGTCTTTTCATACATCTGCAGAATTTCTGAAAGGTGAACTTGATTTTCTTCCCACCTGAGGTTTTAATTATCTTGTCCTATTCCAATAACTCTGAGCGCAAGCGCACTTTGAAGAGTGCAGTTACAACAAGGTCTGCAAATAGGCAGCTATTAATGAAAGGCAAGGCTGTGCACAGTTAGTTTAAGGCTGGGTGCTCCTGGTAATTCCTTGGATTATCTGCACTACTTTTAAGATGCTAATTATAGGTCTCAATTCCTATTTATTTGATTTATATTGGTTTCAGATTCTGGTGTTTAGATCTGTTTATAGATTCTTGTATTAAAGTTAAACCCAGTAACTGAGGGTTGTTTGGGTATAATAATATGATTGGAACGGCTTTAACTATGAACTATAATTAAACTTTATAACTATGAAGGCCATATAACATGTGGTTTAAATACCCCACACACACACACACACCAAATTTTGAAAGATCAGTTTTAATGCTAATTTCCATTAATAACCATTTGTAACTAGTTATGTTCTTCTTGGGAGAACATGGATTGGTGACGTGTCGGGTTGGGACCCTTTTTTAGTTTGAGTCTGAAGAATGGTACCCAAACCAAAATGTCACATATTCATAGTCTCCAGAGATGATGAGTTGAGAGATGAACCCACTGAGTTACTCCAGTATTTTGTCTTTTTTTGTAAACCAGCATTTGCAGTTCCTTGTTTCTGTACTCGTTCTATGCAATTTATTTTCATTCTTTAGGATACATTTTGGGACGTGATATTCGGGATCAATAATGGGCGGTCCCCATAGGGAATAGCCAATTTAGCCCAATTTAGCCCAATATACGGGATGTCCCGGCTAATACGGGACAGTTGGCAACCCTAGCATGGTAGCACGTCAGTTCCTTATACAGTTTCTGATAGCAAGACTCACCACAAGACTGAATGTTCTTATAGATTTCCTCCTTCCTGGCTTAGGATGCTGAACAACTCAATGAGATCAGCTAATTTAGTGAAGGTCGGAATATTACGCTGATACTCTGCAGCACGGAACAATATTATATTGTGCCTTGTCTCACCAAGGCACTGGAGAACTGGGTAGAGTTTCTTGTGTAGGAAGGAACTGCAGATGCTGGTTTAAACCGAAGATAGACACAAAATACTGGAGTAACTCAGCGGGCCAGGCAACATCTCTGGAGAGAAGGATGTGCCATCTATCCAGAGATGCTCCCTGTCCCGCTGAGTTACTCCAGCATTTTGTGTCTATCTAGAGTTTCTTGTTAGTTTTGAAGAGCACTCGGTATTATGATAGATGTTTTCATTTCATGATCTCGGGAACATTCCCTGTTTAGATATTACAAACAATATCAACAGAGGCTTTGGGGTCTAATTGCTGCAGAATGTCTTATCTTCTCCAGGGGATCTATCTAATGTTCAATTAACATACAAGTATGATATATCACTTTTAGATCTTAGCTTTACTTTCTAAAAATCTTAGTTTACTGCTACGATTGTAATCAATCTTTCTGTAGCTGATTGCAAACTATTGCAATACATTTATTCCTCATCCTTGTCATTTAGTAAACTGCTCCGAATTTCTTTATGGGTTGACTCTAACCAGAAACAGGTTATCAAAATAATCTGTTGCATGATGTAGCCCACCCCCCCCCCCAACTCTCAGGATGTTCCTCCCAGATGGCATTGCTGCCAAAAAAACATCCATCTTTAAAGACCATTTTTGATTTATTTATGTGACTATAGACAATAGTCAACAGACAATAGGCGCAGGAGTACGCCATTCGACCCTTCGAGCCAGCACCGCCATTCAATGTGATCGTGGCTGATCATCCACAATCAGTACCCCGTTCCTGCCTTCACCCCATATCCCTTGACTCCGCTGTCTTTAAGAGCCCTATCTAGCTCAATGTGAATTAAAAAAAGACCCAGAAAAATCTTTGGCAGAAATTGTTTGGTTACCTTAACCACGACAGACTAAGGAACACGGTTAAATAGGTGTCCGTTATAAATTATTGACCAAAGTGGGCAGCACGGTGGTGCAGAGGCAGTGCTGCTGCTTTACAGCGTCAAAGGCCTGGGTTCAATCCTGACTACGGATGCTGTCTGTACGGAGTTTGTTCTCCGTGTGACCACGTGGGGTTTCTCGGGATGTTTTCCGGTTCCTCGCAAACTCTAAAGACATACAGTTTTGTAGGTTAATTAGCTTCAGTAAAATTGTCCTCAATGTGTAGGATACTGTTCTGTGTATGGGGATCACAGGTCGGCGAGGACTCGGCCGAAGGGCCTGTTTCTGCACTGTATCTTTAAAGTCTAGAGTCTAAATACATTTTCTTGAAAAGGGGCTCCAGAGTGACTAGTCATTAAAAAGTATTTCTATTTTGGTCTATTTTAAGATTGAAATTATCTCAAACTAAATCATGTGTATTCATTGTATTTGTTTATGTTTCTGAGGTATTTGACTTGGCTGGTTCAGATCTGAGATAATGACATTAACTTGCATATCCTATCACTGTCAAGGTAGTGTGGAACTCCAGCCTGTGTGCAGTTGATGCACACATCAAAGTGAATTACACTTTTAAAGGCCATCAGGTCAGAAGTGATCGGAGCCATTCGGCCCATCAAGTCTACTCTGCCATTCAATCATGGCTGATCTATCTCTCCCTCCCAACCCCATTCTCCTGCCTTCCCCCCATAACCCCTGACATTTTTTCTGCCTTCTCCCTATAACCCCTAAAAATGGGAAATAGCCCAACCCAATTGAATTAGTTGGAAGTAATTTGTCTTTCACGTTAATATCTGAAGAATGACCCAGGAGCAATTATTTTTCCAAATTAAGAAGAGAATGCTGAGATTTAGTGGTGAATCTAGGGGCACAGTGCTCTAGTTTTAGTTTAGAGATACAGTTTAGAGTGTGGAAACAGGTCCTTCGGTCTACCGAGTCTGCTCCCGACCAGTACATTAGCTCCATCCCACACTCTAGGGATAATTTACACAAGCCAGTTAACCTACAATCTTGCGCGTATTGGAATATGCGAGGAAACCGGAGCACCTAGGGGAAAAGCAAGGTAGTTACAGGGAGAACGTACAAACTCCGTACAGACTGCACTTGTAGTCTGGAACAACCCGGATCCCAGGCGCTGCAAGGCCAGCTACTCTACTGCTGTGCCACTGTGTTGCTCTGAACTGCCGAATGTGGAAAAGGAGTGAAACTAAGAGCTGGGATTGGAGATGTTTATTGGCATGAAGAAGGATGGACACAATCATTGCTTCTTTTTTATGCATGTTTTTCTTGGCCCTTATGCAGATGGCTTTCAAATGCAGCCTTTCATTTAATAATGAAAGATTATCTCTCTTTCAGCCGACTGGTGATAACGGATCCTGTGAAGTGCTAATTCAGAAAAGTTGACATTGTTCCCTGATAATTTCTCCTCTTGGACCAGGGATCCATTCACAAGCACTGATTGCTGTTGCATGCTCCTTCTCAGTCTCAACATTACTTATTTGGAGATTTGCACTTTTCCCCTCTTTCCCCATCTAGTTCCCAAGCTGTAAGTCTGAAGAAGGGTCTCAACCCGAACGTCACCCATTCCTTCTCTCCAGTGATGCTGCCTGTCCCGCTGAGTTACTCCAACTATTTCTGGCTATCTTCGTTTAAACCAGCATCTGCAGTTCCTTCCTACACATCTCATTTTACAGTGCATTCAGAAAGTATTCAGACCCCTTCACTTTTTCCACATTTTGTTACGTTACAGCCTTATTCTAAAATGGATTAAAATCATTTTTTTGATCATCAATCTACACACAATACCAAGGCTCTCACTTAACTTTTTTTCACTGTTGCCAGCCGGGCAACTCTGGCAGCTTTTAGGTTGCCAAATGACAGTTTAGGTGGTCATTTAAGACGCATGCGATAATGTGCTTGGACGAAGTGCGTAGTTACCAGTCGGAATTATGCTCAATGAAGCATTCACATATTATTTCTGCTTCAAATAAAGTCACAAACTAAACATATTCACCAATCAAGACATAAATATACCACAATGACATGCAGCAAATTATAATACAGTATCTCAACTCTTTTTTACATTGCAATGAATGCAATTTCTATTATTTCTATCCAGTTCCAAACAAAAATGTGGTTGGATTATTCAGCGTACGATCAACCTGTGTCAATAAATCCTGGCCCAGTGGTAACATATATGCTTAACCATGCACACTACAAGCATGTTTTCTGTGAAGGACCGACAATTAATCATGACATTGCCATAGCATGGGCCTTTTCCTCTTGAATCTTCAATCATCAATCTCTGTTGTGCCCAGTCACAGCAAGGGTAAGTTGATGAAGAATTGAATCGATCTGTTTGACACTTTGAAGGTCGACACAGTAAATGTCGACCTTCAAAGGTGTCAAACAATATCAAAGAGGGTAAAAATAGATACATAATATATCCCTTCTGCTCTGGGATTTGTAATTTAAAAGAAATAAAGAGAATGGAAGTGTACTTTGAGTTTCTTTTTCTTGTAACATACTTGTTACTGTATTATTATTATTATTACCTGACCAGACCTACACCATACTTTTGAATGTACATAGTACTTCTTTTACTCCGTGCCCACTAAGAAGATGAGTGATGGAAGTAGGTGACTATATTGAATCAATCATGGAACTTGGCAAGTGAGATTGCCCAGAAAGGCACACAGAGAGTGGTGAATCTCTGGAACTCTCTGCCACAGAAGGTAGTTGAGGCCAGTTCATTGGCTATATTTAAGAGGGAGTTAGATGTGGCCCTTGTGGCTAAAGGGATCAGGGGGTATGGAGAGAAAGCAGGTACAGGATACTAATAATAATAATAATAATTCATTTTATTTGCTGGCGCCTTTCTAACACCCAAGGACACCTTACAAGGCATAAAATCACAAAAATACAAAACACATAATCGGAGTAAATTAAATATAAAAACACCACAATACACAAATCAAGGACAGAATTCAATTACAAAAGCACAAAAAGAAAATAAGAAACACAATTTGAGGAGAGAGCAGCGGCAGCCAAACCGCGCCAGCGTCCACTCTCCCCTCCGACATATACAATGCTTCAACTAGCAAGTATAGACAGTGCTTCAGAAAATCGTCCAAATTTCACTTTCCATTTCTCAACTTGCTTTCTTGACTGTAAAAATTTCAAAACCTCGGTCGGCTGCTAGAGGCTGATCGTCGCCCAGCGGCTTCTCCCTCGGCTTCTGGTTGCGGTGCCTAAAGTGACAATAGGGCCGGTTACAGCCTCCGCCCGTGGTGCAGGGGGGAGAGGGGGAGACGCCACCGTAAAACGGGCACTCGATGCTGCGGAAAAACTCGGTGGAACGCAGCATTCTGCACGGCCTCGGGAATAAGGCATAATAATCCACCCGGCCGAGAGTCAAGGGCAACGGGAAGGGGAGAGGGAGGAGGGGTGTTGTTGAGAGGGTATTTACAAAAATGATATGGATATGTGTGAAGGGGGGGGGGGGGAAGAGAGAGAATCCCTCAGCGGCGAACGGACAACCAGCCCTCCCGCCTCGGTTGCTGCGTTCCAGCGGCGGCCGCCATCTTGGCTCTTTAACCGGGGACCTGAGTTGGATGATCAGCCATGATCATATTGAATGGCGGTGCAGGCTCGAAGGGCCGAATGGACTACTCCTGCACCACTCCTGCACCTATTTACTATGTTTCTAAAATGGCTGAAGTGTTTTTTTTATAAGGGTGGGGGATATCAACTTTAAATGAACATAAACATTATATTTGTGAGAACTTGTGTAACTTTTCTGCTTGATATTTAAACCATCTCCTGAAAAGCAAAGTAAAGACAGAGCTGTTCAAATACATCTAAAAGTCACTTTACTTGTCATCTGAGTCGCTCTCGAGCAGAGCATCCTCCTCATCAGACTTGTCACTGTCAGGGTGAGGTCCCGAGGCAGATGCTGCAGCTGGGTCTTCTTCCGTGTCAGGCCTCCTTGCCCTCATCACTCCTGCATGCCACAAGCTGATGGCTGGCCTGTGATAAAAGTCCTTGATGTTACTGGCATGCAGCATGATGAGGAGATGGTCCCTCAGCTGGTTGTCTTGGAGGGAACTTCTGATGGTGGTCTTCAGCTGCTTCAGCCGGCTGAAGCCTCGCTCAGCCTCAGCTGAATGTGCCGGTATGGTAAGGACGAGGTCAAGGAGAGTGCAGATGTTGGGTAGCTCTTCTGGTGTGGGACTTCAGGAACCCCATGCTGTATCACAACAACAACCCTTTCAGCAACATGGCTGTTACTTGGCACTACACTGGAGCATCAGTGGGAGCTTCAAATTTTGGGGTGGGTTTCTGATGAAAAAGTGGGGGATGACTGGTGAGCGAGAGACAGAGACAGAGAGAGACAGAAAGAGCAGAGACAGAGATAGACAGAGATGGAGACAGAGACAGAGACAGATAGAAAGACAGGGACAGAGACAGGTGCATGTATAGGACAGGTTTGGAGGGATATGGACCAAACGCGGACAGGTGGGGCGACTGTAGCTGGGACATGTTGGCAGGTGTGGGCAAGTTGGGCCGAAGGGCCTGTTTCCACACTGTATCACTCTATGATTCTATGAGACAGAGATAGACAGTTAGGTAGACACAAACTGCTGGAGTAACTTAGTGGGACAGGCAGCATCTCTGGAGAGAAGGAAAGGGTGACGTTTCGGGTCGAGACCCTTCTTCAGGGGAGTGGTTGGGACAGAGATAGAATGTAGTCGGAGACAGTAAGACTGGTGGGAGAACTGGGAAGGGGGAGGGGATGGAGAGAGAGGGAAAGCAAGGGCTACTTGAAGTTAGAGAAGTCAATGTTCATACCATTGTTAACCACTAGTTACTCCAGCATTTTGTGTCTACCTTCGATTTCAACCAGACAGTTAGTTAGTTAAGGGCCTGTCCCACTTTGGCGACATTTTCGGCGACAGCCTGAAAATAGGTCGTCGCGTCATGACGAGTCGTGACAAGCGGTGTGTCCCTGTCGCCCCAGGATTTTGGAATGTTCAAAATCCAGGGGCGACATTAGGGTGTCTCATCATGTCGTGCGCCCTGTCACATGCTGACGTACGCTGTCCTGCGGGTGACGACCGGTTAGGGTTAGGGTTGGGGTTAGGGACCACAAATGGGCTGTCAAATATTCTTCCTTCAATGCATGGATTTTAAACATTAATATATTTAAATTAATACAATAAAATCAACTGTGCAAATGAAAAGATGTCTGAATCGTTCAGTTTTTTTTATTGGTCCGCTTCCAGATCCAAATCACCATCTCTAACTTTTCACAGGGATGGATTCAGTGAGTGTAGACTGAACTCCCCTCTCCCCTCCATCCCCCATCTTCCCCCCTCCCGCCCGCATCCCTCCTCCACTCCCCCGTACCCTTCTCCCTTCCCCTCTTTCCCCCTACTTCCCTTCCCCCCTCTTCCTCCACCCCGCTCCACTATTCTCTCCCTTTTCCACTCCCCCCCTCCCCTCACACCCCCTTCTCCCCATCTCCCTCCCTTCTCCCATTTTCCTCCCCCCCCCTCCCACTTTCCCCGACGCCCCCCATTTGTGGACCCAGCCTGTGACAGCAAGATCCCACTAATAGTACTACACAAAGTCTACTCCACATCATCTGTATTAGTAACATTGACTATGGGATAAATGCAGACTTTGGGAACAACACTCCCCCCCTCCTCCGTTCCCTCGCCTTCCTTCAAAATGGGTGGTGGGTATTTAGACTCAGTGGCCAGAGCAGGTGGGTGGCACTGGTACATTGACAACATTGCCTGTATTCAGTTGAAAAGCCCGCTGCCTCTGGGGGTTTGGAGAGACAATTGGAAGAGAGATCTGCCTCTGGGACAACTCGTTTAATTCCCATGCAGAATATTGGGGGTTCGAGTCCAACCCCTGGGGCCCCTGTGTCACATTTAGTTCAGAGATACAGTGACCTCCGGCCCACCGACTCCGCACCGACCAGCGATCCCCCGCACACTATCCCACACACGCGAGGGACAATTTATACTTATACCAAGCCTATCAAACTAGGGTTAGGGTTAGGGTTACCTCCCGCACTCCAAAGGTTTGTATAAATTGTCCCTAGCGTGTGTGGGATTGTGTGCGGGGGATCACTGGTCACAGGCTGGGTCCACGAATGGGGGGCGTCGGGGAAAGTGGGGGGAGGGGGGGGGGTTGGAGAAGGGAAGGAGAGGGGGAGATGGGGATGTGAGGGGAGTGGGGGGGGGAGAGAAGGGGAAAAAGAGTGGTGCGGGATGAAGGGAGGAAGAGGGGGGCAGGGAAGAAGGGAAGAAAGGAAGAAGCAGCTCAGGCGCTCGACATCGCTGCAAATTGTTCTGTTGCTGTTGTTCCCTTAAAGGGCCTGTCCCACTTTGCGATTTTTTTCGGCGACTGCGGAACGTCAGTGACTGACGCCCTTTAAAACCGTCACTGACAGGCCCTTTAAGGGAACAACAGCAACAGAACAATTTGCAGCGGTGTCGAGCGCCAATCCGCTGCCTGAGCCGTTGGTTCACAAACAAGCAGCAACTCCACAGGGCAAGGCAGGGAACAAGGATAAGGCAGGAGTTCTCTTTGAAACGCCGGCACAGTTTGCACCAGGCTGTCCACATCAGCCAAGCTTTCCTTCGCTTGCCAAGCTGGGCTAAATGACACGGCTTTTATGTTGCCCGGCGGGGCTTTTGGTGGCCATTGGCACCCGGGCAACCGTTAATTTCGAGCCCTGAATACCCCATAATAAAAAAGCGAAAACAGGTGTTTAGAAATTTTTGCAAAGTAATTAAAAATAAATAACTGAAATATCACATTTACATAAATATTTAGACCCTTTGCTATGACACTCAAAATTGAGCTGAGATGCATCCTGTTTCCATTGATTCTCCTTGAGATGTTTCTACAACTTGATTGGAGTCCACCAGTGGTAAATTAAATTGATTGTACATGATTTGGAAAGGCACACACCTGTCTATATAAGGTCCCACAGTTGACAATGCATGTCAGAGCAAAAACCAAGCCATGAAGACGAAGGAATTGTCCGTAGACCTCCGAGACAGGATTGTGTCGAGAAACAGATCTGGGAAAGAGCACAGTGGCCTCCGTCATCCTTAAATGGAAGAACTTTGGAACCACCAGGACTATTCATAGAGCTGGCCGCCCGGCCAAACTGAGCAATCAGGGGAGAAGGGCCTTGGTCAGGGAGGTGACCAAGAACCTGATGGTCACTCAGACAGAGCTCCTGAGTTCCTCTGTGGAGATGGGAGAATCTTCCAGAAGGACAACTATATCTGCAGCACTCCACCAATCAGGTCTTTATGGTAGAGTGGCCAGACGGAAGCCACTCCTCAGTAAAAGAAACATGAGAGCCTGTTTGGAGTTTGCCAAAAGGCATGAGAAACAGGATTCTCTGGTCTGATGAAACTAAGATTGAACTCTTTGGCCTGAATGCCAAGTGTCACGTCTGGAGGAAACCAGGCAACGCTCATCACCTGGCAATACCATACCTATGGTGAAGCATGGTGGTGGCAGCATCATGCTGTGGGGATGTTTTTCAGCGGCAGTAACTGGGAGACTAGTCAGGATCGAGGGAAAGATGAACGGAGCAAAGCACAGAGAGATCCTTAATAAAAACTTGCTCAAGAGCGTTCAGGACGTCAGACTGGGGCGGAGGTTCACCTTCCAACAAGACAACGACCCTAAGCACACAGCCAAGACAACACAGAGTAGCTTCGTGACAAGTCTGTGAATGTCCTTGAGTGGCCCAGCCAGAGCCCGGACTTGAACCCGATCGAACATCTCTGGAGGGACCTGAAAATAGCTGTGCATCGACGCTCGCCATCCAACCTGACAGATCTTGAGAGGATCTGTAGAGAAGAATGGGAGAAATTACCCAAATACAGGTGTGCCAAGCTTGTAGCATCATACCCAAAAAGACTTGAGGCTGTAATCGCTGCCAAAGGTGTCTCAACAAAGTACTGAGTGAAGGGTCTGAATACTTATGTAAATGTGATATTTCAGTTCTTTATTTTTAATTACTTTGCAAAAATTTCTAAACACCTGTTTTTGCTTTTTTATTCTGGGGTATTGTGTGTAGATTGATGATAAAAAAAAAAGAATTGTATCCGTTTTAGAATAAGGCTGTGGAAAAAGTGAAGGGGTCTGAATACTTTCTGAATGCACTGTAGGTGGCCTTTTATGCTGACGACAGATGAGAATATTAGCATTGAGTAACAGAACAGTTTTCTGCAAAACTAACCTCCGATTTGGCGGTAGTAGATCCACATGCAGAACAAAACCCTTTGTCTGTTCCCAAATGGAAAACAAGTCGCAGTGTTGAATGGCATTTTTAAACACCATTATTTGCAAATAGATTTATGGTATTCTCACTCTTATTGCCCAGAGCACTTCCTCCTTCAATCTGTCATAAAAGAGCAGACGTTCTGTCTGTCTCCTTTCACATTTTACACATCCCCTCTCGTGATTTTTTTGAGGGGACTTTGCTCTTGGCGTTCACCATGCACAACGTTGCCATTTTTCACGTGGCATGCCAGTGAGCCATCGGCACTTGCACAGAAGTTTTATTTCAAGTACACAACAAATCTAATTTCATTCCGGTATTGATGTACGTCATGGAGTTATGTGGTCATAAGGTCATAAGTGATTGGGGCAGAATTAGGCCATTCGGCCCATCAAGTCTACTCCGCCATTCAATCATGGCTGATCCATCTCTCCCTCCTAACCCCATTCTCCTGCCTTCTCCCCATAACTCCTGATACCCATACTAATCAAGAATCTATCTACCTCTACCTTAAATATTTCCACTGACTTGGCCTCCACAGCCTCCTGTGGCAAAGAATTCCACAGATTCACCACCCTCTGACTTAATAAATTCTTTCTCATTTCCTTCCTAAAGGAACGTCCTTTAATTCTGTGTCTTTGACCTCTAGTCCTGGACTCTCCCACTGGTGGAAACATCCTCGTGGAGCCATAGAATCATAGTTATACGGCACTGAAACAAGCTCTTCAGCCCCTTGCCTTTGCCGACCAAAATGTTATCTGAACTTTGTCCCATCTGCCTGCAGATGTCCCATATCCCTCCAAACCTTCTCCACCCATTTCCCTGTCCTTTGAATATTGCAATTGTATCCAACTTTACAGCTTCCTATGGCAGCTTCCTCCATATCCCGCCACCCTCTATGTGGAAAATGTTTTCCCTTTTTAAATCTTACAACTCACAGCCTTCACTCTTAGAGTCTCTGACCTCGGGGAAAAGAATGTGAACATTTACCTTATCTATGCCACTCCTGATTTTACTCACCACCATAAGGTTACCCTTCAGCCTTCAATGCCACAGGGGTGAAAGTCACAGCCTATTCAGTCTCTACTTTCTGTCATGGAAACATCCTCAGGCATATTCACTGGAATCTTATAGAAACATATATAATTCTTAAGGCTAGATGCAGGAACAATGTTCCCGATGTTGGGGGATTCCAGAGCCAGGGACACAGTTTAAGAATAAGGGGCAGACCATTTAGGATTGAGATGCGGAAAAACTTTTTCACCCAGAGAGTTGTGGAATTCTCTGCCACAGAATGAAGTGGAGGCCAATTCACTGTTTTCAAGAGAGTTAGATTTAACTCTTCGGGCTAAAGGAATCGAGGGATACGGGGAGAAGGCAGGAATGGGGTACTGATTTTGGATGCTCAGCCATGATTACATTGAATGGCGGTGCTGGCTCGAAGGGCCGAATGGCCTACTCCTGCACCGATTTTCTGTGTTTCTATGTTTCTAACCGTCCCTACACCTTTTCTAGCTTAGTGGCATCGTTCCAATAGCTTGGTGACCAGATCTGCACAAATATTTGAAGTGTGCTCAGAAATTAATTTGTTTTTTGTTCTAATACCACTTAAGAGATCTATGATTTATAGTTTGTGTGACAAGTGAAAGAAGATTCATTAATAGTTTTTTTCTGAAATATAGGGAGAAGCTGTGAGTCGTTGTTGTGTACATGTAGCTGCATCGGTGCACTGGAGTTGTGAATTGTGGAGGGTCCTGTGCCATCAACCCGATGGGAAGAGAGTTATTTTAATGCATTTCTGTCACATTGATGTGCAACTCGATGGTATGTCTGAGACTGCTGACATGGTGATGATTTGTGTGCAGCGATGTATGGTTTGCTTCTGTGCCCAGAGCCTGAAAGATTCAATCATACTTTATTGTCACAAGTACGTAGGTACAGTGAAATGCTTTGTTTTGCATACAATCTGGTAAAATCGTACAGCAGACTTCATCGAGAGAGCCGGCAAAGCTACAAACGTTCACCGAACAGCCCTATCTACTGCCTGCTGCCGCACGTGGCATTAGGCCCAACCCGTTCCCGGGTCCCTCTTAGTTCTTGGCATCCCCAGCTCCACACAGGGTCTCTCTTAGTACCTGCAGACCACCCCCCCTCCTCCACCCCCTACCCCTACACACACTAGGGACAATTTACATTTATACCAAGCCAATTAACCTACAAACCCGAACGTCTTTGGAGTGTGGGAAGAAACCGAAGATCTCGGAGAAAACTCACGCAGGTCACGGGGAGAATGTACAAACTCCGTACAGTCAGCACCCGTAGTCAGGAGTTTCTATGTTCTCTCCGTGACCTGCATGGGTTTTCACCGAGAATTTTTGTTTCCTCCCACACTCCAAAGACGTACAGGTTTGTAGGTTAATTGGCTTGGTGTAAGTCTAAATTGTCCCAGTGTGTGTGGGATAGTGTTAAAGTGCAGGTATTGCTGGTCAGTGCGGACTCGCTGGGCCGAAGGGCCTGTTCCCGCGCTGTATCACTAAACTAAAGTAAACTAAACTAAACTAAGTTATTGTGCTCTAGGAGGGCACTGGAGCACCCTGAGGAGTCCCATGCAGTCACCGTGACGACATGCACATTCCACACACACAAGCACCAGATGTCAGAATTGAATCCGTGAGCACTGGAGTTGTGAGACACCAACACTATATGCTGCTAGAATCAGCAATTCTGTTCATCAATGTGCTGTTTGTTTGAGGAGGAAGTGAAATTGAGCCACAGAATGCTCTGGGTGCTAAACAGCCTCTTGGCTCTGTGATAAGATGGTGTGCAAGTGGCAGAGATCCATTACAAGCTGGAACGGTGCCAGCCACTCTTACAATAAATGGCCTGGCACCATCCCTCGACTGAGAGACAATCCAGCCGCCCTCCACATGATAACAAATCTCTCCACATGATCTCTGCCCAGATTCTCTCTGCTCTTTTACAGTTTTTATTTTTCCATGTTTTCAAGATTGTTTTCAGCAAAACATTCTTTGCAGATGTGAGTGTTTCCTTTGCTTTCGTCCCACCTTGCTGTTCAATAGTGTGAGTCCTGTCTTGTAATAGACGGACTAGAGATTTTCGTTCATATTATAACATGAAATTAAATATAATGTTATTAATCATTAATGCATATAATGAACCAGTGTTTAAGCTGGTTTGGGATCAGCTTACAAATCTTTGGAAAGGCACATCATTTGAGTCTTAGAGGAAATGGCACAGATGGAGATCAAATTCCTGAGTCAAAGATAGACTGGAATAACTCAGCGGGACAGGCAGCATCTCTGGAGAGAAGGAATGGGTGACGTTTCGGGTCGAGACCCTTCTTCAGACTGAAATTGCTGAGTCAATTGATTAGGATGGCGATATAACACCAGGTTTCTCTTCGCATTCAAGAGGAATGGTTGGGCATCCTCCTGAAATTTGGCAGCCCTCTGCAATTCATGTTCATCTCGTGTCTCCTTCACGCTGGTATGTGTGCAAGCCGTGATTTTAATCAGTAAAAACGCAACGTACAAACATTGGAATTCGGCATGACCTGCTGAGCTACTCCAGCACTTTGTGTCCTTTTGTGACAAGAGTAAACCAAAACCTTCAATTTTTAGATCCAATCTGTGTACAGGTTGGTATCCTGGCATCGTTGCTCCAACACTATTCCAGTTGTTTTTGCTGAATTGTTGCCTCCACTACAAGCCTCCCGCTGGGGTGGAGCTGATCTGCAGGACAAGTGAGAATCTTGTACGTGAAACATCTGCAAAGGTGGCCAATCAACCTGTTGTCTAGTGTCGGAAGGGACCGCCGATACTGGTTTCAACCGAAGATAGACACAAAAAGCCGGAGTAAAACCCCTGTCTCACGGTGCGAGCTGACCCACGAGGTACCCCGAGCTTAAAACAAATTGAACTCGTGGTAATCACGTACGATTAACGTAGCGGGAACGTCGGAACTCGTGGACGCAACTTGGCGACTCGTGGCGCTAAGGTGGCAGGTACCTGTGAAACTTGTTAACTCTTGGAAAAATTCAAACATGTTTAAAGTTTTCCACGAGTAAAATGTACTCTTGAGGTTAAAAATTGAAACATTTAAACACGTTGTAAGAACGTAGTGGCCCGTGCGTTTACCTTAGTGACTCGTGAGTCTACCGTGGGAACTCTTTAACTCAGCGGGCAGGCAGCATCTCTGGAGAGAAGGAATGGGTGATAGGATGACATTTCAAAATTGGGGGGGGGGGGTGGGGGGGGGAGGGAGGGGGGGTGGAGAAGAGAGGGTGGAGAGTGGAGGGGAAGACAGATGGGGGTGTCTTCATTCACTGGCAGTGGATGCCTGTCACTGAAACAGGCAGGTGAGATTTCACATCCACCTTGTGTGGTGTGTGTCTCTCTCTCCCTCCCTCCCTCTCACACAGGCTGAGAGACTCTGCCTCTGTGAGTGTACGTCTCTTTCTCCCCCTCTCCCACACACAGTAAGACCGAGGTAAGTCCATCTGTGTCTCCCACATACACAGTAAAACTCTGCTTTGTGTGTGTATATACGTCTCCCCCCATTTCTCTCTTTCTCCCCCCCCACCTCTCTCTTTCTCCCCCCACACACAATAAGATCGATGTATAGTGCTTAGTCTCTCTTCCCTCCCACACACACAGATAGACCGAGGTCCTGTGCGCTCTTTCTCCCTCCCCCACAGTCACGCCGAAGTACACCACACTGCCTCTGTGTCTCTCTCCCCCTCTCTCCTTCATACACAGTCAGAGGTCCACACTGTCTCTGTGTCTCTCTCTCCCCTACACACACACACAGACTGAGGTACACACTGCCCATTGTGTGTGTGTGTCTGCCTCTGTCTCTCTCTCCCACACACACAGTTAAAGGTACTCCACGCTGCCTGTGTGTGTGTGTGTCTCTCTCTCTCTCTGTCCCACCCCCCACACCCACACACAGTCAGTCAGTCAGAGGAACTCCACACTGTGTGTGTGTGCGCCTCTGTCTCTCCCTATCACAGTCAGAGTGAGGTACTCCCCCCGCAGTCTCTCCGCGGCCTCTCCCCGGGCAGGGTGCATCTGCCTCAGGCTGCCCAGGCAGTCAGACACGTCTCCGGTGGCGGGCTCCATGCACAGCTCCTGCCTGCCGGCTGGGAGCAGCGACGGAGGACGGGGGAAGTTGGCCACCAGCGGGGCAGTCTCGGCTCTCCATGCAGTCCGAGTCTCGCTGGATCCTCGTAATCCTCTGCCTCTTTCAAATGGGTGAGTTTAACCTGACCCCCCCCCTCCCCAACCTCCCTCCACCTCAACAATCTGATGTGCGCATCCGTGCACATTCAAAGATTTCATTTCCAGTCTCCCCACACTGTGTAGACCTGGCAGTAAATTCAATTAAAATATAGCAAACCTCCGCCTGCTGGTCTTCTAACTACGTGATGTGTGTTTCAAACAAATCATCAGTATAACTGCCCTGGCACTGGACGGTGCGCATTTTCCCTTTGTAGGTCACATCAATAGATGCGGCCGCGCTGAATTCTATCTTTAACTCAAAGCCGCAGGATGGAGATGTTGCTTATTAAAACAGACCTTCATTGAAGGTTGGCTCAAGAGTAACTGGGGAAAGGAACTTGTTAACTCGGGAGATGAACTTGGAACATCGCAGAAATGACAGTTAATGGCAAACTTGAGTCATACCCGTGGGAACTCGGTTAAACTCTTGATCATACACTTGGAATCTCGTGCACAACCACGAGTCTTTCGCTCAGGGTACCTCGTGGGTCAACTCGCACCGTGAGACAGGGCTTTAACTCAGCGGGACAGGCAGCAGGAATGGGTGACGTTTCGGGTCGAGACCATCACTCTGACAGTGGTGGAGACCTGGGACAGAAAGGTCTGTGTGGGAATGGGAAGGAGAATTAAAGTTTTTAGGAGATCAGGTAAGTTCAGACGGGCTGAGCAGAGATGTTCAGCGAAACGATCGCCCAGTCTACGTTTGGTCTCGCCGATGGTATAAGAGTCCACATCTTGAATAACGGATACAGTAGATGAGGTTGGAGGAGGTGCAGATGAACCTCTGCCTAACCTGAAAAGACTGTCGTGGTTCCTGGAGGGAGGACCAGTCGAGGGAGGAGGTATAGCGACAGTTGTTGCATCTCCTGCGGTTGTGGGGGAAAATACCTGGGGAGGGGGTGGTTTGGGTGGGAAGGGATGAGTCTTTACAATCTATAACAAGACTACAAATCTGCTTTGCTGTTTGATGCGATTAACAGCTACAAACAACTGTTTGTAGTCTATAGCCTCTGACCATAAGGGTCTGTGTCTAGACTCTGGAAACAATGACCTCTTCCCATTTCTCTGCAACTACCTCTGATGAAGTTTACTGCTGACCTCAGTGCTGCACAACCCTTGAATATCTGAGGATAGAATGTTTGAAGATGAAAACGGGCACAAAACAAAAGTAGCGTTCCCTGTCTTCTTGTAAGCGCCGCGCAGTCATAACCACCCACGCCAGCCATCTCTAAACAACAGAGACATTTCACCAGCTTTGTTTCTGCAAAACTTTCCTCATCTACTGGCAGGATAAGTGAACCGATGTTGGTGTCTTCTTCTGGGCCAGTGCCCCCAGCTTATGCCATGATGGTGCAGTTAGGGTTGCCGGCTTTCTCACTCCAAAATAAGAGACAAAAGGTCAAAATGAGGGACAAATTCCCAACGGCAATTCGTTGACCGACTCGGCCGTGGCTGGGTGAACGATGAGTTGGCCCGGGTGCTGGACTGCACACAAATCCCAGCTGGCGGGCCAGCAGAGGAGTTTTGGCCCGGGCACCCCATCCAACACATGAGCCCATGAGAAGGAGGGGTGGTGGTGTCGGCGGTAACCGAAGGTCGGACACCTGGCCGGGCTGCCGACCGACGGGGCCATGGGCGAGGTGCTGCTGCTGCACTCCATGGGCTGCACTACATCGGGACGGGTGGGGTGGGGCCGACGCGGCGCTCCGACCCGACAGTCCCCTCGACCCGAGTAGTTGCAGTCAAATACGGGACTAGGGCAATTTTGCCTAAAATACGGGATGTCCCGGCTAATACGGGACAGTTGGCAACAATAGTTGCAAACCACTTTGTTCATATCTCTGATGCCAGACTTGAGAAACAAATACACTATTCCTCGTTCCTTCATGCAAGAGATTGCCAGGTAGACACAGGAAATATGTTACGACTGTTCTCAAAGCCTCTCAGAAAACTTGTAACACCCCGATGTGACTCTTGGAGAACCATCAACACTGATCACGGTGATTGCATTGTGGAGAAGGGACAGTTGGCTGGGAAGGGGGGGGGGCATTGAGCTCCTCCCGCACGCAACGGAAGAAAGGTGTAAATGGTGGAACGAGCTTCCAAACCTGAGACAGACACCAAATGCTGGAGTAACTCAGCGGGACAGGCAGCATCTCTGGAGAGAAGGAATGGCTGAAGAAGGGTCTCGACCTGAAACGTCACCCATTCCTTCTCTCCAGAGATGCTGCCTGTCCCGCTGAGTTACTCCAACATTTGTGTCTATCTTCGGTTTAAATCAGCATCTGCAGTTCCTTCCTATACCTTCCAAAGCTGCCTGTGCCTCTCTACATTGGTCTCATCAGCAACCTCAGAGTTTGCAGAACTGGAGTAGAAGCAAGTCATTCTCAGCCTTGAGAAGCTGCTGAAATGTTAAAGTTCCTGGGATAAAGGAAAGATAAACAACCGGTCTTAGACAATAGACAATAGGTGCAGGAGAAGGCCATTCGGCCCTTCGAGCCAGCACTGCCATTCAATGTGATCATGGCTGCTCATCTCCAATCAATACCCCGTTCCTGCCTTCTCCCCATATCCCCTGACTCCGCTATCTTTAAGAGCCCTATCTAGCTCTCGCTTGAAAGTATCCAGAGAACCGGCCTCCACCACCTCTGAGGCAGAGAATTCCACAGACTCACAACTCTCTGTGTGAAAAAGTGTTTCCTCATCTCCATTCTAAATGCCTTACCCCTTATTCATAAACGGTGGCCCCTGGTTCTGGACTCCCCCAACATCGGGAACATGTTTCCTGCCTCTAGGGTGTCCAAACCCTTGCTGTTGCTGCTTCTACCCTAATAGCTCTTGCAGGAGCATGTTCCAACGAATGGTTGGTTCAGCGGTGCGTACATTTCCTTCAACGAAGATTGTAGATCGAAGTATCTATGTAGTCACAAAAAGCTGGAGTAACTCAGCGGGACAGGCAGCATCTCTGGATAGAAGGGATGGGCAACGTTTCCGGTCGAGACCCTTCTTGGTACATAATGTAGTTGTACCAAGTTTGTGTGGGAAACTATGGCACCACCTTCAGTGGTGCCATAGTTCGAAGTGCTAATTTGGAGCACCTTCTCTCTGTTTGTGGATAGAAAATAATCAATGGCACCATTTAAAGAGCAGTGGTGTTTCGCTGGTCATGTAGCTGTTAATCTCATCAAAGAGCAAAGCAGATTCATTGGGCATTTGTTTTGTTATTTAATGGGACTCTCCTGTGCCCAGTTCAGCTGCTGTGTTTGGCTAGCATAACATACGTTACAATGCTTTTAAAATAACTCCGAAGCCATAAAGTGCTTTGGGACATGGTGTAAATGTCAACAGCGTTTCATCTTTCTTTGTGCATTGACAGAGGATTAATTTGGACTTGGTTGTGACTCTCTCCTTACTTCTCAAATCCCATCGTCTACATTTGCTTGTGGATGATTGTCATGGAATAGAGACACAAAATGCTGGAGTATCTACGCTGGACCCTGCTTTTAAAAAAAAATCATCTGCCTGATACATAGATACATAGACAATAGGTGCAGGAGTAGGCCATTCGGCCCTTCGAGCCAGCACCGCCATTCAATGTGATCATGTAAATAGCTCGTTCTAAGCTTCCCCCCCCCCCAGTCTAGTTTCAGTCAATAAGATACTGAGTCAAGCACTTGGGCATCTAAACTTTTTTTTGGAAAAAGACAATAACAGTTCCCCACTACTAGACCTAACCACCGCGGGTTCGATCCTTGTATCTGCTTGGCCAAGCCCTCCTAGCCTCGTGCAAGCAGAGACACAGTCACGGGTCACGCAGTCCTAAGCGTTCTCCCAGAAGATCGACACAGGACCTGGTGGGAGCGGCCTTTTATAGGTCCCCGAACCTTGAGGGGCCAAACCACATGGGGGTGGTCTCTATACAGTCCAATAACAGATATCGATTAACACAGTACATGATAGATTTCCCTAACTCAATAATACAGTGACTACTACAATGTATCTGACAAATTTTCTAGTAAGAACCCGCAGATGTCCCATTCTTTCCCTGCAACTCCTATCTAGGCTCCGGACAAGCTGGCACCATTCTGCAGCTTATCCCATTTCTGCAGAAGGCACATTTAAATTGACCAAATGGCCTAGCAGCCCAGAAGCCTTTACTCAATTTTAGTGTCCTGGCATCTCCAATTTGACCAGAATTAACAATCATGGCTGATCATCCACAATCAGTACCCTGTTCCTGCCTTCTCCCCATACCCCTTGATTCCGCTAGCCCGAAGAGCTCTATCTAACTCTCTCTTGAATGCATCCAGTGAACCGGCCTCCATCGCCTTCTAAGGCAGAGAATTCCGCAAATTCACAACCCTCTGTGTGAAAAAGTTTTTCCTCATCTCCGTTCTAAATGGCCTACCCCTTATTCTACTAAGCTGTTTTTATCTCAGTAGAGCTGCTGCCTTACAGCTCTGTACAGACCGCACCCGTAGTCAGGATCGAACTCGGGTCTCTGGCACTGTAAGGCTGCAACTCCACCGCTGTGGCATTTCTGTGCCGCCCCGAGGCATCTCTGAGGCATGTTGCATGGGGAAAGCTCTTCATCAACTGTCTGAAATATAATCCAGGGTATTCATGCTGAATGCATTTCTCAAATTGATTCTATTTTCATTCATCCCTTCCCAGCGGAAACAAAAACAGCTCAGTAGATCAGGCAGATGATTTTTTTTTTTAAAGCAGGGTTACTGTTCTAACCTACAAATCCACATGCCTTTGGGACGTGGGAGGGAACTGTAGCACCCGGAGGAAACGCATGCTGCCACAGGGAGAGCGTATAAACTCCACAAAGACAGCACCCGAGGCCAGGATCAAAGTCTGGCAATGTGAGGCAGCAGCTCTACCCGCTGCGCCATGCACACTGATCGGTTGAGTTCCTGTTGGTCACTCTGAATGAATGAATGAATGATTGAATGTATGAATGAATGAATGAATGAATGAATGAATGAGTGATACATTCACTAGTTGAAACTATCAGTGCTTGTGCAAGTGGCTTATTGCCCTGGCTTTTGACTTTAGTGGAATGCAAAACATTTCAATCCTTGATAATATTTAAAAATGCCTCTGGCCAATATACTTTACTGAACTTTTGATTGTGTGTATTCCTTCCGTTAACACTATATCTATGTTGCCAAAGTACAGTCGCACTTATAATAGCCATTGCAGAGATGTGATCTGCAATTATGTCATTGTACATGTCAGTATCCTGATCATGAAACTTTGCTTTGATTCTGCATTGGCTTTTCTTAATCAACAATTGTAGGGTTAATGGAATTTAAACATAATCATAATCATCATAATCATAATCATACTTTATCAGCCAAGTATGGTTTGCAACATACGAGGAATTTGATTTGCCATACAGTCATACTAATAAAAAGCAACAGAACACACAAACTACATTTTAACATAAACATCCACCACAGCGACTCCTCCACATTCCTCACTGTGATGGAAGGCGAAAAAAAGTTCAATCTCTTCCCTTCTTTGTTCTCCCCCAGTCGGGGGCCTCGAACCTTCCGCTGACGGGACGTTCTTGGCTCCCGTAGCCAGCGGTCGGGCCCTCTGCGTCGGGGCGATCAAGCTCCCGCATCGGGGGGGGGGGGGGGGGGGGAATCTCAGCTCCCCCACGCTGGGCAGTCTGACTCCGGGTCGGGGCTGGTCGAAACCTTCTGCGTCATTTGGAGCTTCCCGACATCGGTCTCTAACCCGAGACTGCGAGCTCCTCGATGTTGGAATCCACAGGCCGCAGTTGGAGCATTGATCCCAGGCAACGGCAAGTCTACATTTAAAATGTGCTTCTCAATATTGTGTAAATATTGTGTGGTCTCCTGTTGTGGTTTTCTACTTTCTTTGAAACGCTGTTCGAATGCCACCATTTTTGCTTGCTGCACGGTTTATTCCAGTGTGCTGAAGGTCTATGGCCTTTCCTTCTGCTATTGAACAATCTAGTTGCTCTGACTTGCACGCTGTTATGCTAAACTCTATGTTCCCAGTGCAATGGTAACAGAGGGTCCCACCAGACCCGCTTAATGTCATAGAGTCGTGCAGCATAGTCCACGCCGAACAAGATGCTTCATCTAAGCAAGTCCTATTTGCCCGTATTTTGCCTATATATCTCCATGTCTTCCCATTCATGTCCCTGACAAAATGTCTCTTGTGCTGTTATTGAACTTGGCTCAATTGCTTCCTCTGGCAGCTCAATCTACAGGCCAACACCTCCTGTGTGAAAATAAAATTGGCTCTCAGGTTTCTATTAAATCTTTCCCCACTCACCTTAAACCTATGCCCTCCAGTTCTGGATTCCCCTACCTGATAATAAGACGATGTGGATTCACGCTATCTATTCCCCTCGAGACTTTATAAGATGAGGTGTGTGGGACAAGTTTGTTTATACAGATGATGGTGAGTGCCTGGATCGTGCTGCCGGGGGTGGAGGTTAAAGCAGATGTTAGTGATATTTAAAAGACTTTTGGATAGGCATGTGGATATGCTGGGAATGGAGGATATGGGTATGTGCAGGCAGATAAGTGATCACACAATCAATCACAATCACAATCACAATAATACTTTATTAGCCAAGTACGTTTTGCAACATACGAGGAATGTCATTTGTCAAGTCAGCCATACAAATAAAAAGCAACAGAACACACAAAATACATTTTAACATAAACATCCACCACAGTGACTCCTCCACATTCCTCACTGTGATGGAAGGCGAAAAAAAGTTCAAATCTCTTCCCTTCATTATTCTCCCGCGATCGGGTCCTCGAGCCCTCCGTTGACGGGACGATCTTGACTCCCGTAGCTGGCGGCGCTTGGGCCCTCCGCGTCGTGGCGATCAGCTCCTGCATCGGGGGGATGTCAACTGGCAATCGGACCCCGGGTCGGGACTGGTCGAAACCTTCTGCGTTGTTAGAGCTCCCGACTCGGCCTCTCTCTCTCTCTCTCTCTCTCTCTCTCTCGACTACGAGCTCTCGATGGTAAAGTCCGCAGGCCACGGTTGGAGCGATCCCAGGCAAGGGATCGGCCCAGATGTTATGGTTTTAGCATCATGTTCAGCACAGACATTGTGGGCCAAAGGGCCTGTCCTTGTGCTGTGCTGTTCTATGAGGAACCGGAACTTAATGTAAAACATAATTGTAATCTGAGAGCAGATATTTGCATGATACATTCTTCAGTTCAGTTCAGTTTATTGTCACGTGTACAGAGGTACAGTGTAAAGCTTATGTTGCGTGCAATCCAGCCTTTAAGGGATGACAACCTTACAGTAACATGTCATATAGACAGATCTTCCCCGTTTTAATGGTGCCTTCAATGGGCTAACGTTAAACTATGATAGCATAGGTAGCATTTGTGCAGTGTGGGATAGTCAAGAGCTATTTTATTGTCCGACTTGGTTGTGCTGATATCTTGAGGAGAACAGATGTTGTACAAAGAACTGAAATAAACTGCTCTTAGAGGAACTCCGAATGTCACGCGGTATCTATGAAGGCAAACGGGTGAGCCTCTGCGCTGAGTCCCTCCAACAGTTTGTCCTTTGCTCCAAATTCTGGCATTTGTGTCCAATCTGTGCTCTCAATGCAAAGAACTGACATCCACTGACAGCAATTCTCCACATCAGTGCTTGCTTCCTGACATGATGATATTTGCTTTCCCAGTTGCCATGTCATTGGGCATATGGGGAATATCATTATTGCAACAACATTGTGAATGTCTGTACATTATGATGAGTGCAATGTGCTTCATTATAAATCTTCTCAGCTGTATGCAGCAGAATGGTTATCCAGGAGAAAACACAAGGGTGGATTTTATTAGGGAAGGTCTTTGCATATTTTATACGTCTGTCAAAAGAGATTACTGTTATCAGTCTCGTGTATTGAATCAAAATGTATAGCAGAGCAGGACTTTGATACAGTGCATTCCAAAACTATTCAGACCCCTTCACGTTACCACATTTTGTTACATTACAGCCTTATTCTAAAATGGATTAAATTCTTTTTTTTTTATCATCAATCTACACACAATACCCCAGAATAAAAAAAGCAAAAACAGGTGTTTAGACATTTTTGCAAAGTAATTAAAAATAAATAACTGAAATATCACATTTACATAAATATTCAGAGCCTTCACTCAGTACTTTGTTGAGGCACCTTTGGCAGCGATTACTGCCTCAAGTCTTCTTGGGTATGATGCTACAAGCTTGGCACATCTGTATTTGGGTAATTTCTCCCATTCTTCTCTGCAGATCCTCTCAAGCTCTGTCAGGTTGGACGGGGAGCGTCGATGCACAGCTATTTTCAGGTCCCTCCAGAGATCTTCGATCAGGTTCAAGTCCCGGCTCTGGCTTGTCACTAAGCCACTCCTGCGTAGTCTTGGCTGTGTGCTCAGGGTCCTGTTGGAAGGTGAACCTCCGCCCCAGTCTGAGGTCCTGAACGTTCTGAAGCAGGTTTTCATTAAGGATCTCTCTGTACTTTGCTCCATTCATATTTCCCTCTATCCTGACTAGTCTCCCAGTTCCTGCCGCTGAAAAACATCCCCACAGCATGATGCTGCCACCACCATGCTTCACCGTAGGTATGGTATTGGCCAGGTGATGAGTGGTGCCTGGTTTCCTCCAGATGTGACGCTTGGCATTCAGGCCAAAGAGTTCAATCTTGCTTTCATCAGACCAGAGAATCTTGTTTCTCATGCCTTTTGGCAAACTCCAAGCGGGCTGTCATGTGCCTTTTACTGAGGAGTGGCTTCCATCTGGCCACTCTACCATAAAGGCTTGATTGGTGGAGTGCTGCAGATGTAGTTGTTCTTCTGGAAGGTTCTCCCATCTCCACAGAGGAACTCTGGAGAGGATCATCGGGTTCTTGGTCACCTCCCTGACCAAGGCTCTTCTCCCCGATTGCTCAGTTTGGCCGGGCGGCCAGCTCTATGAATAGTCCTGGTGGTTCCTAAATTCTTCCATTTAAGAATGACGGAGGCCACTGTGCTCTTCGGGACCTGCAATGCTGCAGAAATTGTTTTATACCCTTCCCTAGATATGTGTCTCAACACAATCCTGTCTCGGAGGTCTACGGACAATTCCTTCGTCTTCATGGCTTGGTTTTTGCTCTGACATGCACTGTCAACTGTGGGACCTTATATAGACAGGTGTGTGCCCATCCAAATCATGTCCAATCAATTTAATTTACCACTGGTGGACTCCAATCTAGTAGAAACATCTCAAGGATAATCAATGGAAACAGGATGAACCTAAGATCAATTTTGAGTGTCATAGTAAAGGGTCTGAATACTTATGTAAATGTGATATTTCAGTTATTTCTTTTTAATTACTTTGCAATAATTTCTAAACACCTGCTTTTTTATTATGAGGTATTGTGTGTAGATTGATGATAAAAAAAAAAGAATTTTATCCATTTTAGAATAAGGCTGTAACGTAACAAAATGTGGAAAAAGTGAAGGGGTCTGAATACTTTCTGAACGCACTGTAGGTGGCCTTTTATGCTGACGACAGATGAGAATATTAGCATTGAGTAACAGAACAGTTTTCTGCAAAACTAACCTCCGATTTGGCGGTAGTAGATCCACATGCAGAACAAAACCCTTTGTCTGTTCCCAAATGGAAAACAAGTCGCAGTGTTGAATGGCATTTTTAAACACCATTATTTGGAAATAGATTTATGGTATTCTCACTCTTATTGCCCAGAGCACTTCCTCCTTCAATCTGTCATAAAAGAGCAGACGTTCTGTCTGTCTCCTTTCACATTTTACACATCCTCTCCCGTGATTTTTTTGAGGGGACTTTGCTCTTGGCGTTCACCATGCACAACGTTGCCATTTTTCACGTGGCATGCCAGTGAGCCATCGGCACTTGCACAGAAGTTTTATTTCAAGTACACAACAAATCTAATTTCATTCCGGTATTGATGTACGTCATGGAGTTATGTGGTCATAAGGTCATAAGTGATTGGGGCAGAATTAGGCCATTCGGCCCATCAAGTCCCTCTCGAAGTTTTACTTTATACTATTGGAGAAAGGAGGGCTGGCGTTACCACTGCCCGTAGTCTGCCCTCTTTTTTCATTGCAGATTGTCTGAAGAAGGGTCTCGACCCGATACGTCACCCATTCCTTCACACCATAGATGCTGCCTCACCCGCGGAGTTTCACCAGCTTTTTGTCTACCTTCGATTTTTCCAGCGTCTGCAGTTCTTTCTTAAACATGTTTGCCTGTAGCTGCCTTTCTTCTCCGTTTATGCCCAGCTTCTATTCTTGAACATGCCATAGAAAATTAAAAAAAAACACCTGCAGAATATTTAGCTCCACAGCAGGGGAATGGGCGAACTGGATATCATTTTTAAAAGCAAAAACATGCACAGGCAAATGAATCAAGTGGCCTCCTCTGGGCAGTATGATCTTGATTTCCCTTCTGTGATTCCGGATTCCACTCCTGAATTCTCCTCACTACGATTCCATTATTTAACAGAGCGCCAACTGGTTGTCTTGCCCAAGATTGCATTACTGTGGCGCTGATCTCTGTCAGTCTGCCCTTCGTCGACACAAAACGCTGGAGTAACTCAGCGGGACTGGCGGCAACTCTGGAGAGAAGGGTTGGGTGATGTTTCGGGTCGAGACTGAATAAGGTCCTCGACCTGAAACGTCACCCATTCCTTCTCTCCAGAGATGCTGCCTGTCCCGCCGAGTTACTCCAGCGTTTTGTGTCGTACCTTCGGTTTAAACCAGTATCTGCAGTTCCTTCCTACACTTTTCGTCTTCCCATCATGATGGGTTCCTTTTTCTGTCATTGGAACTAACAAAAGGTAACAGCTTTATGATATTTTGGAAACCATTGGAATAAATGACGCAGAAACTGTGTACAGAACATTGAACACATGATGCTGATGGCTTGACATCGAGCTCACTTTGTATAGTGCTTGATCTTTATCCTCCATCTGAATTGCAATACTATTCAGTCTTGACTCCTGACTTTCTCCCGACACATTGCAGGCAGTAACCATCACGTGCAGCCTTTTTGTAATGAGCCAAATGCTTTTATTCTGGAGGACCATCCCATACCCAGCAGGAGTATTGCTGATGTGCCAGGATAACTTTGAATAATTTGGAATGGTGACAAGGCATCTGAATCTTGCTGTAATTGGAACGTGAGACAACAAGGCGCTATTCTGGTAGGATGTCGGACTACTAGTCAATTGCATCTGTTGTTTGGAAGATAACATCTGCAGGTCTGACCTTTTCCTGAACCCTCGGACGCCTACAGTGGCTCTCTTGTTTTATGCATTTCTGCTGAAATATAATGTACCTCATTTAATCTCACCCTTCTGGGAATAAGATAATTAAAAGCGACTTCTTGTTTGTCAATGAGAAAAAAAATCTGTTTCCGCATGGGGCTATTTTACGGGAATTGAAGAAAATATGCCTTCTGATCTTGCATCCCGTTTAATTACTCTCCAGGTCATCTTCACTGGCTTGACTGGAGTTCCAGCTGAGGATTGAAAGACCTCTTCACTGAAGTTTCATTATTCCAACTGGTTGAGCAGGTGTTAATTTATTTCAGTCTTGTTCAACAGAGAGAAGAAAAAAAAAAATTTGCTTTAATTTATGTGGCAATTGGATTGCTCAGAAAAGAGATTAATCTATTCTCCTATTCTTGTCATTTATTCTCTCTTAAAAGGAGTGTAATTCCCAAGGGGGCCCACCATGGATTTTGAAATTGGTTTTGTATTAGCTTATGTTTCTTTCTTTTATAATTATTCTCTCTTTGAAATTTTTGTGGAATTGCATTGTCCTTTTATGCAAGTTAAAGGGCCTGCCCAATGTACGAGGTAATTCAAGAGTTCTCCTGAGTTTTCCCCTGATTCGAACTCAGAGAATGTCCGTAGCAGGTCCGTAGGAGTTCGTGGATGTCTCGTAGCGGCTCGTAATGCTAATGGCAGGTACTCGGGAAATCCGGTAAACTCGTGACGTTTTTTCAACACTGTGAAAAATGTCCACGAGTAAAAAAATACTCGTGATGAAAAAAACATTTATTTTTACTCGTACAAGCCACTACGAGACATCCACGAACTCCTACGGACCCGCTATGGACATTCTCCGAGGTCGAATCAAGGATAAGCTCGGGAGAACTCTTGAATTACCTCGTACAGTGGGACAGGCCCTTAAGAAGCATCACTGGAGTTTAAGAAAATTTCTGGAGGAACCCATAGGGTCAGGCAGCATCTTCAGAAGCAAAGGGATGTTTTGAGTCAAGACCTTGCATCGAGAGTCAAGACGCTGACCTTGCATGAGGCTTGTATTCACTGGAATCTTTATTCACTGGGATCTTATAGGAACATATAAAATTCTTAAGGGGATTGGAAAAGCTGGATGCAGGTACAATGTTCCCGATGTTGGGGGAGTCCAGAACCAGGGGTCACAGTTTACGCATAAGGGGTAGGCCATTTATGAGGAAAAATGTTTTCTCCCAGAGTGTTGTGAATCTGTGGAATTCTCTGCCACAGAAGGCAGTGGAGGCCAATTCACTGGATGTTTTCAAGATAAATGTAGATATAACTCTTAGGGCTAACGGAATCAAGGGATACGGGGGAGGGGCAAGGGGGATAATTAGCATAAAGAGGTGCAGGGGAGGGGGAGAGATAGGGGTCGGGAGGTAATTCTTCTCGTTTGCACCTGCCCTCACCTTGGCAGTGGAGAAATCTGAGATCTCTCTTGCAGTGAAAAAGCACAGCCAACATTTGACACTAAGTAGATGCAGGACATCCCGGAAAATGGCCCCTTCTCTGCATATGCAAATAAAGGGCATCTTTGGCCACTTCCACTGTTGTCTAATAAAACTTTTAATGTTGATGACGGACACAAAATACTGGAGGAACTCAGCAGGACAGGCAGCATCAGGACCACCAATGGGACAGGAGAGAAGGAATGGGTGACGTTTCTGATCGGGACCCTTCTTCAGATTGACTTTTACTGTTGTTTTCCCGGTATTGTTTTCTTTCTATCTACGTTCTGATGACCTGAACAGTTAACTCTGTTTCTCTTTCCACATGTAGCCTGGTATGCAGAGAGATTGCAGCATTCTCTGTTTTTAATTTAGGACGGCACTGTGGTAGAGTACAGCTCCAGAGACCCGGGTTCGATCCTGACTTCTGTACGGAGTTTGTATGCTCTCTATGTGACCACATGGATTTTCCTCCGGTTGCTCCAGTTTCCTCCCATATTCCAAAGACGTGTGGGTTTGTACGTTTTTAAGAAGGAACTGCAGATACTGGAAAATCGAAGGTAGACAAAAATGCTGGAGAAACTCAATGGGTGAGGCAGCATCTATGCAGGAGAAAGTAGGGACTACCTGAAATTAGAGATTAGATTTAATTTCAGGTAGTCCCTACTTTCTCTTCCCTAATCTCCTCTCTAATTTCAGGTAGTCCCTATTTTCACCTCCCCTTCTCAGCTCTCCCTCAGCCCACTGGCTCCACCTCTTCCTTTCTTCTTCCTGCCCCACCCTCACATCAGTCTGAAGAAGGGTTTCGACCAGAAACGTTGCCTATTTCCTTCGCTCCATAGATGCTGCCTCACCCGCTGAGTTTCTCCAGCATTTTGGACTACCTTAGGTTTGTAAGTTAATTGGTCGCTATAAATCGTCCTTGGTTTGTAGGATGGAACTAGTGTATGGTGTCGACTCGGAGGACCGAAGAGCCAGTTTTCATTCTCTATCTCTACACTAAACTAATTTCAGATTTCCAGCATCTATCGTTATCTATTATCTTTTGGACATAATTAATACTTGCCATTAATTGGGCGAGAAAACAGGGAAGTATAATCAGTGTAAATGGGTTTAATATAAAGGTGACAATAATTAGCATCAACAGTTTTTGTTTATTGGATTGTGATTTCTTCCTCTGCTATTTTTGCTCTCCATCAATTTCCTATTTGCTTTGCTGAAATAGAGACCAAGGTGTTTATGTGGGTCAGGTTCTTTGCTGTTTACTGGAAAATTAGTATGATTGAAGATGACTGAACTTTATTGCCTTCCCTCACAGTGGGAAACGTTGATTCCGCTGTGGGGGATGATCATGTTAAATTCTATCGTGTATTGTGTTCTTTTTACTCATATGGCTGTATGGTAACTCAAATCTCACTGTACCAATTGGTGCATGTAACAATAGATGTAACTTGAACTTGAACTTGATTTATGAAGCCAAAATTGGAAGAATAAGCTGTTCAATGTGGACGTAGGAACGATGGAAACTGTGATCAATGAGGAATGAAACTTCAACTATTCGTGTGATCCAAATGTCTCGGGTCCCGATCAGCTGAGTCAATAGAGACATTAATCCAGAATTACTAACGCTTGTGAGTGTAAGTACAGAGAAATGTGATCGGAGCTGAGCTCCTGGTGGAATGTGCTGATGCAATGCCATTCTTCAGCCCAGTGCAAGTGGAGATTACATCGTTGCTTCAGGTTCAATTGGCAGGTGGCCCTGAAGAAGTCTTGGCCCATTGGCATTATCAAATACATCTCCCAGACAATGCTGCAGTGCTGGCTGGCTGGCTTTCGTGTTTCTACAAAATGGGAGCTGTCAGTCTGGAAGACAAACTTCCTGGAACAACGGACTCCTTGACTGCTCGACAAATGTTCATGCAGAGACTTCGCTGTAATCGTGGATTCAGCAGCCAAGGACGATCGAGGGAATTAGTTGTGGGAACACCGTCGTTTTCTGCTGCTAAGCTGCATGCACATTGATAATTGGTTCCCAGACGAGCAAGTCAAATAAATTGTCTCTCTTGAGCAATGGGCCAGATGGTATTAGACTTAGTTCCTGGCTAAGTAATCTAACGGAATATCAGGATTTCATGGAGCAGTAATTCTATAGCCTCATTGTGTGATTGCAACGTCTATATATATATATATATATATATTTTCATTTTGGTGTCTCTGGCAAGGCTAGTATTTATCGGCCTCTAACTGCCCAGGAGAAGGTGATGGTGAACCATTTTGTTGAACTCCTTGAGTTCTTTCAGTTAACAATGCCATTGAGCAAGCAGTTTCAGAATTCAGACCTAATCACAATGAACGGGGCTGCTTATATATGTGTGCAGGGGTATTTCAGAAATGTCTGTCAAAAAACAAGTTATTGTACTGCCCAGCCATTGACAATAGTCTTTCAAGACTATAAACTTCTAATGTGAAATATTAACTTTGTTCTTGCTGAGCAACATTATTTAGATTCAAGAACAGAACAACTTTGCACCGGTCAAAAAATATCTTCTTCTCGGGCATCGAGGGTGATTTATTATGGCTAGTTTTGAAGGTTCTGAAATGGCTCCTGAGGCCAATGTACAAGTCGGCGTGGAAACGGGTCCTTTGGTCCAACTCATCCGCGGTGACCAAGGTGCCCACCCGAGCTAGTCCCATTTGTCTGCATTTGGCATTTATTGCTATAAACCTTTCCTATCCATATGTGTAAGATGGAACCACAGATGCTGTTTTAAACTGACGACACACAAAAGGCTGGAGTAGCTCAGCGGGACAGGCAGCATCTCTGGAGAGAAGGAATGGGTGATGTTTCGGGTCGAGACCCTTCTTCAGGCAGTGGAGGGCTACGAAGTCTGAAGAAGGGTCTCGACCCGAAACGTCACCCATTCTTTCTCTCCAGAGATGCTGCCTGTCCCGCTGAGTTACTCCAGCATTGTGGGTGTGTCTGGTTTAAACCAGCATCTGCAGTTCCTTCCTACGCTCTCCATGTTAACTTCCCTTCCCATTCCCATTCTGATCTTTCTGTCCTGGGTCTCTCCATTGGCAGAGTGAAGTCACATGTACCACAATGTCTTTGGCAACTCAGCAGGTTAGGCAGCATCTCTGAAGAACATAGATGGATAACGTTTCGGGTCGAGACCCTTCTTCAGAAGTTCCAGCCACCCCCCTCACTCAGCAGCAATCCCAATGTTGTTTTCAAACCCGCCGACAAAGGAGGTGCTGTTTTCAGGCAGGCTGACTTCTATCGTGCTGAGGCCAGGCACCATCTCTCAGATACCACCTCATACCCACCCCTTGACCATGACCTCACAGAGGAAGACCAGGTCATCTTCTCCCAAACTGTCTCTGATCTCTTCACCTCTGCTGACCTCTCCTCCACAGCCTCCAACCTTATCATTCCCCAGCCCCGCTTCAACCTCCTACCACAAACAGGACTGCCCTGGCACACCCGCCATCTCTGCCTGCTCCTGCCCCACTCAACTCCTCTCCACGTACCTCGATTCCATCCTATCACCCCCCCCCCCCCCGTCCAGTCGCCTTCCACCCTACGTCCAAGACACCTCACACGCCCTTCAACTCTTTCATAACTTTCAATTTCTCGGTCGCCATTGCCTCATCTTCACCATGGATGTCCAATCCCTCTATACCTCCATCCCCTACCAGGAAGGTCACAGGCCCTCTAATTCTTCCTCCATGAGAGACCCAATCGTTTTCCATCTGCTTCCACTCTCCTCCTCCTGGTGAGACTTGTCTTCACCCTCCACAACTTATTTTCGACTCCTCTCACTTACTCCAAGTTAAAGGTGTAGCCATGGGTACTTGCATGGGACTCAGCTATGCCTGGCTTTTTGTTGGTTGCTTCGAACAGTCTTAGTTCCAGGCGTACACTGGCCCTATCCCCCAACTCTTTCTCTGCTACTTCGATGACTACATCGGTGCTGCCTCCTGCGCCCGTGCAGAGCTGACGGATTAAATTAACTTCACCACTAACTTCCACCCTGCCCTCAATTCCAACTGCATTATCTCTGACTCCTCTCTCCCCTTTTGTGACTTCTCTGTCTCCATCACAGGCGACAGACTATCGACTGACGTCTGCATTAAACCTACCGACTCCGACAGTTGTTTTTATCAGTCTGGAGAAGGGTCGCGACCCGAAACGTTGCCTGTTCATGTTCTGCATAGATGCTGCCTGACCTGCTGAGTTACTCCAGTGCTCTGTCTCCTTTTGTGTATTAACCAGCACCTGCATTTCTTTGTCTCATCACATTCCGCTTGGGTAGGTTATGCCCCAACAGTGTGAACACTGAATTCTCCAATGTGAGGTAACATCTAGCAATCCCTCTCCCATCCCTCTCCCCTTCCCTATCTCAAACAAATGCTCCCCCCCCCCCTCTCACTTCCACTGTGCTCTACCTGGATTGGCACCTATTTCCCACCCCTCCCCCTCCAACTACATTCCTTCCTCTGGCTTCACAATTCGCAACTCTTCCATCCATTTGTCTCGCGATTGCTATTGAGGGAGTGCAGCGTAGGTTAGTTCAAAGAGGTTAATTCCCGGGATGGCGGGACTGTCATATGACGAAAGAATGGAGCGACTGGGCTTGTATTCACTGGAATTTAGAAGGATGAGAGGATATCTTATAGAAACATATAAAATTATTAAGGGATTGGACACGCTAGATGCAGGAAACATGTTCCCCATGTTGGGGGAGTCCAGAACCGGGGGTCAGAGTTTAAGAATAAGGGGTAAGCCATTCAGAACATAGATGAGGAAACACTTTTTCTCAGAGAGAGTTGTGAATTTGTGGAATTCTCTGCCTCAGCAGGCAGTGGAGGGAGATTCACTGGATGCATTCAAAAGAGAGTTAGATAGAGCTCTTAGGGCTAACGGAATCAAGGGATATGGGGAGAAGGCAGGAACGGGGTACTGATTGTGGATGATCAGCCATAATCACATTGAATGGCGGTGCTGGCTCGAAGGGACGAATGGCCTGCTCCTACACCTATTGTCTATGTATCTATGCATCTTATTTTTCTGCTGATGGAAATATTTTATGCACTGATCTGTGAGTATATGGTGGAAAAATCTATTGACTTTCACTGAAAAACATTTGTGAAGCAAGCAATTACAATTTCAGTTATATCTTTTTCGAGGAGGTAATTAGTGGCATTCCCACACTAAAATTTGGTATTGTTAGATATTTGCTAATACAGTTTAAATTAATTTATTTAACAGGTTGAATCGAGAGCATGGTTTGATATGCTGCCCCAATCCTCATAAAAAATCAGCAAGTGATCCTGCAGAGGTGTAGGATAACTCCAGGACCAGAAAATACTTGTATTTGATCATATTGACATGTATTTACTTCACTGTTACGGTTAGTAGATAATGATGTGGGGTTTACAGGAGCATGTTAATTATGATGAAGAGAATGCTATTCAACCCCCTTGATCCTGCTTTGGGTTCTAATAAGGTCACATCCGATCAGATTGTGATCTCACCTCCCATTCTTACCTATGCATGATAACCTTTCAGCTCTTTGACTCCGTTAGCTCTCTTGAACGACATCTCACCGTCTCCATCACAGGAAACAGACTATTGACCGACATCTACAACAAACCTATTGATGCCCATAGGTAGACAAAAATGCTGGAGAAACTCAGCGGGTGAGGCAGCATCTAGGAGCGAAACAATAGGCGACGTTTCGGGTCGAGACCCTTCTTCAGATTCCCATAGCTATCTTGACTACACTTCTTCCCACCCTGCTTCCCGTAAAGACTCTATCCCCTACTCTCAGTTCCTCCGTCTATGCCACATCTGCCACCAGGATGAGGTGTTCCATACTAGGGCATCGGAGATGTCCTCATTCTTTAGGGAACGGGGGTTCCCCTTTTCCATTATAGATGAGGCTCCCACTAGGGTCTCCTCAATAACCCGCAGCTCCGCTCTTACTCCCCCTCCCCCCATTCGTAACAAGGACAAAGTTCCCCTTGTCCTCACCTTCCACCCCATCAGCCGTAGCAAACAACATATAATCCTCCAACAGGATCGCATTATTGGCCACATCTTCCCATCACCAACCCTATCTGCTTTCCGCAGAGACCGTTCCCTCCGTAACTCCCTTGTCAACTCGTCCCTTTCCACTCAAACCACCCCCTCTCCTGGTACTTTCACCTGCAACCACAGGAAATGCAACACCTGTCCCTTAATCTTCCCCCTCGACTCCATCCAAGGATCCAAATAGTCTTTCCAGGTGAGGCAGAGGTTCACTTGCACCTCCTCCAACCTCATCTACTGTATCCGCTGTTCCAGGTGTGAACTTCTCTACATCGGCGAGACCAAGCGTAGGCTCGGCGATCGTTTCGCTGAACACCTCCGCTCAGTCCGTCTTAACCAAGCTGATCTCCCGGTGGTCCAGCACTAAACTCCCCCTCCCATTCCCAATTTGATCTTTCTGTCCTGGGCCTCCTCCGTTGTCAGAGTGAGGCCCAGCGCAAATTGGAGGAACAGCACCTCATATTTCGCTTGGGTAGTTTACACCCCAGCGGTATGAACATTGACTTCTCTAACTTCAGATAGCCCTTGCTTTCTCTCTCCATCCACTCCCCCCTTCCCAGTTCTCCCACCAGTCTTGCTGTCTCCACCTACATTCTATCTTTGTCCCGCCCCCTCCCCTGACATCAGTCTGAAGAAGGGTCTCGACCCGAAACATCACCCGTTCCTTCTCTCCAGAGATGCTGCCTGTCCCGCTGAGTTACTCCAGTATTTTGTGTCTATCTTGTGATAACCTATCAGCCTTTGTTATTCATCTATCAACAGGCTATTTATGTAGGAAAGAACTGCAAATGCTGGTTTACACTGAACATAGATACAAAATGCTGGAGTAACTCAGCAGGACAGGCAGCATCATTGGAGAGAAAGAATGGGTGATGTTCAGTCTATTTACCTCTGTTTTAAAATGATGCAAATACACTACTTCCAAAGCATCTATGAGAATGAAAATTCCAAAACCTTGCCAACCTTCGGAAGAACATTTCACCTCATCTTACTTAAATAGGCGACCCCTTATTGTTAAACAGTAACCCCCAGTTCTGGACTCTCCTACAAATAAAATCCGTTTTCACATTCACTCTTTTAAGGCCTTCCAGTGCCCACCATAATATTTGGGACAAAGACCCATCATTTATTTATTTGCCTTGGGTACACCACAATTTGAGATTTGTTAACAGCAATAAAAGTTTCCAAAGCTGATGGAAAGACTGGAGGAAAGACTAGGTGCTGAGAGCTCTCTTATACCTGCATTAAGGAGGCAATTAAACACACCTGAGAATTACAAACGCCTGTGAAGCCATGTGTCCCAAACATTACGGTGCCCTGAAATGGGGGAACTATGTATAAACACAGCTGTAATTTCTACACGGTGAAACCAAAATGTATAAACATTTAATAAAATCTGACAATGTGCACTTTAGCCACATGTGATTTTTTTCTATTACAAATCTCAAATTGTGGAGTACAGAGACAAATAAATAAATGATGAGTCTTTGTCCCAAATATTATGGAGGGCACTGAATGTTTCAATCAAATCCTTTTTCACTCTCATCACATGTAGAACTTAAGCTTAGTTTGTCCCACATTTCTTCATAAAATAGTCCTATCAGTCCAGTATTGGCCTATCAAATAAATGTTCAGAGAAGTGCTTCCAACTGCAATAACAATCTCCTCTATATGATACAAATATTGTATCCAGTTGTCTCACCCATGCCTTGTATAACCTAAACATAACTTCTCAAATGTTTTAATTCAATTTCATCATAATAAATGAAAATGTTGTGTTAGCTTTCTAAATTATTTCCTGCACCTATGCTAGGTTTGCATTGTATGTCAGAGTACCACATTCTCTCAGTATTTACACTATTTCTTTTTTAGCTTTTCCTGTCAAAATGGATAATCATGTATTTTTCTATATTGTACCCAATTTGCTGGATCTTTGTCCTTTCCCTTAATCTATCAATCTCCCCATAGCATCCTTTAGTCTTTTCCCCCCTAATATTTTCCTAATTATCTCTGTATTATTACCATGTTTAGCATCTCCAAACCCGTTTTAGTTCATTTAAAAAAAATTGTAAGCGGTTGAGACCCACAGCATCGATTCCCTTCACTGATATTATGTTACTTGTTCAAAGAATCCGATAAATAGGTCATACACAAATTCCCTTTTACAAAACCGTGTTGGCTTTGCCAATTATTTTGTATTTTCTAAAGGGTATGTCCCACTTAGGCTATTTTTTAGGCGACTGCCGGCGACTAGGCTGTCGCCACATGGTCGCCGGGGTGTCGCCTGAATGGTCGTGAGTAATCTCCGCAGTCGCCCAAAGAGTCGTAGCGTCTTTCTGGTCGCCGCTAGATTTTGAAATGTCTCAAAAAATTTTTTCGACTATCGGCGACAGTGGGCTTGACGCCAATGAGCGTATCTTGACTTCTCCTGACGTAGGTGCTGTCGTAGGTTGTCGCCAAGATGGCGTAGGTTGTCGCCAAGATGGCGTAGGTTGTCGCCAGGTGACGTAGGTTGACGCCGGTGCTGACTTTGGTGAATTCCATTGGCGACTACCTACATCAACCTACGTCAACCGGTGACAGGTACCGGCGACTGAATTGACTTAAGTTGTCTTCAGTTCTTGCCGACAGGGTCATAGCTTGTCATAGCTCGGGTGGACGTAGGTTGTTGTAGGTGTGGTCGTAGGTGGACATCCTAATTGTCCTCCGGTTGTCGGCAGCTTGCCGTAGCTTGTCGTCGACTAGGTGGTAGGTTGTTGTAGCTTGTCGTAGACATTGTCGTAGGGGGGGTCCAGTCGCCGTTTTTTCGGCGACCTACTACGACTATGACAAGTCGGCAGTCGCCGAAAAAATCGCCTAAGTGGGCCAGGCCCTTAAGAGTCCTGCCATTATGTCTTTAATACTAACTCTTAACACTTTCATGCTGACAGGTGCTACATTAACAGCAATTCCAATTTCTTATTTTTGTCTTTTGCTCTTTTTACATAAAATAATTAAATTTGCCATTTTCAAATCCAACGTTACCTGAATCTGGGGAATTTGGGGAAATTAAAACCAGTTCATCATCTTTTCCTTCGAGATCTCATGATGAAATCCTACCAGAAAATTATCGCCTGCAGCTCAGACAATATACTGTGTTTCATTTTCCTGATGGTTGTGTTATTTGTGTTAGACTACTTTCCACTTGGTGATTTACAGCTATTTACAGTTTATTTAGTTTTGTTTAGAGATACAGCGCAGAAACAGGCCCTTCGGCCCACCGAGTCCACGCCAACCAGCGATCCCCGCACATTAACACGGGGCCAATTTACGCATACACCAGGCCAATTAACCTACATACCTGTACGTCTTTGGAATGTGAGGGGAATCTGAAGATCTCGGAGAAAACCCACACAGTTACTGCAGGTACAAAAGTCAAAGTTGTAACTACACCAATGAAGTTTTGCTTTATCCTGGAAAACAGAAGCCTTGGATTCCAAGATAGCAATTCGTTATCATTTAATTGTTATATCTTATCTCAAGGAATTTATTGTGGGTTTCCAATGGCATAGATAACTCTTCATAAAACCAGCGTCTGCAGTTCCTTCCTACGCTCTTCATAACTTGAATCCAGGAACTGCCAAAGAAAAATGTAAGAGGACAGTTTTCTTTCTTTATCACTTCAGGTTTACTTGCCAACATAACGGCATGCAGGTCTTTCTTAAATTTCTTTTGTCATTGCAATTATTGCTTTTACCATAGTGCCACTTGAAAGCAGTCTTTTCAGCTGAGTTAAGGTGGTTCTTAAGCCCCATCCTGCAAAAAATTTCATTGGGTCTGCTGGATCAAAGCCAGTACTTATTCTTTTGTGGACTTAAAGGTGCTGGAACGCATATAACAGTCAGTTCATTCCATGTTGTTAGCTGCTGTATTAACGTGCTAACATTTTAGAGATACAAACCGCCCATACAGTCACAAAAAGGAACACTGGTCAGTGTTAAATGTTAAAGAGTACACGGTGGATTATAGAGTTAAATACAAGATCAGATTGTAAATTATGCTGTTTCAAAGGATATAAACTGTAAATCTGCAGGTATCTGCAGCTGCCGCACAGAATACATCATTGTGCTTTTAGACAAGGATGGCTGAGCAATGATCTCATCCACGGTAGTGCAGAGAAATTTTCTGTAAAAGCCTGAAAAGTTCCCATGGGAGAAATCGGGCAGAGAGTCAATCTTACTAGCTTTGCTTATGTTGCTTATCTTCATAGTTGGCAAATATATAGGCCCGGACAACATCCACAGCAGGCACCTCAAGGCACCAAAACAGTGCGGCATCAACAAAGTTGTCACTGCAAAATCCCCCAGACATCTTTTTGGCACCTGCTTCCGCAGAGCTGGAGCAAATAATCTTGATTCCGAGTGACTGCTTCTCAGAAAGAAATTTTGAGCAATTAATTTGAAGCAGCAGTCTTTGAACTGACATTAATGGGATGGAAGCACAGTCTGTGGTAGCTGTGGGAAACTAGGATTCAATATTCCTATTGTTCAGTTGTAGGCAGATTTGTCTCATTGGAGGCAATGTTAAATAGGCAATCTAATAGCATAGGAGTGATCATAGAGTTAAGTGAAACGTCTAGAGTCAAGAGTGTTCTATTGTCATATGCCCCAGATCGAACAATTACACTCTTACTTGCAGCAGCACAACAGAATTGGTAAATATAAATAAAATGCTGGAGTAACTCAGCGGGACAGGCAGCATCTCTGAAGAGAAGGGATGGGTGACATTTCGGGTCGAGACCCTTCTTCAGTCCTTTGATTTAAACCAGCATCTGCAGTTCTTTCCAACACAGAATATGTAAACATGGTACACTGTAAACAATATAATAAACAAGAAAAAAGTGTGTGTATGTATACATACAGCATACCCACATAGAAACAAATCATACATATCTCTATACCTATAAAAGTCTCATCTTGTATGTATGTGTGTATGTATGTGTCTTTCTACCTTCGTCAAAACGTTACGCACTAGCGCAGAAATTTTCACAGATTATTAATCACATTAACCCCCGTCGACAAAATAAACTGCTTCACTTCACATTTCATGCTATATTTCACAAGTTATAGCATTAAAAAAAATAGCCAAAACCAACTTTTTAAACGGCAAGCCTCCTCCAACCCGCTTCGAGTGATGTCACAAAGGGGGGTGTGGGCGGCCGCCAATGGGGAGTGGGCGTCCACCAGCTTCCAGTGACGTCAGAGGGAGGGCCGCATTTAAAAGAATGCCCCGGCCTACTACGCGCGACGCCCCAGCTGGGGTTTTACGCCGCCATCAATGAGGCATCAAGACCGCTGCGGTGAGGCCTTGCAATGATGGGGCCGCGGTGGCGGTGAGGCATTGTGGAGATGGAGCAGTGGCGGCGGTAGGGGAAAGGAGAGGGAAAGAGAGGTGAAGAAGGGATTGGGGGAGGGGAGGAGGAGAGGGCAAAGATCCTGGGGAGGTGAGGAGGGAGAGTGGGAGACGATGGGGTCGGGAGGGTAGTTGCCACGTCTACACTCCCTCTCTCGCCCCCTCCCTCTCTACCCTCTCTCCCCCTCTCTACCCCCTCCGTCGCTACCCTCACTCCCACCCTCTCATCCCCCCTCCCTCTCTACCCCCCTTCCTCCCCCTCTCTACCCCCTCCCTCGCTACCCTCCCTCCCCCCATCCTAACCCCCTCCCTCTCCCTCTGCCCCCCTCCCTCTCCCTCTCTCGACCCCCTCCCTCTCTGCCCCTATCCCTCTCTATCCCCCTCACCCTCTCTCTACCCTCCCTCTCAACCCCCCTACCTCTCCCTCTCTACCCCTCACCCTCCTCCTCCCTCTCTACCCCTCCCTTTCTACCCCTCCCTCTCCTTCCCCCTCTACCCCCCTCCCTCTCTACCCTCTCTACCCCTCTCCCTCTCTATCCCCTCCCTCTCTACCCCTCCCTCTCTAGGGATTGAAGAGGGAGGGTGAAGAGGAGGAGGAGTGCCCCCTGGTGGAGGAGGA
>CM075977.1:278313735-278355539 GCA_038087875.1 Malacoraja senta
GTCTTTTACCTGAGAGTTGGGGAATCAAGAACCAGAGGGTATAGATTTAAGGTGAGGGGGGAATGATTTGATAGGAAACAAAGGCACAATTTTTTTACACAAAGGGTGGTAGGTATATGGCATGAGCTGCCAGAGGAGGTAGTTGAGGGAGGAACTATCACAACATTTAAAAAACATTTGGACAGGTACATGCATAGGATAGGTCTAGAAGGATATGGGCCAAATGCAGGCAGGTGGGACTATTGAAGGCGGGGCAACTTGGTCGGCATGGGCAAGTAGGGACGAAGGCCTGTTTCCATGCTGTATGACCCCATGACTCTAACATGGTTTCTGGACAAACTAACCAGTACATTTAGATAATGATCTACATGTTTGAAGTTGTAGAGCAGAGGTGGTGAAGGGGAACAAAATGTTTCTGTGATGCGGTAGATCGCAAGAGAATCCAGATGACAGCGATGTGTTTAGTGTAGTTTAGTTTAGAGATACAACGCAGAAACAGGCTCTTCGGCCCTCCGGGTCCGCGCCGACCAGCGATCCCCGCACATTAACACTATCCTACACCCACTAGGGACAATGTTTACATTTACCAAGCCAATTAACCTACAAACCTGTACGTCTTTGGAGTGTGGGAGGAAACGGAAGATCTCAGAGAAAACCCACGCAGGTCACGGGGAAAACATACAAACTCCACACAGACAGCACCCGTAATCGGGATCGAACCCGGGTCTCCCGTGCTGCATTCGCTGTAAGGCAGCAACTCTACCGCTGTGCCACCGTGCCACAGAATTCCCATTGTCCCCTGCATCCCTCCCCTTTCTCACCAATCTCATTTACATTTGCATTTTATTTCTGTTTCTCTCTCCACAAATGTTTCCTGATCTGCTGAATATTTTTAGCGTTCTTTGTTTTTATTTCAGTTTTTCTGCAAGGTTTCTTTGCCAATAAAAAAAACAACCTTTTGGACTAACTCTGTTGCCCAAAATCTATTCCATTGAGTGGGACATCAGGTCAGCATCATGATGAGTCCATTGCGTTAAGAAATTTCATTGCCAGCTACTGTAGATACTTACAATTATCCCCAGCCAATTCTCCCTGCCATTTTGTGGCACATCGGTTTTTAAATAAATACTTCAATGCTGCAAGTTTGTTTTTCGAGAGTTCCGCCATTTAAGGTGATCAACTTCATTTGTAATGTCTGTTTGTTTGCTGAGTTTGACAGGACTGATTATTTTGCTTCTTGACTTCTGTTCTACCTTCAATACTGCTTTAGTACACATGTCCAGCTGAGGCATTACTCCTGTTATCGATTATGTTCCCTTCTTCAATAGGCCTGCAAGCACAGAGGATGATGAATTCTTTCTGAAAACACATTTGCTAGTATTTTGTGACCAGAGTTTGGCTCTTGTTTTAGTTCGGTTTAGTTTTAGAGATACAGCGCGGAAACAGGCCCTTCGGCCCACCGAGACCGCCGCCGCACACTAACGCTATCCTACACACACTAGGGACAATTTACATTTACACCAAGCCAATTAACATACAAACCAGTACGAACTCTACCGCCGAGCCACTGTGCCGCCCTCTAGTGAGATAGTGCGCCAACAAGTTTCCATGGGCTATGAGAGAATTGGCTAACGTTTATTAGATTGCAGGGAATCAGGATATTTACCAAGTGTATATTTCATCAACTCTACTAGTCACAGATAAGCCCACACTAGGTGGGGGGATGGGAAAAACAATGGAAGACCCGGCGTGGGGAACCGCCGTGAGGGGGGAGGGGGGGGGGGGAGTAACAAAGGTGGACCTCGCGCGGGGATACTTTGTCATTTTGTCAGCTCCCTTTATGTGGCGACTATTTGCATACCTCGGGGTATGCAAGCAAAGAATTGCACTGTGACCTGTCACATGTGACAATAAAGTATTCAATTCATTCAAGTACAATGCTTCTTGCACGTTTTTGGTTTTCCTAAGGAAAATGGCAGGCATGTGGACTTTTATATTCCTCTGCAGAAGATTGGTATCTGAGTGAATAGAATTTTGTTCTCTCCAATGTCTAGGTTGTACGTGACTGTTACCATTTTCCCCACTGCATGCCCGATAATTCTGTAATCCAGTCTTAATATAAGATTGATCCTCTTTGGCAAGCAGCATGAAGGTGATCAGTCAGTGTTTTCGTAAATTGTACGATTGTCATGCATTACCTTTAATCCATAATGAAAACAGAACATTCTAGAAACACTCAGCGGGCTAGACAACATTCATGGAAAGGGAAATCAAGTTAATATTTCAGATCTGAGGCCCTTTGTCAGGATTGGGTAAGAGAAAACATGTTGGTTTTCAGTCGTGTAGAAGGTGGGAGAGGGATGGGTCGAATGACAGGGCGGCTCGGTGGCGCAGCGGTAGAGTTGCTGCCTCACAGCGCTTGCCGCACAGGAGACCCTGGTTCGATTCCGACTACAGAGTGCCATCTGGACAGAGTTTGTACGTTCTCACCAGGACCGCGTGAGTTTTCTCTTATATCTTCGGTGTCCTCCCACACTCCAAAGATGTACAGGTTTGTAAGTTAATTGGCTTGGTGTATGTGTAAATTGACCCTAGTGTGTGTAGGATAGTGTTAATGTGCAGGGATCGCTGCTCGGTGCGGACTCGGTGGGCCGAAGGGCCAGTTTCCGTGCTGTATCTCTAAAATGAAAGACAGGGCTAACTCTGACATGATGAAACAAATATAGCAACTAAATTCTAATCATGCTTGCTTTTGGTTGTGTTGCTAAGAGTAAAGCTGTGGGACATGCCCAGCAGGTCAGACTACATTGAAGGAAAGATAATTAAATTGAGCCACAATCACAGATGCATGCTGAGCCAGAAATCGCCAGCTCTGATTAAGATAGAAAGTAAAATATTGTTACCAAATGATAGTGAATTCTGTATTAAATCTGAAAACTGCAAACGTACCAAGATGGAGGATAGGTTGTTGTTCTCAACCTTGCATTGGGTCTTGTTCAAACAATAATGTTTGTGGAATTCTCTGTCACAAAAGTCAATAGAGGCCAATTCGCTGGATGTATACAAGAGAGAGTTAAGGGCCTGTCCCACATGGCCATTCGCGCGCCATTTACGGGACCTGCTAGCGTGTGGGTAGTGCGTGGGTATCGTGTGGGTAGCGCGTGGGTATCGTGTGGGTAGCGCTGGGACGGGCGCATGGAGTGGTGTGGAGGAGTGTGGAGTGGCGTGGAGGAGTGTGGACTTCATCTTGCACGAAATCTTCGCTCGCCACCGGCCTGTCGCGTAACTGACGGCCAATGTGGGACAGGTCCAAGACCCTGGCGCGGCGCAACGTCTCTCCTCCAACAGCAGCAGAAGCAGGCAAACGATCGCCGAGCTCGGCCTGGGGCTCACGGCCGTTGCGGATCCGGATCCGCCCCCACTCCTACTCCCAGAGCCAGGCCAAGACGGTTGGAGATAGACACAGAATGCAGGAGTAACTCAGCGGGACCGGCAGCATCTCTGGAGAGAAGCAATGGGTGACGTTTCGGGTCGAGACCCTTCTTCAGACTGAAGAAGAGTGTCGACCTGAAACATCATCCATTCCTTCTTTCCAGAGATGCTGCCTGTCCCGCTGAGTTACTCCAGCATTTTTTGTCTATCTTCAAATGACATCACGCGCTCCAGACGGCTGTGCGGACGCATGATGACGTGCGCGACCGTCGCGCGTCAGTCACTACCGACCTGTCACTTAAATGACGGCCAAGTGGGACAGGCCCTTTAGATTTAGCTCTTCGGGCTAACGGAATCAAGGGATACGGGGAGAAAGCAGGAACCGGGTACTGATTTTGGATGATTAGCCATGATCATATTGAATGGCGATGCTGGCTTGAAGGGCTGTATGGCCTACTCCTGCACCTACTTTCTATGTTCCTATGTAATAATAGGAGGCCGTGGACAAATAGATCAGAGAGGAAAGGTAGAGTGAGATGTGAAAAAAAAAACAGAAGCTCAGGGCTGATTCTGTGGACTGAATACAGATGCTCCCTGATTTACGATGCTTCGACTTACGATATTTCGATTTTACGATGGTGCAAACGCTCGGCGACATCAGCGAGCCGCAGCTCACTTCCGGTCACGTGATCACACTGCAGGTCGAGGAACAGCTGTGTAGGTGATTCACATAGCATTTACCCAAAGCAAATCAGCATTTGGTTCATCCACTATATCGGCTACCACATTGAATGCAATGCACTGCATTGGAAGAAGTGCCAGTGGAATAATTTCTTCACCAGGCAGGAATGGGTGCCTGGATGGCAGGAAGGGAAAAGGTGAAAGGATAGATTATTTTTGGCTATCACATCGTATATTGCCCTGGGATAGGTAATGGCTGGTGGAGTCAGAGGAGCGGAGCAGGGACTTGTGAAGAGAAATAACCTTCGCCAGGAATTCCAGTCTCCTCGCACTTGATGATCTGTGCATAGTTTCATGGATTTAGACAAATTGGCATCACTTCTGAAAGCGGGATAATTTCCAGAGTCTTAAGAACTTTAATTGTTTTGTTACAATTCTCCTTTATATCTCTTGGCATCTGTAAAAGCATACTTGCACATAACTTGTAAATCAGATTTGGCCAACTGAAGAACAATACCTTAAACTATCAAGGACGAGTCGCACCCTGACCACTCCCTCTTCTCCCCTCTCCCATCAGGCAAAAGGTTTAGAAGTGTGAAATCGCACACCTCCAGATTCAGGGACACTTTCTTCCCAGCTGTTATTAGGCAATTGAATCATCCTACCACAACCAGAGAGCAGTCCTGAACTACTACAGTATCTACCTCTTTGGTGACCCTTCGGACTATCCTTGATCGGACTTTGCTGGCTTTACCTTGCACTAAACATTATTCCCTTATCATGTATCTATACAATGTAAATGGATCATGTAATGTAATGAAATTGTAATCATGTAATGTCTTTCTGCTGACTGGATGGCATGCGACAAAAGCTTTTCACTGTACCTCGGTACACGTGACAATAAACTAAACGGAATCGGTATGTTTCAGGTACCTATGAGCTTTGATATTGCGTACAGTTTTGGTCTCCAAATCTGAGGAAGGACATTATAGCCATAGAGGGAGTGCAGAGAAGGTTCACCAGACTGATTCCTGGGATGTCAGGACTTTCATATGAAGAAAGACTGGATAGACTTGGCTTATACTCGCTAGAATTTAGGAGATTGAGAGGGGATCTTATAGAAACGTACAAAATTCTTATGGGGTTGGACAGGCTAGATGCAGGAAGATTGTTCCCGATGTTGGGGAAGTCCAGGACAAGGGGTCACAGCTTAAGGATAAGGGGGAAATCCTTTAAGACCGAGATGAGGAAAAACTTTTTCACCCAGAGAGTGGTGAATCTCTGGAACTCTCTGCCACAGAGGGTAGTTGAGGCCAGTTCATTGGCTATATTTAAGAGGGAGTTAGATGTGGCCCTTGTGGCTAAAGGGATCAGGGGGTATGGAGAGAAGGCAGGTACGGGATACTGAGTTGGATGATCAGCCATGATCATATTGAATGGCGGTGCAGGCTCGAAGGGCCGAATGGCCTACTCCTGCACCTATTTTCTATGTATCTATGTATCTATGATACAAGTCTTCGAGTTGACTTTACTTTGAACTCTTTTACTATTGATCTAAATATCAGTAGAGTCGTTTACTTTTGCCTTTATTTTCCATGACAATTAATAGTTCAAAAAAGTTCAAAAGTTCAAAATGTCAGTTGGAGGGACCACATCACCAACGCCCAGCTCTACGGGGAGAATCGACCTCTGACCGAGAAGATCAGGTGGAGAAGGATGAGGCTCGCTGGTCCCTGCCACCGCCACCCAGAAATGACCAGCAAACAAGGTTGTGCTGTGGGAACCCACCCACGGAAGACGTGACCCGGGACGGCCGACCAATGCCGATGCTGAAGATGTTGACGGAAGACGCACGTGTAGAGACAAAAGAGGAGCTTGCCAGCTGCATGGAGGACAGAGATGTGTGGTGCGTCCGTCACCGTGCCCGTCGGAATCCGGCACCACTGCGTCGCTAATGTTTTCAACGATGATGATGAGTGAACAATTAATACACTGTAATTCAGTTAAATAATCGTTGAGCACTGAAACAATAAATCATACATGGATTTCTAGAGGTGATGGCCTTGGTTCACTGAGTCCGAAGACCGTTACCAACAGATTAGTTTATAAATCCAGGCTGGTACTTGGGCAGAGTACTAAGATAAGGATGAGGACAGCAGATGGTGATCTTTCGGAGTCTCTGTCACAGACTTAGAGTCGCAATTACCCTGTACTTATCTCCGTGGAATGCAGGCAGGGTGTTAGGTCTGTGAGGGCTGCTCGTTACATTTTCAATTAGTAGAGGATAGAACGACCTGCACATAACATTAATGGCACAATATGATAATGATGAGAGATAGTTGCAACTTCTCTTCAAGAGGCTCATGGCAGCTTTATTAGGGCTGTTAGCGAGAATAAAAAATGTGAAAGTGGGCAGTTGATGGTTGTCTTAGACTTTGGGGGCTGAAGGATGTATTTTATATGTTGTTTTCTTTCTATGCCTCTAGCTAGGTTGAATCCAATGCAAATTGTGTCTTGTATCATCGTCAACAATGACCAGGGAAGAGAGTGGGGACCAAAGGGCCTGTCCCACTTGGCCGTCATTTGCGCCTCATTTACGCTTTATATGTAAATTAGGTTGACGCATCGTGACGTGTGGGGTGCGCATGCGTTGCGCATGGTGAGGCGTGGAATCGTATGTGGTGGCGAGTGGTATTGAGCTCCAGGCGCTCCAGGATTTAGTACAGGAACAAAATCCTCATGCACCACCCGCGTGACGTATCGCGTACGCATGCTGACGCTGGCGTCCCGACGTCTCACGTGTATCGCGTGGTGATGCATGGTTACGTCACCATGCGTCAACGTCGTTACATCCTTGCGTCAACGTCCTGCCGCGCGCCGCAGGGTATTCTAATGACGTCACGCGCACCAGACGGCTGTGCTGACGCGTGATTTGCGCGTGACGTCGCGCATCACGACGCGTCGTCCTATTTTACATATGACGCATAAATGAGGCGCTAATGACGGCCAAGTGGGACAGGCCCTTAATCATTTTGCACTGGAGATGTGGGCTGGAGAGATAGATCAAAGAGATCAAAGAGATACCTTGTCCCTGCTGCAGAGTGGGAAGGAGAAGGAGCTATTTCTGAGACTATGAACGCAGTGCAAGAGGAACTTTGATGATCCCACGCATGGTGAAGGACACCTCCCGGCGGGCCGCGGAGAAGCCCATGCTGGAGCCTCGCAGGTCGGAGCCCACGGCCGACAGTTGACGGAGCCCGTGTCCAGGCAGGACCCGTCAGCGTTAGTGGAGAGGTCGGTGCGGTGGTCGATGATGGCGCCGTGAGGGAGGGGGAGGGGGGGGAGTACAAAGGTGGACCTGCCGCGGGATACTTTGTAACTTTGTAAGTGCCCTTTATGTGGCGACTATTTGCATACCTTGGGTATGGAAGCAAAGAATTTCACTGACTTATCATATGTGACAATAAAGTATTCATTCATTCATTCATAAATGTATTTCAAATATCATATCCCGTCACTTGTCCCATTAACCTCAACCACCACATCCTTATGACTGGTGGGTGTATGGAGCAAGCTGCCAGATGAGGTAGTTGAGGCTGCGACTATTCCAATGTTTAAGAAACAGTTAGACAGGTACATGGATAGGACAGGTTTGGAGGGATATGGACTAAGTGCAGGCAGGTGGGACTAGAGTAGATGGGTCATGTTGGCCGGTGTGGGCAAGTTGGGTCGAAGGGCCTGTTTCCACACTGTATCACTCTATCTTTTCTTCTTCTTGTGTATGGCGTGCGCAGCCTAAAGTTGTTCTATTTGATTTTACTTGTTCTATTTGATCTTATTTGATTGTGCACGCCAGGTTGATTGCATTCGTTGAAACAGAGCGACCACGTGAAGGTTGCAATCTCCCACCCCATCACTCTATGACTCTATGGGTCACCCGTTCGCAATCACTCTCATCCCTAAAATTCACATCCTTCATCGTCTCCTCACAAAGCACCCAGCTTTTGTAAGTTGAACAAGCTACCAGCTAGTTATCTGACAATCATAGGCAACACACCTACTGTATTACATATGTTCCTCACTGACATAATCCCCTCTCTTTCAGAAGAAAATACGCACAGCCAGAGGCAGCAGGGATTATCTGGAAGGGGGAAAATGCACTGTAAATCCTTATGAAAGTAAGACGATCGCTGTCCCAGAAGATCCATTGCAGGGGTGGGAGATTGCAACCTTCACGTGGTCTGCCCTGTTTCGACGAATGCAATCAACCCGGCGTGCACAATCAAATAAGATCAAATAGAACAAGTTGTCCTACAACTTTAGGCTGTGCACGCCATACGCAACAAGAAGAAGAAGATCCATTGCAGAGGTTGTGACCCAATCTCCTTTGCTTTCAACCTGCCCTTTCCCCGCCATCTCTCAAGCCAAATTACCCGTGGATGGTGCAAACATAGCATTTCTTGCTTTCGATGCACTTTTTTCCCCTTTGCTCATAGCTTTGCCAGAGAAATGCACCCTCTTCATACAGGAAGTAAATTGACATGGATAGATGAAGGCCCCCAGCACACAATTTCACATTTGTACCCATTAGCTCAGGTAATGATGCTGTGATTAAGAGCAGGGAGATATCCATCACAGGCGCACTGCAGTCAGATTAGGGGAAGATTAGAACAGGAGCCAGCTTGCTAGAGTTGCAAGGTTACACATGACTGCTGCAGAAGATTTAAATGATGACTTTGATGACATTTTTTTAATAGCTGTCATGTTGTTTTCACCCGCTTACAACGCATGGTGTAAATTTAAGGCTGTCAGTACTTTTAGCACCGAGCAACTGCTAATTGGAAAATATAAATCTGTGAGGTACGTTTTTTTTTACTGCCAGATTATATTTTCCCAAAGGGAGTTTAACCCAGTGAAAAATTATGTGAAACCTGTAAATTAGCCCGCTATTGAGAAGTACCAGCATTAACTTTTAATAGGTCTGTAATTCTTTTGTTTTCGAAGCATTTATGGCAGTAAAGAACTCAAATTAAAACCTATTATTGGAATGCATAGTGTGTCCAGCAGAAGCCATTATGTTCTCTGAGCTGACAGATGCTTATGCAGCTGGAGGAGGTGGGAAGAAAGCCAAGGATATTTTCTTTGGTACTATCTGAGAAGCTAATATGATATTTGAGGTTAATTAATTGACAAGTGTTACTTCCAGGTGTCTCTGCAGCTCTGGTTGTCTAACTATGTTTTTGATATAGCTGTTATTAGCGTCTTTGCTAACTGTTAAATGTTATTTCAACGTGCCAAAAATAATTATGGTAAGGTAATTTGTCCTATCTATGTTTAAGATGAGGCAATTATACTTTGAAATACAATGAACAATGTTTTTCATAGTCATATTGCCCTTCGGCCCAGCTTGCCCATGCTGACCAACTACTTTAGTCCCACCTGCCCACGTTTGGCCCATATCCCTCTAAACCTATCTTATTCATGAACCTGTCCAAATGTCTTTTAAAGTGAGGATGAATGCAAATTGGAGGAGCAGCATCTCATATTTTGCTTGGACAACGTACAACCCAGCGGTATTAATCTTGATTTCTCTTACTTCAATTCCCTCTCTCTCTCTCCCTCCCCCACCCAAGTCGCACTAGCTTCTCATTTTCACCCAACAAACAGCTAACAATGGCCTGTTTCCTTTATCATCGTTACTTTTTTGCATATCTTTCATTCATTGCTCTATATCTCTCTACATCATCGTCTATATCTCTCGTTTCCCTTTCCCGTGACTTTCGGTGTGAAGAAGGGTCTCGAACCGAAACGTCACCTATTCCTTCTCTCCAGAGATGCTGCCTGTCCTGCTGAGCTACTCCAGCTTTTTATGTCTAGTTATAGCACTTGCCGCATCTACCTCTTCTGGCAGCTCATTCCATATACCAACCACCCTCTGTGTGGAAAATTTGCCCCTCAGATTCCCAGTAAATCTTTCCTCTTAAACCTATGTCCTCTGGTTCTTGATTTCTTTATGGATATTTCAAGACTGGCAGGTATGATGGATAGGGTTGCCAACTGTCCCGTATTAGTCGGGACATCCCATATATTGGGCTTAATTGGTTTGTCCCATACGGGACCGCCCTTGTCCCGTATTTGATGCTACTACTCGATTCGACGTGACAGTCGGGTCGGAGCGCCGTGTCCGGCCCCGCCTCACCCGTCCCGACGTAGTGCAGCCCATGGAGTGCAGCAGCAGCGCCTCGCCCGTGGCCCCGTCGGTCGGCAGCCCAGTCAGCTGTCCGACCTTCGGACCTTCGCTTACCGCCGACACCACCACCCCTCCTTCTCATGGCCGATCATCGATTCATGAGTTGGATGGGGTGCTGGACTTTGCGTGCAGCAGAACACAAAGCCCAGCCGGCGGGCCAGCTGAGGAGTTTTGGCCAGGCGCCTTATTTTGCGCGAGACGTCGCCCGGGCCAAAACTCCTCAGCTGGCCCGCCGGCTGGGCTTTGTGTGCAGTCCAGAACCCGGGTCAACTCATCATTCACCCAGCCACGGCCGAGTCGGTCAACGAATTGCCCTGGACATCAGTTGCATGCCTGGTTCGTTGAAAAGATCAAAATTCAAAATTTAAAGTACGGTTTCTTCTGAATGTGTATCACTTTTGCACCATCGTAAAGTCAAAATATCGTAAGTCGAAGCATCGTAAGTCGAGGAGCATCTGTAATCACCAGAGGGCACGCTTACAGACAGATCCTTGATCTGATACAACAGCGTGCGTACGTGTTGCATGTGCTGTTGACGCCACGCACGAGTGATTCACCTGTCATCCAAACACAGGCCCCCTTATGTGCATCAGCTGTATGCTATATTTTGCCAATTTCTGCCAAAACACAAAGTTTCAGTAACGTCTGGTGTTGTTCAGTCAGTTTGGCATCTGCAAATATGGATAAACCTGCAAAAAAGGAAAGACTGTGCAGCTGTAACAAGCAATGGGTCAAGCCCGTCAGTGGTGACTCGACAAAGGCCTTCTGTACTTTATGCCATCGGGAATTTGTCCCTTTTTTTCACCTTTTGTCCCTTAAGGGCCTGTCCCACTTACGCGATTTTTTCAGCAACTGCCGGCACCCGTCATAGGTCATTACAGGTCGCCGAAAATTCTCAACATGTTGAAACTCCAGCGGCGACCAGAACAAGGTACGACTCTTTGGGCGACTACTCATGACATGTCGCCTGTATGGTCGTGAGTAGTCTCCTAGTCATCCAAAGACTCGTAGCATCTTTCTGGTTGTCGCTGAATTTTCAACATGTTGAAAATCCGCCGGAAAATTCGCGTAAGTGGGACAGGCCCTTGATGTGGGAGTGAGAAAGTTGGCAACCCTAATAATAGACCATAAGGAAATGGCTGAGAGAGCTTTTGCCTCAGAGTTAGATGGTGTGGGTTCACATCATACTCTAGTTATATCAGCACTGGAGAACTGAAATAGTGCTTTGAAGCCTACCCATTGTTGGGAAACTGAAATGTCACATGGCATTGTATCAAACGTGACCCGATCAGTATTTATCTGTCTGCAAACATTATTAAAAAAGATATCCTGCTCTTCAACACATTGAAAATTAGCTGCTCAATTTTTTTAAATATAAAAATATTAAAACTTAAGTGACTGTAAAGGGCTTTGCGCCGTGCTGAGTTGACGAACGGCACTTAAGCTACTTTGTTTCCAATGACTAGCACTGGGCCTGTACTCGCTGGAATTTAGAAGAATGAGGGGGGGGGCGGGGACCTCATTGAAATGTACCAAATAGTGATAGGCTTGGATAGAGTGGATGTGGCGAGGATTTTTCCACTAGGGGAAGAGTCTCAAATTTAAAGGATGTTCCTTTCGGAAGGAAATGAGGGGAAATTTCTTTAGTCAGAGGGTGGTGAATCTTTACCACAGAAGGCTGTGGAGGCCAAGTCTGTAGGTAAAGTGTCAAATCATAAATTGCACGGAACCTGAAGAAGGGTCTCGACCCAAAACGTCATCCATTCCTCCTCTCCAGAGATGCTGCCTGTCCTGCTGAGTTACTCCAGCATTTCGTGTCTACCTTTTACAATGCTGCTCTGTTTCATCCCTGGAAGGAAAATGCCTTTTTCTCTCTCTCCTGTGCACTGGCTGATAACTGAGAGTTACTCTCAAAACGTCAAGCATTCCTAAGCCATCTGCACCCATGATTGTGTTAGCAGATTACTTATTAAACTGGAAAGTGAGCAATTACCAGTTTATTTTTGTTATGCGACATTTAAAATGCTAATTATATAATTCAGATCACGGGCAAAAATGCGCCAGCATTAACGGAGCCAAAAGGAAAACAAAAAGATGATGAATAAGACAATAAAACACCACCAGGGGTGGTGGTGGAGGCAGATATCATGGTGACATCTGTAGCGGCGGTTTTTACAACTTCTCAAAGTCCAATTTCGAACGGCACTAATTTGTCGGGTATGATTAGAAAAGTAGTCTCATGCACTCCACGACACATTTGAAACAGCAAAGATGAATCTACCAGAAGTAGTCTCTTCAAAGTCAAAGTCAAAGTCTTGATTAATAGCTTCTTTATTGTAGTAATACAAAACAATGAAATAACTCATAACTTTCCATTCTTAATCATCGTTCCATTCATTGCATATAAATCATAAAAACTTCTTCCTGTAGAAGGACATCGTCTGACAACATATATATGTCCCGATCATGCTCGTGGTCATGGTGGGAAACTGTTTCAATCCATGCCCAACATCAAACTGAAACTAATCATCTGAGCGTCTGCGCCAGACTCCTCTAGCCAAAAACACGAGCCTGACTACGTATAAAATCCCACCCACATTAACACAGGCAGATAATAATTAAAGGTAACTAGACATGACTATAATAAACTTACTTAAGGGCCTGTCCCACTGTACGAGGTAATTCAAGAGTTCTCCCGAGTTTCCCCTGATTCGAACTCGGAGAATTACGGTAATGGCCGCTCGTAGGTACTCGGGACTCTCGTGGACATTTTTCAACATGTTGAAAAATCTTCACGAGCTTACCGCGTTTCCCGGGTACCTGCCGTTAGCGTTACGAGCCATTAAGAGACGTCCCGAGCTCCGACGTACCCGCTACGTACATTCTACATGCTTACCACGAGTTTGATTTTTTTTTAAACTCGGGAGAGCAATTGAATTACCTCGTACAGTGGGACAGGCCCTTTAAGCTTAATGACTCCAACAACATTTAAGAGGCACGTGTATAGGCAGGGAATGGAGAGATGTGGATCACGTGCAGGCAGAGGAGATTAGTTTAACTCGGCAATGTGTTTGGCATGGACATTCTGGGTCATAGTGCCTGTTTCTCTGCTGTACTCTTCTATGTTTAAAACGTTGTTTGTTTTAATCATTGAACTCTTTCATCAAAAGGACCATTTCCATCCAGTCAGTTTAATGAGGAACTGTGTAGGAAAAAACTGCAGATGCTGGTTTAAATTGAAGGTAGACACAAAATGCTGGAGTAAAGGGGCCTGTCCCACTTGGCCGTCATTTGCGCGCCATTTACGCGAACTCCAAAAATATTGGCATCGCACGCTGCATCCCGATGTCTCACGTGTATCGCGTGGTGATGCATGGTTACGTCATCGTGCGTAACCATGCATCGCCACGTGCTGCAGGGTATTCTTATGACGTCACCCACACCAGACTGCATGATGACACGTGATTTGCGCGCGACGTCGCGCGTAACGACGCGTCAACCTAAATGAGGCGCAAATGATGGCCAAGTGGGACAGGCCCTTAACGCAGCATCTCTGGAGAGAAGGAATGGGTGACGTTTCGGGTCGAGACCCTCCTTCAGACTGGGGAAATGTGTCCAGTTGTGTTTCAATTTGCCGTGATGCTTCCTTTACCCAACAGAATTAAATCATTTAAGAACATTTATATTGTACTTGAAATGATTCTTCCTTGATATATTTTAGTTTAATTTCATTTAGTTTATTGTCACGTACAGTGAAAAGCTTTTGTTGCGTGCTATCCAGCCAACGGAAAGACAATACGTGATTACAATCGAGCCATTTATAGTGTATACAGTAGCTGTAGGAATAGAGATTTAAGAGTATGGAGGTATTGTAATATGAGTCTGTAGATCTGCTTCTGTGGCTAGCACGCAATGGTTGCCTGGGTTGGGTGCCATCTTGGAAGCAATTTAGGTCTGAAAATTCAGTGGTCTTACCATTTGAAAACAATTTATTTAGCATTTTATTATCTTGATCAGTTCTTATTAATAATGGTTTTAATTTCTTCCAACATCCAAATTCTCTTTTGAAGAGAACACTCTGATTTGCACCAATTCTTTTGGCTGGGACTCGGCCTGGAAACAGTATTGTATTGTTTATTGTCTCATCTTTCTGAAGGCTTATGCTCGAAATTATAATGCCAATTTGGAGCTGCTGAGTCTGTTCCTGTTGCTATTTCATAAAACTGGATCATGCTTTTCAAATTGCTCTGTCATGGAAACAAACATTTAGCACATGTTTTTCTCTTTCTGGAATCGTTTCTCCCACGACGTGGTATTTTCGGAAGCAGAATGAGAGGTTTGGGGCCATTTCTGATTAGTGCCTCTCCAACGTATAGTGCACACAAAACATTGCACACTGCTTTAACACTAAACTGTTAGATTTATTGCTCTACCTAGAACCCGAGACAAAACATGACATATTTCTCCACTAAATACAATATTTTTTCCTATCTTCAGCCTTCAGATTGCCATCCAATTGTTTAACCATCAAACGTTTTTTTCTCTCCAGAAATGCTGTGTGTCCCGCTGGAGTAACTCAGTGGGACAGGCAGCATCTCTGGAGAGAAGGAGGAACGGGTGTTGTTTCGGGTCGAGACCCTTCTTCAGACTTCTTCAGAGGAGCAGTTCAGTCACAAGTTACTTCAAGCTCTTAGGACCCAACTGCTGCCCAGACTTTGACTAAAGGGCCTGTGCCACTTGGACGACCTAATCCACGAGTTTAGAAAACCCTAGACGAGTTGAAAAAAATGTCACGGTCGTGTTGACTCGCCGAAGTAAAAGACCTCCTATGACCTCCTACGACTATGTCTACGACCTCCTACGACCCCCCCTCGACCTCAGTCTTCCACACCTAAGACCAACTACGACTACCTCCGAGTGGAAAATGATCAAATGATAAAATTATGTCATGTTTGCATTTTTTTCTCTCGGGCCAGTTACCGACCCATGACTATCATCACGACTACCTACCACTACCTACGACTACCATCGCGACCTACCTACGACCTACCTACGAGTAAAAAGCATCGATTATTTCAATGCCAACCTTTTTTTTACTCGTGGACATTTTTTATCAGGCTGGAAAAAACGCCGCGACCTACTTGAGGCCACGAGTACGCGGAGACCACTCACAAGCATGAGGAAGAGTTCCGAAAACCTCCCACGACCTCCTACGACCTCGTGGCGACCATGATGCGAGTATGAGTCAAGGGCAAACTCGGCAGAGGTCGCCAATTAGGTCGTGAAAGTGGGACAGGGGCTTAAAGCATATAGCAATCAAGCAAGCAAGCAAGTTTATTCACATAGCACATTTCAGCAACAAGGCAATTCAAAGTGCTTTACATAAAGCATTAAAGAGCAATCAAAACCAATTAAAAACAGTCATTAAAAATAATAGAAAATAAAAACAAGCTAAAATAGAATGACATGTATAAAATACAACAAAGGTTACAGTGCAGTGTAAGAAATGAATAATTATTTAATTTAATTAAAAGCAGCGTCAAACAGAAAAGTCTTCAGCCCCAATTTAAAAGAACTGAGAGTTGGTGGACCTTTCATTTTTATGGAAGTTTGTTCCATATATGTGGTGCATAAAAACTAAACGCTGCTTCTCCATGTTTAGTTCTGACTCTGGGGACAGAAAGCAGACCTGTCCCAGACAACCTCTGAGGTCCGGATGGTTCAAAATGTAGCAGAAGATCAGAATGTATTTTGGCCCTAGACCATTCAGTGCTTTATAAACCAACAGTAATATTTTGAAATCAATTCTTTGACAGACAGGAAGCCAGTGTAAAGACCTCAAAACTGGAGTGATGTGATCCACTTTCTTGGTCTTAGAGAGGACTCGAGCAGCGGCCTTCTGAATCAGCTGCAGCTGTCTAATCAATGTTTTAGGGAGACCTGTGAAGACAGCATTACAGTAGTCAAGTCTACTGAAGATGAATGCATGGCCATGTTTTTCCAAATCCTGCTGAACCTTGTCCTTTAACCCTTGATATATTCTTAAGGTGACAGTAGGCTGACTTTGTAATTGTCTTAAAATGGCTGTTGAAGTTCAGTTCTGAGTCCATGATTACACCAAGAGTTCTGGCTTTGTCCGTGGTGTTTAACATTGCCGATTGAATCTGAGCACTGACTTTCAATCGTTCCTCTTTGGCTCCAAAAACAACGACATCAGTTTTGTCTTCGTTTAATTGAAGAAAGTTTTGGCACATCCAATCGTTGATTTGTTCGATGCACTTACTCGGTATTCGGATTGGACCACAGTCCCCTGGTGATATGGTTATGTAAATTTGTGTGTCGTCTGCATAATTATGGTAATTTATTTTGTTATTTTCCATAATCTGAGCCAGTGGGAGCATGTAGATGTTAAACAGAAGAGGCCCCAGAATGGAGCCCTGGGGAACTCCACGTCATATTTGTCCGCTCTGATGTGTAATTACCTATAGACACAAAGTAGTCCCTGTTATATAGGGGGAATATAATGTAAGATCCGCAGGTATCTGTTCCTGGTCCACACTGTTTCTTTCAGTGTGACCTTCCCTGGGAATGAAATAGTGTCTCGGTGTAAACCAAAGATCCTATAGTGGAGCAAGATAGACCACTCCTTCTAAATGCAATGAGCTGACGTGTAGTACGCAACGGAGCGGAACGTGGGCCTTTTTTTCATCCATTTCAGTAACCCGACCCGACCCGACTCGCAGTGTAATCAACGTTGCAGGGGAACAGTTTGTGTTAATAAATTATAATTCTGAAAATGAGGAGAAGATTTTTACCAAATAACTTTTATTTTTACGAGGATGTTTCCGTAACCGGCTTCCGTCTCCGCACTAGTTATCTTTGCTCCGCTATGGGATCTTTGGTGCGGAGACGGAAGCCGGTTACGGAAATGGGGCCGAAGGTTACCCATGAATCTGCCTATGACCGTACTACGTCTTTTTCGTCGAGTGATCTATCTTGCTTGCTATAGGATCTTTGGTGTAAACAACCCCCTGAACTTATGAGGATGTCTTTGAAAGTTAGCGAGGCAGAGATTGAATGACATTCAAAAGTACAGTTCATTTAAAAGAAAATAAAGTATTTGCTTTACTGCGACCATTTATTAGCTTGAACACTTAAAAACAATGAAACAATTAAAATATGAAATCAAATACAAAACTCCCTTATTATTCTGCCTTCTACTGCAACACTGGCGACCTGTAGCTGTTGCTGCATGAAGTGGAAAGCTGTGCTTCAGCCTGCATTTGGGAAAGGCCTCGTTTTAGCTTTATCTGCCTGCAGCTTCAGGTAGATCAGATTGGAAGGTCTGCCCAATACATGACAACTAAATCTACTGACTACCATAAACATAAACATGGGATGGTGAGACACAGGAATACGCCCTTTAGCCCACATTGTCTACGCCAAACATGGTACCAGAAAACTAATCTTCCATGCCTGCATTTGATCTGCATTCTTCCAATTCCTTGCATATTCATGTAACTTTTCAGACAGGCTCTTAGAAAGGCACTCATGTGTCTGCCTCCACCACCATCCCAGGCAGCATGTCCCAGGCACCCACCTGGCACTCATCTTATTTATTTGGAGTATATTGGACCATAAATTGGTGGAGCAGCACCTCATATTTTGCTTGGGCAGTTTGCACCCCAGCGGTATGAACATTGACTTCTCTAATTTCAGGTAGTCCCTACTTTCTCCTCCCCTTCTCAGCTCTCCCTCAGCCCACTGGCTCCAACTCTTCCTTTCTTCTTCCTGCCCACCCCCAACCCTCACATCAGTCTGAAGAAGGGTCTTGACCCGAAACAGTGCCTATTTCCTTCGCTCCGAAGATGCTGCCTCACCCGCTGAGTTTCTCCAGCATTTATGTCTACCATCCATCTTCTTTAAACATTGTTTCTCCCACCCTAAATCATGCCCTCTAGTCTTCAACATTTGCACCCTGGGGAAAAAAGGTTGTGACTGTCTACCATATCTATGTCATCATGTCTATGTACATCATCTATGTACATCTATATATCTATGTACATATATATATATCTATGTACATCATGTAATACACTTCCATTATGTCGCCCTCCTGATGCTCCAGAGGAAACAACCCAAGTTTGTCCAGTCTCTTCTTGTATCTAATACCCTCCAATCCAGGCAGCATTCTCGTACATATCTTCTGCACCATCTCCTTGTAATGGGGTGATTAAAACTGCAGGCAATATTCTGAAGAAGGGTCTCAACCTGAAACGTCACCTATTTCTTCTCTTTAGGGATGCTGCTTGTCCGGCTGAGTTACTGCAGCATTTTGTGTCTATCTTCATAATATTCTAAATGCAGCCTAACCAAAGTCCTATAAAACTGAACGTGACTTTTTGACTTTTATACACTGAGGAAGGTAAGTATACTTTTTTATCACTCTATGTGTGGGAAAGAACTGCAGATGCTGGTTTAAATCGAAGGTAGACTCAAAAAGCTGGAGTAACTCAGCGGGATAGGCAGCATCTCTGGCAAGAAGGAACGGGTGACGTTTCGGGTCGAGACCTTTCTTCAGTCTGATGTAGGACAGTCTGAAGAAGGGTCTCGCCCCGAAATGTCCCCCATTCCTTTTTATCGCTCTACTTTTGCCACTCTCAGGCAGCTATGGACTTGGAGCGCAAGAATCCATTGTATGCCCATGCAGTTAATGGTCGTGCCATTTACTGTATGCTTTCCCCTTGCTTTCACTCTCCCAAAGTGCAACGTCACACACTTGCCCAGATCGGGGGAACTGCCTTGAGGGAGGGAAGGGGGGGAACAATGGACAATAAGGGGAGTGGGGGAACAAAGGACAATGGGGACACGGCGTGGGGGAAGCCCTGTGGGGGGCTGGGGCAAAAGGGGGAGCCGGCGTGCTTTGTAACGTTGTCAGCGCCGTAGGTGACCACTATCTGTATACATAGTGTAAGTAAGTAAGTAAGTAAGTAAGTATGTTTATTGGCCAAGTATTCACAAACAAGGAATTTGCCTTGGTGCACCACCCACAAGTAACAACATGACATACAGTGACAGTTACAAATGACTCAGAAAACACTAAACATTAATAATAATAAAACATTAATGATAAAACACCATTGATCAAGCATGTGAACCAACAAAATACCAGATCAAAGGGAGGCTACAGATTTTTGGCTGTTGAGTAGAGCAACTACTCGTGGATAAAAACTGTGTTTATGTCTGGCTGTGGCAGCTTTGACAGTCCGGAGTCGCCTTCCAGAGGGAAGTGATTCAAAGAGTTTGTGGCCAGGGTGAGAGGGGTCAGAGATGATCTTGCCCACTCGCTTCCTGGCCAAGTAAAGAATCTCACTGTGCCTCGTCACGTGACAATAAACTATTCCAATTCCAATAAATTCTTTCTGCCATTTCTCCGCAAGCTTCTGCAGCTGATCAATATCCCGTCGTATACTTTGATAGACTTCCTCACAGTCCGCGACCCCAACAATCTTGGTGTTATCTGCAAACTTACTGCTCAACTCATCGACATTTATGTCCCAGTTGTTCATATATTTCACAAGACGTAGATGTCCCGGCACAGATTCCCACGGAAGTCCCACCAGTTGCCTGATCTCCAGCCAGAGTACCACCCCTCGGTCACAACTTTCTGTCTTCTATGAGTAAGCAAGTTCTGAATCCAAATGACCAAGTCATTGTGGATTCCCTTGCACCGTAATCGTCTGGATCAGTTTTACCATGAGGGATTTTATCAAATGCCTTACTAAATCCATGGAGACAACTTCCACTTCCCTGCTCTCATCGATCACCTCCATCAGGCTCTTCGGCCCAACGAGTCCGTGCCGACCAGCGATTCCCACACATTAACACTATCCTACACACACTAGGGACAATTTACACATACACCAAGCCAATTACTTGTATACTCTGGAGTTTTGAAGGATGAGCGGGGATCTTGTTGAAATATATAAGATAATTAAGGGTTTGTACTTGCTAGAGGCAGGAAACATGTTCCCGATGTTGGGGGAGTCCAGAACCAGGGACCACAGTTTAAGATTAAGGGGTAAGCCATTTAGATCGGAGACAAGGAAACACTTTTTCTTACAGAGAGTTGTGAGTCTGTGGAATTCTCTGCCTCAGAGGGCGGTGGAGGCCGGTTCTCTGGATACTTTCAAGAGAGAGCTACATAGGGCTCTTAAAGGTAACGGAGTCAGGGGATATGGGGAGAAGGCAGGATCGGGGTACTGATTGGGGATGATCAGCCATGATCACACTGAATGGCGGTGCTGGCTCGAAGGGCCAAATGGCCTACTCCTGCACCTATTGTCTATTGTCTAATTAACCAACAAATCTGTACCTCTTCAAAAAAGTCAATCGTTCATAAGACATGACTTGCTGTGGACAAAGCCATGCTGGCTGTCCCATATTATCCTATTCACTTCCAAATGAGTATAAAACCTATCCTAGAGAATCCTCTCCAACAGTTTCCCTACCACCGATAAGAGGTTCACCGGCCTCTAATTTCTTGGATTATCTCTATTACCCATCTTAAATATTGGATACTCTCCTGGACTTTGCCTTTGGCTAGAGAAAAAGCAAAGATCGTCGTCAAAGCCCTTGAAATCTCCTCTTTTAATAGAGGATATAGCCACCTTAATATTCTTCAAGACTCCCAACAACACTTCCTTCTTGATCTCAAAGTTGCCCCTGCAAATTAGTATTCCCCACACTGGCCTCACTGTGGTCCATGTCCTTAGCCTCGGTGAATACAAATGCAAAGTACTTGTTTAATACCTCGCCTACATCCGCTGACTTCAAGCATAAATTCCCCCCATTATCCTTGAACGGTCCTACCTTTTCCTTGGTTACCCTCATGTTTTTAATGTAGCTTGCCTACGCCATTCAGTATGAGTAGCTGCTAGGAACTGTAATGTCCTGCAGACCGATGTTGTATGTGGATTTTAATAAACGTGTTGTATCTTGATATGTGTTTGACTCGACTCATTACATGGTGTCAGAAGTGGGATCCGATCTCACGCCTCCATTTGGAGACCATGCGACGGGTTCCTGGTCACATCCCCGGTTCCCTCCCCAGTAACTTCTCCGGTGAAAGGAGGAGAAGCAGATTCGTACCGCACACATGCCGGACGGGTTAGCCGGCCACCCATTAGATACGGTGATTTTGTGTAACTATCTAAACTTCCCCATATGCGTTATTAACATTCCGGTTCCTATATTGCTCAGCCACCATGTTCCCACGATTCTTTGCTTTATTTTGCTTCTACAAGGAAAGATGTAGATTAGTTATCTCCTACTAACCAATTGTAGTGCTTGTTAGTAGTAGCTCCGCCGAATATGCGATTCATATTACCAAGAGCTTGCCTACGCCATTCAGGACGAGTAGCTGCTAGGAACTGTAATGTCCTGCAGACCAATGCTGTAAGTGGATTTTAATAAACATGTGTTGTATCTTGATATGTGTTTGACTCGACTCATTACAAAAAGTCTTGGGATTTTCTTTTATCACACTCACTAAAGATATTTCATGCCCTTTTTGGCCCTTCTAATTATCCACTTGTTGTTTCCTACTTGTTTTATGTTCCTCAAATGTCCTCTGATTTCATCTTCCTAAACCTTGCACCTGCTTCCTTTTTTTTCTTTTGACCTAATTTACACTCTCTTTGGTCATCCAAGGTCATAGTTTTATGAAGCAATTAGTTACAAGGAGAAAGCAGTTTGCTCTATGAAAGCAAACACCACTCTCTTAGTCCTACTGCTAATGGAGACCCCTGGTGATGTCAAATAGGAGTCATCAACAGGACATAATGCCAATCATGGCCCCAGCTATAAAGGAGAACCTTCTCAATAGATCAGAGAAACAAAGAATTCGCAAGCAAAATGATGTTCTTGCATTCTTCCGCTGTTCTGGACTCCTGGCGACAGCCAATGTGTGAGAGTTTTCCCTTTTATTCTTCTGTATATTGGCACACGCACAATCCCAGTACATAGGTGACGTTCACTCCATCGGTGACAAACCTGCTTCCTCCGCACATGTTCAAACCGCTTTCTGTTATATGACGAGTCCTACATGTGGCACGAACCAGTTTAATTCAGTTATGCCAGTGGACATAACCCGGTGTGAATACATTAATCAAATGCATAATTTCACCATTCCAAACTAGTTACAAATGTCTTGGCTAATTGTAGGTATGTTACAAAACTTACCTTCAGCGGCGCTGCAGTTCTGTCACTGCCCGTGTGCGCGACTTTGGCGCCTTTGAGAGGGGGGCGGTTTTAAAATGCGGTATTTCTCCAGCCAATTCAAATCGATTTTGAACAGGCTGTTTAGATGCTGAAGAAAAATCGCTTCGACATCGGTTTTATTAAATTTATTTTAAACTGCACTGGATAATTTAATAGCAGGAGTAAATTAAAAAGCATCTTCTAAAGCCGTCAACGCCAACAACGGGGACGGATTTCACATACGGGACAGGTAAAAGAAAGCCGTTTATTTTACATTTAAACTTGCTTCTTAGGATGCCTTTAATCAAAATTTTACGTTGCGAAAAGGTGATTATGTAAATATACGAACCAACAGTATTTTTCCTGCCGATATGGGGTTTAATTTCACCGCAACCGCCACATTCCAAACGATCGCGTTCCACAAAATCCCACTTGCAAGATGATTTAAATGGCCATTAATTTACGGGAATTAAACACTAAATTCCTTCCATTTGGCTTATAAATTCATAACAATTAGATTTAAAAATCATGTTATATTGTGAATTCTTGTGTGAATGTTATTTGGACACTTAGGCTATTTAAAAATGTTAATCTTTCCTTAAGAAATTGATGGATGTTTAGATCTAGTAATTGAATTTTGTAATTAGCTACAATTAGGTAACTAACTAATTATATGCTTTAATTTCAGGTCATCCAAGTAAGATTGTTTCATATTTGTTTCAGAATGCTTCAATCTATAATAACTGAAAATTTCATTCAGTTCTCTTAATTTTTAAGAAGGTTATGGGCTTTTGACTGTCCTCGATCACAGCTTTTGAGTTAAGTCAATGGAAAAGCAATAGGGAACAAGATGCTAATTTCCGAGTATGAAAATGGCCATAACTGTTAATACTGAAGATATGAAAGTGAATTAGGTGTCAAATTAAACTTCTTTTTATGCTTTATCTGATGGGATAAATTGCAGACTTGATTTTTTAAATCTCGAAATTTTGTAACATTGCTACTAATTGCATGTGGCACTGCAGATTGCGTAACTGATTGGCAAATACAATACAATTTATTAAGTGCATGTTATCGGATTTTATTTTTGTTGTTTATTTTGAAGTGAAGTCATAGTCATTATTTGGCCACCGTGATGCGATGGAGTCTTTGTGTAGGAAGGAACTGCAGATGCTGGTTTAATCCGAAGATAGTCACAAATAAGCTGGAGTAACTCAGTGGGAGTCTTTGTTGTCTGACTTGTCCTCATTATCGGTTCCTTCGGCTGAGTGCCCTCGAGCCTTTTCACACTTGCCCTGTTATCTCGCCTTTCCCTATGGCTTTTCTCAGCTCCTGTCCATTCCGACCTTCAGCCAACGATGCACATACCCCTTGGCTATCTCATGTATTGCACGATTATTCACCTGTCATTTACCAGGCTGTGTCCCATCCCCCACCTCTTTCTCGCAGCCCCCCCCCCCCCTCCACTACACTACAGTCTGTTTGAAGTAAGGTCCCAACCCCTAAACCTCGCTTGTCCATGCTCTCCAGAGATGCTGGCTGGCCCACTGAGGTGCCAGCACTTATAATTCTACGCAATATTCCAGCATCCGCGTCTCTTTCTCGCTTTCCGGTTAAAAACGCAAAATGTGGAAAAGTCTTTGGGACGAAAAAAGCTAATGTCTTCGGTCTAAGACCCTCGGCCAGAGTGTTGACCACTTTATTCAGACAGCTGATGACATGGTATGCTCCCAAAACATCCAGCATTTATTTACGATTATACCATTCAGACTGAAGAAGGGTCTTGATCCTAAACGTCATCCATTCCTTCTCTCCAGAGATGCTGCCCGTCCTGCTGTGTTACCCCAGTTTTTTTGTGTCTATCTTCGGTTTGAACCAGCATCTGCAGTTCCTTCATACAGCATTTATTTCTGTTAAGAGAGCAGCTGCCAGCATCAAGCAGAGCTGTCAAATCCTCAGTAAACCTATACAATCCCTTCATATTTAATGATGCCTCTTTATCTTATGGAGTATCTTTCAAAGTCTGTCAAAAGCACCTCTGTATCTTGAGTCTTTAATATTGAAAGGTATTGGCACTGATCTGAGCAGGTGAGAGAACCCTGTTTATAGTTAATATCGTCGTTGCCATCTGTCTGGTATTAAATAAGGGAGACGCTGAACTAACTTGAGGCAGTTTTTATTGACATTGTATCAGTACTAAGTTCAAAGAGAATGTCTGAATATCCAGAGAATACACTCTCTGTCTGAGGCACCCGACACAAGTCTGGTGAAGGTTTAAAGGTAGATTTTGACAGCATGAAAACTCGCTTTTCTCTGCAGTCCTTTTTGACAAACATTTAAACACACAAACAATCAGACCTTTTGCCGAATACCTGTTCATGATAAACTGCCTCCTCATTTTTCTTGGTGTGTGTGGCCCTTGACTGCAATCATCCTCGTGTAAGGTCTCCTTGCTATTGTTCAGATATGTGTGTGGAGTATATGGAATTATAGGTTCTAGCTAGACAAAAAATGCTGGAGAACTTAGCATCTCTGAGTTACTCCAGCATTTTGTGTCCATCTTCGGTTTAAGTTCCTTCCTACACATACAGGTCTAGCTATCCACTTCTGGCAAGAAAATCTATCTTTGGCTTCTTGCCTTGACAATCATAGAATAGAATCATGCAGCAACTACAAAGGCCCTGTTAGTCCATCTTGTCCACGTTGACCATGATGCTGATCTATGCTAATCCCTTTTGCCCATATTTGGCCCATATCTCTCCATGCTTTTCCTATCCTTGCCTTAAAAGCCTTGTAAAAATGTTCTAATTGCATCTGCCTCTACCATAATTTCAGCTTTTCACCACCCTCTAGGTGGGGTGGCACAGTGGCACAGTGGCGCAGCGGTAGAGTTGCTGCTTTACAACACCAGAGACCCGGGTTCGATCCTGACCGCGGGCGCTGTCTGTACGGAGTTTGTACGTTCTCCCCGTGACCGCGTGCGTTTTCCCCAAGATCTCTGGTTTCCTCCCACACTCCAAAGACGTACAGATTTGTAGGTTAATTGGCTTGGTAGAAATGTAAACTGTCCCTAGTGTGTGTAGGATAGTGCTGATGTGCGGGGATGGCTGGTCGGTGCGGACGCGCTGGGCCGAAGGGCCTGTTTCCGCACTGTATCACTAAACTAACCTAAACTATACGAAAAAACAACCACGCTGATCAACTTTAAATTTCTCCCCTCACTTTAAATCTGGATCTTCTAGTTTTAGACTCCCCTGCCTTAGGGAAAGAAGATTATGAACTATCCTATCTATACCGCTCCTTTGTTCCAGTGAGAACAAACCCAGCCTATCCAATCTCTCCCCTTAACTGCAGACCTCCATTTCAGGCAACGTCCTGATGAATTGTTTTGTGCATGCTCTCTATGGCTACCACATCCTTCCTGTGTTGTGGTCACCAGAACTGTGCACAATATTCCAAGTGTGATAGTCATTGAGTCATAGAGTGATACAGTGTGGAAACAGGCCCTTCGGCCCAACTCGCCCACACCGGCCAACAATGTCCCAGCTACACTAGTCCTACCTGCCCGCGTTTGGTCCATATCCCTCCAAACCTGTCCTGTCCATCTATCTGTCCTACTGTTTCTTAAACATTGGGACAGTTCCAGCCTCAACTACCTCCTCTGGCAGCTTGTTCCTTACCCCCACCACCCTTTGTGTGAAAATGTTACCCCTCAGATTCCTATTTAAATCTTTTCCCTTTCACCTTGAACCTCTGTCCTCTGGTCCTCGATTCAGCTACTCTGGGCAAGAGACCCTGTGCATCTACCTGATCTATTCCTCTCATGATTTTATACATATGATCTGATCAATGTTTTGTTCAGCTGCAACATAGCATCCCAACTATCGGAGTCAATGCATCAGCCTACGAAGGTGAATTCATTAAATGTCTTCATCACGATCCTATCCACCCATGTCACTATTTTCAGAGAGCTATAAATTTGTAACCCAGGGTGTCTCTGTTCATCAACCTTCCTAAGGTCCCTATCGTTTACTGTCTATATCCTACCGGAATTTGACTTCCCAAAGTGCATTCTCATATGTGTTGGGATTAAATTCCATCTGCTAACCCTCTACCCATCTTTCCAGATGATCTATTTTCCACTGTATCTTCAGACAACCTCCTTCACTATTCACGACTCCGTCAATTTTAGTGTTGTCTGCAAACTTCCTAAGCAGACCTTCTCCGTATTCATCAAAGTCAAAATTTCATTTGTTACGGACTTGCAGTCAGAAGAAAACAGCCATCCACCGCTACCCTCTCCTTCCTATCGCTAAACCAAATTTGAATCCAGTTTGCCAACACACCTTGGATCCCTTGTGTCTTAACCCATTGGTTCAGCCGAACATACAGGAGCCTGTCAACAGCCCTGCTAAAGTCCATGCAAACTATGTCTATTAATCTGCATTCAACTTTTTTAGTTACCTCCTCAAGACAGCTAAATCAGAATTGTGAGATAAACAGTCGTGCACAAAACCATGCTGACTCCTAATCAATGCCTGTCTTTCCAAGTGAACTCAAATCCTGTGCCTCTGAACCCTCTGCAATCATTCGCTAGCATAGAAACATAGAAAATAGGTGCAGGAGTAGGCCATGTGGTCCTTCGAGCCAGCACCGGCATTCAATATGATCATGGCTGATCATCCACAATCAGTAGCCAGTTCCTGCTTTTCCCCCATATCCCTTGATTCCGTTAGCCCTACGAGCTAAATGTAACTCTCTCTTGAAAACATCCAGTGAATTGGCCTCCACAGCCTTCGGTGGCAGAGAATTATGCAGATTCACAACTCTCTGAGTGACAACGTTTTTCCTCATCTCAGTCCAAAATGGCCTACCCCTTATTCATAAACTGTGACCCCTGGTTCTGGACTCCTCCAACGTTTTTGCTGCATCTAGCCTGTCCAATCCTTTAAGAATTTTATATGTTTCTATAAGATCCCCTCTCATTCTTCTAAATTTCAGTGAATACAAGCCCAGTCGACCCATTCTTAAGTCATTATGAGCCCAACCCATGAAACGGACAAAAGTTTAACCGGCCAACAAACCACATCTGAAGAATGGTTCCTAACCGAAACGTTGTGTGTGTATTTCCCTGCGCAGATGTTGCCTGACTCACTGAGCACTTTGTTTTCTGCTCAAGTTTCCAACAATTGCAATCTTTTATGTCTCCAATAATCTACATCCACTGGTTTAAAAACTGTCAGAGACATTCAAAAACATCCAAGGCAGACAAAAATGCTGGAGAAACTCAGCGGGTGAGGCAGCATCTATGGAGCGAAGGAAAGAGGCGACTTTTCGGGTCGAGACCCTTCTTCAGAACACCCAAGTCTTTTAAAACATAGATGAATCATCCTCGGACATTTTTGCCACCTCCAACATGATCCCACCACGAGCCGCATCTTCCCATCTTCTGTCCTCCTGATTAATTGTACTGATTGTATGCCTCGTTGACACCTTGCCCTCAGCCAACAATGAATCATTGTATATTTCCTTGTGCATTGTCTGCTTTGATCTTTTGTTTTCACACCTTACCCTTCCATATCTCTTGTCTCCCTTTCCCCTGACTCTCACTGAAGAAGGGTGTTGACCCAAATCGTCACCAGAGATGTTGCCTGTCCTGCTGAGTTACTCCCGTATTTTGTAGCTATCTTTGGTGTAAACCAGCATCTGCAGTTGCTTCCAACACATTGATGAATTAATAACTTATATAAATAATTCATTCATTCATCCATCATCGTTGAAAACATTAGCGACGCAGTGGTGCTGGTTTCCGACGGGAACGGTGACGGACGCACTACACATCTCTGCCCTCCAGTTCCTGCGGACTTCCGCCGCTGGAAGTATAGGATTTTGGTGTGCGTGCTTTATTATCGTTCCTTACAACGCTATGTACGACAGTGATCGCAACTTCTACTGAAGTGTGGATGGCCGTTGGCTCGCTAGAAGCTCATCCGCCCTTTGACAGGTCTTGTTTTCGGTCCTGCTGGGGGTCCACAGCCCCTTCCTCACCTGGCAAACCAGGTGGGGGAGACGGTTTATCCGACCATGGAGCAGGTAGCGCGGGATTACATGGTACCCGTGGCGGGGGGAAATCCCCCTGACCTGACCTAATAATAGATCAAACAATTAAGAACAGTTTTTGAGTAGAGTATAAAAATCAAAAAGTAATGCTGGAGCTTTATAAAACTTTGGTTAGACCATATTTGAAGTATTGTGGACCGTTTGACCACCCCATGGCAAGAAGGACGCGGAGGCTTTGGAGAGAGTGCCGTGGAGGTTTACCAGAATCCTGCCTGGATTATAAGGTGTTAATTATAAGAAGTGGTTGAACAAACTTGTATTGTTTTCACTGGAGCGTTGGAGGTTGAAGGGAGACCTGATAGAGTTAATTAAAATGATGAGAGGCAAAGATCGGACAGCCAGTCAGAACACTTATCCCCAGGGTGGAAATATCAAAGAGTAGAGGACATGGCTTTAAGGCAGGAGATAAGCAGGGCAAGTATTTTATACGGAGACTGGTGGGTGCCTGGAATGCACTGCTAGGGGTGATGTAGGAAGCCGAAAGAAGAATGCTGTTTGAGAATTTTAGATGAGGACATGGATATGCAGAGAATGGGGGGGTGGGTATGGATCGAGTGCATGTAGTGTAGACTATCTTGGCATTATGTTTGCACAGAGATTCTGGGCCGAAGTGCCAGTCCCTGTGCTGTACTACAGCTGCTCCTCGACCTGTGATGGGGTTACGTTCCTATAAACCCATCGTAAATCGAAAATATCGTAAGTCGAAAGCGCATTTAATACTCACCTGACCCGGAAGTGAGCTGCGGCTCGCTGCCTTTGCCCTGCGTTTGCACCGTCGCAAAGTCGGAATATCGTAACTCGAAGCATCGTAAATCGGGGATTCTTGTTCTAACATTCAAATGAACTCAAACAAATCAAAATAAAACAACAAAGCTACATACCCTCACCTTCCTCCACCACGGCCGCTGTCCTCCATTTGGTAGGTTGTTTGATCAGACTCTGCTTTAACGATCGACTTCACTCAGAAGGGCATTGCAGGTACAAAGGGCAAATGGGACCTGGCAGACCTGGTGGACCAGTCTGAAGAAGGGTCTCGACCCGAAACATCACCCATTCCTTCTCTCCAGAGATGCTGCCTGTCCCGCTGAGTTACTCCAGCATTTTGTGTCTGTCCTGGTAGATTTAAGTTCATCCAGAACACTGTTGCTTATGGTATCACATTGTGACTGAGCATTCAGGGCTCACTGTTTTACACTTGGCAGTCAATCAGAGTTTTACACTTACATTTTTTATTATTGTCTTTAAATCCTGCTGTAAACTCATCACTTGCGCTTGTGAAATATCCTCCAGCCCAAAGTTTTGTTTTTGGATCTCTGTACACCTTTGGCTACCGTAGTTTCTGACGGCAGGCTTTTTGGATTTCTGTTTTCTACCTTTCTCTCCTCTGAAAACATTCCTTAAATCTTGTGCCTTTGAGCATGCTTTTGGTCATTGATTCTAATGTCTCCTTATATGAGTCGGTAATTTAGCTTGAAGTACCACATGATGTTTAATGTGTTGAAAGTGGTTATTAAGTACAATTTGTCATTGTTATGAAGCATCTCTTTGTGTTTAATTTCACAATCCTTAGCCATTAAGGCATTTGTTAGCCAAGTGAAAACTATATTAATAATTTTTAATCGTTGTTCCGATGCAATCATGTTTTAAATTCAAGTTCCACCCCAAAATATAAGCAATTAAACGCTTAATTGGCTGTATGCATTTTTTGAGATTTAGAGAATTGACAAACAAAACCGACATAGTCGTTTATTTTAATCAGTCAGTTTTGGTGCCTGATTTCTACATAGATTATCTGTCTAACTTAACTTGTAGCTTTACGTCGATTAGCATTTTGCAATGCAACTGGGCGGCACGGTGGCGCAGCGGTAAAGTTTCTGCCTTACAGCGCTTGTAGCGCCAGAGACCCGGGTTCGATCCCAACTACGGGTGCTCACTGTACGGAGTTTGTACGTTCTCCCCGTGACCGCGTGGGTTTTCTCCGAGATCTTCGGTTTCCTCCAACACTCCAAAGACGTACAGGTTTGTCGGTTAATTGGCTTGGTATAAGTGTAAATTGTCCCTGGTGTGTGCAGGATAGTGTTAATGTGCGGGGACAGCTGGTCGGCGCGGATTCGGTGGGCCAAAGGACCTATTTCCGCGCTGTATCTCTAAACTAAATGAAACTAAACTGCTCCTAATGTGTCGGAAGGAACTGGAGATGTTGGTTCAAACCGAAGATAGACACAAAAAGCTAATGTATAAATGACTTGTGAGTTACGTTTCTAATTCTTGCACTTTAACCTCTGCAAAACATTTTCAGATTCACTTTTATTTTTAGATGGCAATGCCTCTTGCTCTCCCTCGCAGGCTCTCTCTCCCTCGCACGCTCTTTATCTCTGCATCTTTAAGGGCCTGTCCCACTTTCACGACCTAATTCACGGCCGAGTTTGCCCTTGACTCATACTCGCAGCATGGTCATCATGAGGTCGTAGGAGGTCGTAGGTAGGTCTTAGGTAGGTCGTAGGTAGGTCGTGATGCTAGTCGTAGGTACTCGTGGCATCAAGTAGGTCGGAGCGTTTTCCTAGCCTGATGAAAAATGTCCACGAGTAAAAAAGGTCGTGAATTAGGTCGTGAAAGTGTGGCAGGCCCTTTAGTTTAGTTTAGTTTAGAGATACAGCGCAGAAACAGGCCCTTCGGCCGACCAGCGATCTCCGCACACTCACACTGTCCTACACACCAGGGACAATTTACTATTTTTATCAAAGCCAATTAAGCTTAACCTGTACGACTTTGAAGTGTGGTAGGAAACCGGAGCACCCGGAGAAAACCTATGCAGTCGCAGGGAGAACGTACAAACTTTGTACAGACAGCACCCGTCGTCAGGATCAAACCCGGGTCAATGGCGCTGTTGGACAGCAACTCTACCGCTGCGCATCCGTACGGTCTCTTTCTTTGTGGTTTCCTCTGTATTTCCTTTTCTCTCTCAGCATCTGTCTCTGCCTTTCATTCTGTACATCTGTTCTGACATGACAGGGAATAAAATGTGGTAGAGAAACATTTTTCAAAAACATCTCAAAGCATTTTCATAAACTATTTTGCAGTATTGTGACTGCTCTTGTGTTTGCCAGGCAACCAAGATTACATCAACAATAATAAAATGAATTACCAGTTAATCTGTTTTCATCCGTGTCAATATTGTCTCCAGAGAAGACTACTTTTATTTCATTAGTGAATTAAGATCTTTAAAATTCATAGAAAATAGGTGCGGGAGTAGGCCATTCGGCCTTTTGAGTCAATATGTTCATGGCTTATCATCTAAAATCAGTGCCCCGTTCCTGCTTTTCCCCCCATATCCCTTGATTCCGTTAGCCCTTGGAGCCAAATCTAACTCACCTGAACAATCAATGAAGCAAACAGCATTGCTTTAATAATTCGAAAGATCGGGACTTTTTCTTGACTCTCTGCCTTAAAAATATCCACTGACGGCCTCTACAGCCGTCTTTGGCATTCGGAAATGTGTCGATGACCACATTCCAACAAAAGCAACTCAGGCTCTCACAACCAGAAAACTTGGATGAACAGGAAGATTCACTCTCCGATAAAGTCTATATCCAAGGGCTATCAAGAAGCAGGATCCTTCACTGTAAATGAAGGCCAAGTATAATCTGTACAGTGGTTGTCAGTGATGCCAAGAGAGGATTTTTGGTAAAATCCTCTCGACCTCACGGGGCCTCAATTTAATTAAATGAAAGCCTGACAATTGTCACGGGGAGAAAATACAAACTCCGTACAGAGAACACCCGTAGTCGGGATCGAACCCGGGTCTCTGGCGCTGTAAGGCAGCAACTTTACCGCTGTGCCGCCCTACTAGTGGGGTGTGGGGGATGGGGGACTCCGACGCGGAGACCACCGGGGAGCTCCGAGGTGGAGACCACGGGGGGGGGGGGGGGGGGAGCTGTGCAGAGACTGCATGGGCGCCAGTGCGCCTAAAGAATGACTTATGCAGGTGCGAGTATACGTGAGTCTCCTATTATGTAAGTCGGGGGAATGCCTGTCGTTATCGTTACTTTGTATATACTGTTTAATCTGTGAGCTTTATATGAATTCGGAATTCAATTGCACATGGGGTATTTGATCCGAAGATAATATGAAATCTGAAATACCCTAGACAGGTACATGAAGGCCAGCGTGGACACAGTGGGTCAATGGGTCTGTTACTATGCCTCATAACCCATAGCTTATATAACACATCACAGGAGGTTTTTTTGTGTGCGAGACAAGAAAATTGTACAAAATAGTCCTTATAAATAGATTTGTGATTTTGTAATACTGAGCTGACAAAAATAATTCTTCCCTTGCAAGTATTAGAAGGTACATAATAAATTCTGAGAAATACATTGTTCATTACATTGTATTATGTTTTCATTGCCATCAATAGAAGCAGCAGGCTGACTCCATCACCATGTTTACTAGTAATTTCAATAACACATCCAACAATGGCTGTAGCTCTGGCAAATAGAAGAAATTAAGTATAGTTTTGGAACATTTGTATACAGGATTACACTATCTTTCAGTATATGTCTGTTTAGTTTAGTTTAGAGATACAGCGCAGAAACAGGCCCTTCGGCCTATCGAGTCCGCACCAACCAGCGATCCCTGCACATTAACACTATCCTACACACACGGGACAATTTACACTTTTCCCAAGCCAATTAACCTACAAAGCTGTATGTCTTCGGAGTGTGGGAGGAAACCGAAGACCTTGGAGAAAACCCACGCGGTCACGGGGAGAACGTAAAAACTCCGTACAGACAGCACCCGTAGTCGGGATCGAACTCGGTGCTCCGGCGCTGCAAGTGCGGTAAGGCAGCAACTCTACCGCTGCGCCACCGTGACCGCTCTGGTTGAAAGTCTCCTTAATTTGTGAAGTTTCATTCCTATCTTGTGCCTTCCATTGTTATTCCCATCTATCACAAGCTCATCCTAGGTCTGCCAAATCAATTTAACACTCACGGGATATTCCAGTCTGGATTTGGAGAAGAAACAAGATAATGGAATTTTGGTGGCGCAGCATATTTTGGCCCCTGAAGCTTTTCTGAACAGTAATAAAATAGTAACATGAAATCACAGTCGATATGCCTCACTGTGGATTGAGACTGAAGTGACTATGGGATGTTGAAGAGTTTGTCACAAACCACTCTGATCGTGCTCCACTGGGTTAGTGGAACATACACTTATACACAATCTCTGTCGTTTACAGTGGTTTGCTAACGCAAGTGTAAAGACAACCAAATATGTTTATTGAATTTTATGGAGGGTGATAAGGACCTGCATAACATGAAGGTGCAGGAACTAGGGCTGAAACAATAATAATAATAATAATAATAATAATAATACACTATATTGTCATTGTAAATACATACAATGAAATTTTAGGCGCACTGCCCGAGCCGAGCTCCAACGTATCAGGTAAATAATAATGACAATGGAAACAGCAAAAAACGGGCAGAAAAACGTCAAGTCAAGTCAGAATGTGCAATATTTCACAGTATGGTGTTATAGCAGTTCAAAATATTGGCTATGGAGGGTGTGTGTTCAGTGCAGAGTTCAGAGTGGTGATGGCCTTGGGGTAGAAATTTGTGATGTTACAGCCGTGTATCTCTGGCTTCTTAAAAGTTGTCTCCACTCCTTCTCCCCCCTTCTTCCCCCCTCTTTTAAAGGACTTAAGGGCCTGTCCCACTTGGCTGTCTTTCGTGCGCCATTTATGCGACCTGCTAGCGTGTGGGTAGCGCGTGGGTAGCGTGTGGGTAGCATGTGGGTAGCGCATGGAGTGGTGTGGAGGAGTGTGGAGTGGCGTGGAGGAGTGTGGACTTCGTCCTGCACGAAATCTTCGCGCGCCACCAGCCTGTCGCGTAACTGATGGCCAAAGTGGGACAGGCCCAAGACCCTGGCGCGACGCAACGTCTCACCTCCAACAGCAGCAGAAGCAGGCAAACGATCGTCGAGTTCGGCCTGGGGCTCACAGCCATTGCGGATCTGGATCTGCCCCCACTCCTACTCCCAGAGCGGAGCCAAGACGATTGGAGATAGACACAAAATGCTGGAGTAACTCAGCGGGACCGGCAGCATCTTTGGAGAGAAGCAATGGGTGATGTTTCGGGTCGAGGCCCTTCTTTCAGACTGAAGAAGGGTCTCGACCCGAAACATCACCCATTGCTTCTCTCCAGAGATGCTGCCGGTCCCGCCGAGTTACTCCTGCATTTTGTGTCTTTCTTCAAATGACGTCACGCGCTCCAGACGGCTGTGCGGGAGCATGATGCCGCGTGCGACTCTCGCGGGACCGTCGCGCGACCGTCACTACCAGCCTGTCACGTAAGTGACGGCCCAAGTGGGACAGGCCCTTTACGTGACCCTTCCCATCCAATGTGCTTTCACCGTCTTAATTACAGCGCCAACCTTCCTGTTCATCGCGGTGTGTGTCTGTATCACATTGGCTTTGCACCGTGTGAATTTCACTCAGACAGCGCTCCCCCACTTGCCCTCTCCCCCGCCTGCATAACGGGCTGGTGAAGGAAGCGATGTGTGTGTGTGTGTGTGTCCCACTCTGATCGTCGCCGGCAGTCGCCTGAAAAATCTCCTAAGTGGGACAGCCCATTAATGTAAGTAAATGGCAAAAAGAATCAAAGGGTTTCGATGGGCAGATATCTCACAGGGATATAGAGAAATAAGGAGAGAGACAATGCTTCAGACTTGACATAGGCCAAATGACCTGTGTTGTAAAGTAGATAAATCCTACTATTGTGTGTAGGAAAGAACTGCAGATGCTGGTTTAAATCGAAGGTAGACACAAAATGCTGGAGTAACTCAGTGAGACAGGCAGCATCTCTGTAGAGAAGGAGCGGGTGACGTTTCGGATCTGAAGAAGGGTCTCAACCCGAAACGTCACCCATTCCTTCTCTCCAGAGATGCTGCCTGTTACTCCAGCATTTTGTGCCGACCTTAAATCCTGCTATTCTTTGGAATCTTTACAAACAAGAGACAATGGGAGAGAAAGTTGTCTTGTTGCTGACACCAAACAGTTGTGAGAGTATCAGCCACCATTGAAGTACTGTTCCCGTTGAAGTTGATAGGATTTGAAGTCATGACAGTCTTAGAGAGATGCAGCAAAAAAAAAAAATAGAGTAAATGAGATACTGAGAATCGAGCCTTTGGCCCACTGAATTTAAGTCGACCATCCATTTACACTCATCTAATGCTAGACCCCGTTTATTGTACTCAACACATTCTCATAAACCACTTGCTTATTTCTCTTGTCTGTTTCAAATGATAAAATTAACAGTTGCAAGGTCACCAAGCCCTTTCATATTATAAAAAAGGTTAGGAAAGGTTGTAAGCAGAGGAGCGAAAGAGGTAATGTGGAGGAGTTCAAAGTTAAAGATTGAAGGCCATTGTGCAAAGAAGAAACTTGGTGCATTTTAGACATGCAGTAATCATACTGGAAAAAGCACAATCGCTTTATCTACTTGCATCTACTTTATTGTACAAGTTAGATATATTTCTTCTGGAGACACAACAGGTTACAGCACAGCAGAGAACTAGTTAAGAGAATTAATTTTAAAATTAATGGTTTGCTCTGGTTGTAGTTCATTTATTATTACACCAAGAGAATCCCTCATGCGATGGTTTAATGCATTTTATCACTTTCAAAGAAATGTAATATTACCTCTTCTGATATAGTATTGAGCTTTTAAAAAAAAATTCTGTACCAATTTAATTATAGATAACATTGCAGTTGAACAGTGTAGTTGATTAAACTATAATATATCAAATACATTTAACTCAGAATGTGTACTGTAATAACTAATCTTCAGTACTGTTTAATAGACAGGATTTTCACGGTATGTCTTTCAAGATACTTGTTTTATTTAAGTTTTAAGTACTTAAGAAGTCAAATCAGTCTGTTTCAATTTCAATAGGATAGTCAGTCCCTTTATCTTGCAGTCTTCATGAAGGGACCGAATTTTCAAAAGATAATTGAAATTCAGGTGTAATATTGCATACCCGGGTGCCTCCTTTTGCAGTTTAGTTTAGTTTAGTTTAGTTTAGAGATACAACGTGGAAACAGGCCCTTCGGCCCACCGAGTCCGCACCGACCAGCGATCTCCACACATTAACACTATCCTACACACACTAGGGACAATTTACACTTATACCTAGCCAATTGACCTACAAACCTGTACGTCTTTAGAGTGGGAGAAAACCGAAGATCTCAGAGAAAACCCACGCGGTTACGGGGAGAACGTAAAACTCCGTACAGACAACACCCGTAGTCGGGTTCGAACCTGGGTCTCTGGCGGTGTAAGGCAACAACTCAACCACTGCGCCACTGTACCACTCTTCTGGATTCCATTTTTTCCTACAGTTTCTGGTCAATCCATCACTTATTTCTGCGAATTCAGGGTATCACTTATTGGAAGTACCTCCTAAAAATATTATCTAAACTTCCATTTTTAAATATGGTACAGTTAGTGCCTCCACACCTCAAAAAAAGAATTCCTTAAATAGAATCCCAAATTTCCTGGAATTTGATGGTATTTCCTGAAATTCCCCGACTGCGCATGTGCGACTGCCGCCCCAACTGCGCGCACACAGATACCGGGCCCACTGCACATGCACAGGGAGACGGCCTCATTTTGCGTCCCTGCCGCGTCACCAGCACCATTTTCAATTGTGACGCGGCTGACGGGCCTCCCCCAACTGCGCAGGCGCGGATGGTCGTAAATATACTTTTTTCCCCCAAATCCCGGATTGAACCACTTCGTGGGCCGGATGCGGAAATTTCCCGAAATTACTTAATTTCCCTAAAATTACCCGAAGACAACTAGAATTTCCCGAATTTCGGGTAATTTCCTTCAAAGTGGAAACACAGTGAACAGTTTACCTGATCATTCACATCACAAAATCCTTCTAATCCTTGGTAACCCACTTGTATTAGAGTGTTTTTCAGTCAATAGGACATGATGATCTAATGTTTCTGTCTCAAAGAATGAGGGATTGATCTCTGGTTTTGTGGCCAATGTTTATCCTTCAAGATACGTTTCTAAAAATCAGAAGACCTAGTCATCCTCACACTGTTATTTTGTATGCGTGCTCTGCACAGTTGACTGCCGTTAAACGGACATTAGAAGCATTCAAGGTAGACACAAAATGCTGGAGTAACTCAGCGGGTGAGGCAGCATCTCTGGAAAGAAGGAATGGGCAAAGTCTTGGGTCGAAACCCTTGGGTCTCGACCCGAAACGTCTCCCATCCCTACTCTCCAGATAATGCTGCCTCACCCGCTGAGTTAACCCAGCATTTTGTGTCTACCTTCGATTTAAACCAGCATCTGCAGTTCTTTCTTACAAATTAAAAATATTTAAATGCCAGTCTTTCCAATTCATGGTCTTCCAGTCTGAATGCACACGCTCAAGGTTTCACTTTCCGATGGATTTCATGAGGCAGTGACCATTCCCAAGTCGAGGCAAATTATAACAGTTATTGAATATTTCAGATAAAATTGGAGAAGTATATGGATTAGTGTGCAGGGGATTAACGATATTGATGGTAACATAGAAACACGTTGAGCAGGGGAGGGTTCAAAGCATTGTAAGTGTAAGTTTAAAAAGGGTAAGTTTAAGAAAGAACTGCAGATGCTGGAAAAATCGAAGGTAGACAAAAATGCTGGAGAGCTTCAGCGGGTGAGGCCGCATCTATGGAGCGATGGAATAGGTGACGTTTCGGGTCGAGACCCTTCTTCAGACAGTAAGAAGGGTAAATTTAGTTCAGTTTTAGTTCAGGTTATTGTCACGTGTACCGAGGTACAGTGAAAAGCTTTTGTTGCGTGCTATCCAGTCAGCAGAAAGACAATACATGATTACAATCAATCCATTTACAGTGTATAGATACGTGATGAGGGAGTGTCATTTAGTGCAAGGTAAAGCCAGTAAAGTCCAATCAAGGATAGTCTGAGGGTCACCAAAGAGGTAGATAGTGGTTCAGCACTGCTCTCTGGTTGTGGTAGGATGGTTCAGTTGCCTGATAACAGCTGGGAAGAAACTGTCCCTGAATCTGGAGGTGTACATTTTCACACTTCTGTACCTTTTACCTGCTGGTAGAGGGGAGAAGAGGGAGTGGCCAGGGTGCGACTTGCTGCTGGCCTTGCCGAGGCAGTGTGAGGTGTAAATGGAGTCAATGGAAGGGAGGTTAGAATGTGCACAGTGTACATCTTTTATGGAGTATGCATTTGGAGACATGTGGATGACGACATGTTCTGTGTGTAGCCTCTCACGCCCCTCACCCACCTGGGCTGCCTGTTTCTGGGTGGGCAGGTCCCTGCAGGAAGACGCATGCAAATGGCAAGCAGGCTACAGGCTTCATATCCCAAAGCTCAACCACTGGCAAAGGCTGTAGCTATCTCTGATAGCATGCAATATTTTAAAACTATTCATAAAGACCCATATAAGTCTGAAGAAGGGTCTCGACCCGAAACATCGCCCATTCCTTCTCTCCAGAGATGCTGCCTCACCTGCATTTTGTGTCTACCTTCGATTTAAACCAGCATCTGCAGTTCTTTCTTACACATATAAATAATACAATATTTAAAAACATTAACATAACATTGTGGGTTTTCTCTGAGATCTTCGCTTTCCTCCCACACTCCAAAGACATACAGGTATGTAGGTTGATTGGCTTGGTGTAAATGTGAATTGTCTCTAGTGTGTGGAGGATAGTGTTAGTGTGCGGGGATCGCTGGTCGGTGCGGATTCGGTGGGCCGAAGGTCCTGTTTCCGCGCTGTATCTCTAAACTAAACTAAATTAAAATATCTAAAGATTATAATAAAAGTTTAAAAAGTGAGCATTTATTTGCACTTACCTTTTTCCACTGAGTCAATGTCCCGATTCAGTTTAATTCCTCCCTGATGTACAGCTGATTTTTAGATGTTTCGTTCAGTTCAGAGATACAGGATGGAAACAGGCCCTTTGTCCCACCGAGTCCACACCGACCATCGATTACCCAGACACATTAGTTCCATGTTATCCCACTTCCTCGTCCACTTCCCACACACTAGGAGCAATTTGCAGAGGCCAATTAATCTACACATCCGCGTATCTGTGGGATGTGGGAGGAAACGGGAGCACTCAGAGGATCCCCACGCCGTCACAGAGAGTACGTGCAAACTCCACGCAGGCAGCAGCCGATGTCAAGATCGGACTCTGGTGTTATGAAGCAGCAGCTCTGTCGGCTGTGCCGCTGTGCTGCCCAACTTCATTTAAACTTAATTCCTGTGAATCTGTTCTCGCAGAATGTTGAGTCCAGTGGTGGAACATTTGCAGCCATCTGGACTTTAGCTTGCCTGGGGCTGTTGGCTTTCATCGTAAGCACTGGTCTCATGCTCTGTGACAGTAGCAGAGCGAAATTAGGAGCGGTCTGGCAGGAAATTGCCCACCCACCTCTTTGTGTGCTTGAAATCGCCAGGAGCTTGAGAAATGTTCCCCAAGTCACTTCTGCAAACCGCCCAAGGGGATAATGGAAGGGAAATGAGAAATTATCCTTTGTCTTCCTTTTTTCTCTTTCAACGCTTGTCGATTATTAATGTAAATGTTGGGCTTGCTGACCAATGTTGAAGAACCATCAGGCCGTGTAACAAATATCGACATGATGATAGAGGGCAACAAGCCAATGGTGACACTGAAGGGTTGGGGTTGGTTGACAGCAGGAGAACACATGCTACAACCTGAGGGACAGTCCCGGGCAGCACTGGCACACCATTGGCAAAGGGTGGCCCAGATGGGGAGGAACTGTATAGTCAGACGTATTACGTAGTTCAGCCATGAATGAATGGCAATAGACAATAGGTGCAGGAGTAGGCCATTCGGCTCTTCGAGCCAGCACGGCCATCCAATGTGTTCATGGCTGATCATCCCCAATCAGTACCCCGTTCCTGCCTTCTCCCCATATCCCCCGACTCCGCTACCTTTAAGAGCCATATCTAGCTCTCCCTTGAAAGTGTCCAGAGAACCGGCCTCCACCGCACTCCGAGGCAGAGAATTCCACAGACTCACAACTCTATGTGTGAAGAAGTGTTTCTTCGTCTCCGTTCTAAATGGCTTACCCCTTATTCTTAAACTGTGGCCCCTGGTTCTGGACTCCCCCAACATCGGGAACATGTTTCCTGCCTCTAGCATGTCCAAACCCTTAATAATCTTGTATGTTTCAATAAGATACCCTCTCATCCTTCTAAATTCCAGAGTATGGCAGAGTAGACTTATTGGGCTGAATGGCCTAATTCTGCCTCTATCACTTATGACCTTATAACCTCATTTAAGTGTTCTTCAGACTAAGTGTGCATAGTTTGTTTCAAATTTGACTTATGATGTTTATAAAATTGATGGACTGAAACATCGGGGTTTTAACTGAGTGAGTGCAATAGTAGTGGACATTGTGGCATTGTCCCCATTATATCAATACAGCTCACCCCCTCCATGACACACCGGTCAACCTGAGGAATACCTTCAGCAACAGACTGGTTCCAACAAGATGCAGGACAGAACGCCACAGGAGATCCTTCTTCAATGGATCAATGGTCCTTTATTGTCACGTGTACCGAGGTACAGTGAAATTTGATTTGCCATGCAAAAAAAAGCAACAATATACAAAACTACATAAAGATTAAACATGGACTTGAACAGCCACCACAGCGGCGTGTGAGAATCCCCAGGGCCCACAGCATAAGCGGAGACCCACAGCCATCAGTTCAATGTCCGGGCCACACACACTCTCCTTCACCGTGACGTGACCAGAGTTGAACCGACCAATGTCACTCTCTCTGCAGTCCCTGTCCGACCGAACAGTCAGAAAGCCGTCCACACTCACACTAGACTCCGGGATGTCCTCATGGAGCCATGTCCCTGCAAACACCGAGATCACTGCACTCACGGCACTGCCTCTGAATCCCCACCAGCGCAGGCAGCGCATCCATCTTGTTTTTTCGGCGACCTCACATTCCTCACTGTGATGGAAGACAAATAACATACCTTCTT
>CM075977.1:278355739-278381561 GCA_038087875.1 Malacoraja senta
TAAATTCATGTTTCAAGTATTTTGTGTTTTTATGACTGTTGGCAGATCAATTTCCCACCTGGGATAAATAAAGTTACATCGTATCGTATCGTGTAGTCAGAGCTCTGTTTTCTGAATGATCTAACCACTCTTCTGAGATTTGGTGACAATTGGATGCCTTGATCACTGTCAAACTCTATTACTCTGATGTGCAAATAAAACAGTGAAAACCATTGCAGTGAAAGTCTTGCATTTGGTCGCTAATCATCCAAGATTACTCACTGACTTGCCAGGAATTGAATATTGATCTGCTGGGGTCTGCTGCCAGCAGCCTCGGAGTAAAGTCACAGGGGCATTACGAAAGGTAGTTCTTTAACCCCCACTGTTTATTTGAATTAAAGTTACAAAAATATTGAATAAACAGGAGAATTGCTGTGGATGGGACAGGCCACCAAGAGGTAGGTGGTTAGTTAATGAAGGCACAAGCAATGGATCAATGCAGAGTTAGTAACACTAAGCACCACACACTGTGTTCTCTCATGCACTAAACTCTGCACGCTTTTATATAGCAAGAAAAAGATAGATTTTATATAATTTAAGATTAACGTTTTTCATTTTGCCATTTTCCTGATAACCCCCAAGCAGCTTTTTAAAAGCATTACTAACATTTTTGTTGGACGGCAGGACCTGCGATGTCATTAAAATAAGGTTTTCAAATAGGTGGAATTCTTAAACTTTTTTGCCTTCAGGATGTCTTATCCACCGTAAAATGTATTATTGACCTGCAGAAGGTTTTATACAGTCTGAAGAAGGGTTTCGGCTGAAACGTTGCCTATTTCCTTCGCTTCATAGATGCTGCTGCACCCGCTGAGTTTCTCCAGCATTTTTGTGTACCAAGGTTTTATACATCTTGTTTCATAGAGAAGGGCACAGACTAACCATATGCTAAACGTGTGCATCAAAGGACAAGTGAACACTAAATCAGGATTACCATACCAGGATGGCCTGCATAACATGCCCAGTGATGTGGAAAGGAACAGGAGCCATTATCAGTGCCTGAGGTGTCAAACGATATTTGATATTTAGAAGTTCAAACTAAGGGTCATGAAGGGCGGCACGGTGGCGCAGCGGTAGAGTTGCTGCCGAAAGAGAGCAAGTGAACTCGCAATAAACTTGCAGAGTGCCTGACTGGAAGGTTGAGACATCATTATTCCCACCAGTTGTAAAATGTACTCAGATTTTACCCATAATTTTAGGCTAAAGGATCCAACAGAACCTCAACTAGAAATTCAAAACAAATGTTATTCGCTGTAGCCTCAGGTTGACATGTGACATTTTAACTTCAATTTGTTTAGTTTAGTTTATAGATACAGTGCGGAAACAGGCTCTTCGGCCCACCGAGTCCACATCGACCAACGATCCCCGCACCTCAACACTATCCTACACACACTTGGGACAATTTACACTTATATCAAGCCAATTAATCTACATACCTGTACGTCTTTGGAGTGTGGGAGGAAATGGAAGATCTCGGAGAAAACCCGCGCAGTCACGGGGAGAACGTACAAACTCCGCACAGACAGCACCCGTAGTTGGAGTCGAACCCGGGTAGAGAGTATATTGACTGGTTGAATCACAGCCTGGTTGGGCAACCCGAACGCCCAGGAGCGAAGGAGGTTACGAAATGTGATGGACACCGCCGGATCCATCACAGGCACTGATCATCCCAACATTAAAGGGATCTGGAGGAGGCAGTGCCTCAAAAAGGCAGCCGGCATCAAGAGTCAAGAGTGTTTCATTGTCAGATGTCCCAGATAGAACAATGACATTCATCCTTGCTGCAGCACAACAGAATATGTAAACATAGTACACTGTAAACAATATAATAAACAAGAAAAAAAAGTTATGTGTGTAGATATACACATACTTACAAATATACATGTATATAAATCATATATATATACGTACACACGCACACATATGTACACACAAAAAAATAATAGTGCAATAATAATAATAATAGCCTATGTAGTTCAGAGCTTATTTGAGGTTGTAGTGTTTAATAGCCTAATGGCTGTAGGGAAGAAGCTGTTCCTGAACCTGGACGTTACAGTTTTCAGGCTCCTGTACTTTCTTCCCGATGGCAGGGGTGAAATGAGTGTGTGGCCAGGATGGTGTGGGTCTCTGATGATGCTGGCTGCCTTTTTGAGGCAGCGACTCCGGTAAATCCCTTCGATGGTGGGGAGGTCAGAACCCGTGATGGACTGGGCAGTGTTCACCACTTTCTGCATTCTTCTTCGCTCCTGGTCATTCAAGCTGCCGAACCAGGCCGCGATGCAGCCAGTCAATATGCTCTCTACTGTACACCTGTAGAAGTTCAAGAAAATCCTCTCTGACTTACCGAATCTCTGTAATCTTCTCAGGAAGTAGATGCATTGATGGGCTTTCCTTATAATTGCATCAGTGTGCTGGGGCCATCACAGACCCACACTACCCTGGCCACACACTTACTTCACTCCTGCCATCGGGAAGAAGATATAGGAGTCCGAAAAATCTAACGACCAGGTTCAGGAACAGCTTCTTCCCAACAACCATCAGACTCTTGAACACTACAAACACAAACTAAACTGTGATCTACGAACTGTCTTGGGCACTAAGGACTTTGGGCTTTTTGCAATAATACTGGGTTTCTTAATTTATTGAAATTTTTTGTTAAGTGTATTATGTATGAGTACTGTGTTTGCAGACTTTTATGTGTTGCAAATAAAAATTTAATTGTTCCATTTTTGGTACATATGACAATGAAACACTCGACTCATCACTCCTGTCCATGCAAAACTGTTCACATCTTATACCTCTCGATGAGTAACTGTACTGTGAGTGTGTAAAGTTTGAAGGCACTGGGCCTGTACTCGCTGGAGTTTAGCAGGATGAGGGGGAACCTCATGGAAATTACCTAGTAGTGGAAGGCCTGGATTGAGAGAATATGAAGAGGATGTTCCTTTCGGAAGGAGATGAGGAGGAATTTCTTTAGTCAGAGGGTGGTGAATCTATGGAATTCTTTGCCACAGGCGGCTGTGGAGGCCAAGTCAATGATATTTTTAAGGTGGAAATTGACAGATTCTTGATTAGTAAATGTGTCAGGGGTTATGGGGCGAAGGCAGGAGAAGGCGTTAGGAGGGAAAGAGATCAGCCACGGTTGAATGGTGGAGTTGACTTGATGGGCCAAATGGCCTTACTCTGCTCCTAGAATTTATGAGCTTATGTAATGATTTGGTTACATTTTTATCGTGCCTCCCATGACAACTTGTCTATCGCAACATCCCAAAGCATGGTCTGGCCAATGTACTTTTAAGTGTAGACACTGGGTGCAAGGGACAAGCAACAGCCATTTTGTGAGCATCAAACAACAAGGTGACATCTGTTCGGCTGATGTTGAATGAGGAATACAATTAGGCGAAGGTATCAGAAACGATTCTTCTTTTCTCTCTTGGAGCACCTCATCATTCACAGTGGTAGCCTTTGGGCAACCGCCAGGCAGCAACTGTGGCTGCTGCTCTTGAGAACTTTGGCTAACCTTTGGAAAGCGCCAGCATGAATAACCCAACAGTTCAGACTGCAGAGTGGCTGCATGTGCCCAACAAACCGTGATAGCAATTTCTACTGGTGACCAGTGACATTCATGGGTAGGAAGGAACTGCAGATGCTGGTTTAAACCGAAGATAGACACAAAAAGCTGGAGTAACTCAGCGGGACACGCGGCATATCTGGAGAGAAGGAATGGGTGACGTTTCAGGTCGAGGCCCTTCCTCAGACTAGTTAGGGATAAGGGAAATGAGAGTTATGGACAATGATGTAGAGAGATAAAAAGCAATGAATGAAAGATATGCAAATAAAAAACAATGATAAAGGAAACAGGCCACTGTTAGCTGTTTGTTGGGTGAAATCGAGAAGCTGGTGCGACTTGGGTGGGGGAGGGATAGAGAGAGAGGGAATGCCGTGGTTACTTGAAGTTAGAGAAATCAATGAAGTTAGAGAAATCAAAGTTAGAGAAATCATACCACTGGGCTGTCAGCTGCCCAAGCGAAATATGAGATGCTGTTCCTCCAATTTGCATTTAGCCTCACTCTCACAACGGAGGAGGCCTAGGACAGAAAGGTCAGTGTAGGAATGGGAAGGGGAATTAAAGTGTTTGGCAACCGGGAGATCAGGTAGATCCAGGCGGGCTGAGCGAAGGTGTTCAGCGAAACGATCGCCCAGTCTACGTTTGGTCTCGCTGATGTATAAGATTTCACATTCATTCGTGACATTCATGGGGTAGATTGGGGACGATGGAGACATAAGCATACTTCCCCCACTTCTCCGCTATCCCAAAGCCATTCATCACACTAAGGACCAATGCTTGCGTGTATTTACGTATGCGTTTTTGAGGCTGGAGCCTTGCTGAACCTCCTGATGTTGTACAACGTGGAGCTGGCTGGCTATTCTGGCTGCTGAATCTCTCTCACACCAACTTATCTTTGTTCATGAAGCAGGTCTGACCACTCTGAAGGACAGTGGGTTCGCTGGCATAGCCGGTTCCTGTGTTCCATCGGCGAAGAAGGTCACACAGTTGCATACCATCTACTCCAGCAATTTTGTGATTTTGCCGTCATTTTTCTCTTTTCCTTCATTTGCAACTTTCGTTTTCACGTGTCTTATTGAAGCTAACTTAACGAACTGCAGACTTGGGGGGGGGGGGCCATGTGAGAGAAAGTCATTTAAAAAGTTGAGCTGAAGCAAGATGGTGGGAAGGATGTGTACTTTCAGGAGCGGAGGAGATGAAGAGGATTGTGGCTGTGATCTGCCATGGGCAATAGTGGTCATTCTGTAGATAGATGCAAAATGTTGGATTAATTCAACGGGTCAGGCAGCATCTCTGGAGAGAAGAAATGGGTGACATTTTGGGTCGAGATGTCCTCTCCAGCGATGCCGTATGTCCCGCTGTGTTACTCCAGCACTTTGTGTCTATCTTCGGTGTAAACCAGCATCTGCAGTTCATCCCTACACAGTGGTTATTCTGTGTTCACTAGCCATAGCTCTTTCACCTGCAAAAGTTAATCTCTTGGACTACTCCGGCCTTTTGTGGCTCCTAGGAGAGTTTTGTGGTGGAGAATTACAGGATTGTCGTAACTGAGACTTTGAAAAATCTGATGTATCGTAAACTGGGAAGAATGGTTTGTTTTATGTGGGGGTAGGCGGTCGGGGGAAACATTTTTTCTTCAGTTTCTTACCTTGCCGGAGATGCGATTAATTTTCGGACTGCATTCTCCGGTCGCTCTGCGGCCGACCATCGATGGAGCTGGAGGCCTCCTCGGACTGAACTTGGGCCCCACCACAGGGCGTGGACTTACATCGGAGTCGATCCCTTGCCTGGCATCGCTTCAACCTCGACCTGCCGACTTTACATCGGGAGCTCGCAGTCTCGGGAGAGGCTATTCGGGAGCTCCAATGCCGCGGAAGGTTCGACCGGCCCAGACGCAGGGTTCGATCATCCGGCGTGGGGGAGCTGACATCCCCCCGATGCAGGAGCTGATCGCCTTGACGCGGAGGGCCAAAACGCCGCCGGCTATGGGAGTCAAGATCATCCTGGCAACGGAGGGCACGAGACCCCCGACCGCATGAGAATAAAGAAAGGGAGAGATTGAACTTTTTTTTCACCTTCCATTACCGTGAGGAATGTGGAGGAGTCACTGTGGCGGATGTTTATGTCAAAATGTATTTGTGTGTTCTGTTGCTTTTTATTTGTATGACTGACTTCACAAATGAAATTCCTCGTATGTTGCAAAACATACTAGGCTAATAAAGTGTTCTTGTGATTGTGATTGTGATTATATGTCAGGTAAGCCTACGTCAATAATGATGATATTGGCTCTGTACTCTTTGATGGTAGAGATATGAAACTCGCACATGCTGCGAAACGAAGCTTCCAGGTTCAACTGGACAGTTAAATCACCCAATTATTTATCCAGTGTGTGTGATGTTCTTGTGTGGCAATCTCTGCAGATTTCCCTGAGCGGGTATTGCAGGTTTCAAAAGACGTGAGGTTCTTTTAATTTGTATGTGGAGTGATCCAGTGCCAAAATCGCAGCTTATGTGCAGTTTTTACTGGCAAAATACGCCACCTCTCGTGCCAAAGTACAGAGGCATTATGTTTAGTTTAGTTTAGAGATACAGCGCGGAAACTGGAGCTTCGGCGATCCCTGAACATTAACACACGCCCACGCACAATAGGGACAATTGACACTTATATCAAGTTATCAAACCCAAGCCAATTAATCTACAAACCTGTACGTCTTTGTAGTGTGGGAGGAAACTGAAGATCTCAGGGAAAATCCACGTGGTCACGGGGAGAACGTACAAACTCCGTACAGTCAGTGCCTGTAGTTGGGATCGAACCTGGGTCTAAACATAGAAACATAGAAAATAGGTGCAGGAGTACGCCATTCGGCCCTTCGAGCCTGCACCGCCATTCAATATGATCATGGCTGATCATCCAACTCAGTATCCTGTACCTGCCTTCTCTCCATACCTCATGATCCCTTTAGCCACAAGGGCCACATCTAATTCCCTCTTAAATATAGCCAATGAACTGGCCTCAACTACCTTCTGTGGCAGAGAATTCCACAGATTCAACACACTCTGTGTAAAAAATGATTTTCTCATCTCGGTCCTAAAAGACTTCCCCCTTATCCTTAAACTGTGACCACTTGTTCTGGACTTCCCCAACATCAGGAATAATCTTCCTGCATCTTGCCTGTCCAACCCCTTAAGAATTTTGTAAGTTTCTATAAGATTCCCCCTCAATCTTCTAAATTCTAGCGAGTACAAGCCGAGTCTATCCAGTCTTTCTTCGTATGAAAGTCCTGCCATCCCAGGAATCAGTCTGGTGAACCTTCTCTGTACTCCCTCTATGGCAAGAATGTCTTTCCTCAGATTAGGAGACCAAAACTGTACGCAATACTCCAGGTGTGGTCTCACCAAGACCCTGTACAACTGCAGTAGAACCTCCCTGCTCTTATACTCAAATCATTTTGCTATGAATGCTAACATACCATTCGCTTTCTTCACTGCCTGTTGCACCTGCATGCCTACTTTCAATGACTGGTGTACCATGACACCCAGGTCTCGTTGCATCTCCCCTTTTCCTAATCGGCCACCATTCAGATAATAGTCTACTTTCCTGTTTTTGCCACCAAAGTGGATAACCTCACATTTATCCACATTATACTGCATCTGCCATGCATTTGCCCACTCACCCAACCTATCCAAGTCACCTTGCAGCCTCCTAGCATCCTCCTCACAGCTAACACTGCCCCCCAGCTTCGTGTCATCCGCAAACTTGGAGATGTTGCATTCAATTCCCTCATCCAGTTCATTAATATATATTGTAAATAGCTGGGGTCCCAGCACTGAGCCTTGCGGTACCCCACTAGTCACTGCCTGCCATTCTGAAAAGGACCTGTTTACTCCCACACTTTGCTTCCTGTCTGCCAGCCAGTTCTCTATCCACATCAATACTGAACCCCCAATACCATGTGCTTTAAGTTTGCATACTAATCTCTTATGTGGGACCTTGTCGAAAGCCTTCTGAAAGTCCAGATAACACATCCACAGGTTCTCCCTTATCCACTCTACTAGTTACATCCTCGAAAAATTCTATAAGATTCGTCAGACATGATTTACCTTTCATAAATCCATTCAATTGTCCAATGAATTCACCACTTTCCAAATGTGCTGCTATCCCATCTTTAATAACTGACTCTAGCATTTCCCCCACTACCGATGTTAGACTAACTGGTCTGTAATTCCCTGTTTTCTCTCTCCCTCCCTTTTTAAAAAGTGGGGTTACATTAGCTACCCTCCAATCCTCAGGAACTACTCCAGAATCTAAAGAGTTTTGAAAAATTATCACTAATGCATCCACTATATCTGGGACTACTTCCTTAAGTACTCTGGGATGCAACTTATCTGGCCCTGGGGGATTTATCGGCCTTTAATCGATTCAATTCACCTAACACCACTTCCTGACTAACCTGGATTTCACTCAATTCCTCCATCTCATTTGAGCCCCGGTCCCCTGCTATTTCCGGCAGATTATTTATGTCTTCCTTAGTGTAGACAGAACCAAAGTAGTTATTCAATTGGTCTGCCATGTCCTTGTTCCCCATGATCAATTTGCCTATTTCTGACTGAAAGGGACCTACATTTGTTTCAACTAATCTTTTTCTCTTCACATATCTATAAAAACGTTTGCAGTCAGTTTTTATGTTCCAAGCCAGTTTCCTTTCATAATCTATTTTCCCTTTCCTAATTAAGCCCTTTGTCCTCCTCTGCTGGACTGAATTGCTCCCAGTCCCCTGGTAGGCTGCTTTTTCTGGCTAATTTGTATGCTTCATCTTTTGTTTTGATACTATCCCTGATTTCCCTTGTTATCCATGGATGCACTACCTTCCCTGATTTATTCTTTTGCCAAACTGGGATGAACAATTGTTGTAGTTCATCCATGCAGTCTTTAAATGCCTTCCATTGCATATCCACCGTCAACCCTTTAAGAATCAATTGCCAGTCTATCTTGGCCAATTCACGTTTCATACCCTCAAAGTTACCTTTCTTTAAGTTCAGGACCCTTGTTTCTGAATTAACAATGTCACTCTCCATCCTAATGAAGAACTCAACCATATTATGGTCACTCTTGCCCAAGGGGCCACGCACAACAAGACTGCTAACTAACCCTTCCTCATTACTCAATACCCAGTCTAGAATAGCCTGCTCTCTCGTTGGTTCCTCTACATGTTGGTTTAGAAAACTATCCCACATACATTCCAAGAAGTCCTCTTCCTCAGCACCCCTGCCAATTTGATTCACCCAATCCATATGTAGATTGAAGTCACCCATTATAACTGTTTTACCTTTGTTGCACGCATTTCTAATTTCCTGTTTGATGCCATCCCCAACTCCACTACTACTGTTAGGTGGCCTGTACACAACTCCCACTAGCGTTTTCTGCCCCTTAGTGTTTCACAGCTCTACCCATATCGATTCCACATCCTCCAAGCTAATGTCCTTCCTTTCTATTGCGTTAATCTCCTCTCTAACCAGCAACGCTACCCCACCTCCTTTTCCTTTCTGACTATCCCTCCTGAATATTGAATATCCCTGGATGTTCAGCTCCCAGCCTTGGTCACCCTGGAGCCATGTCTCCGTGATCCCAACTATATCATATTCATTAATAACTATCTGCACATTCAACTCATCCATCTTATTATGAATGCTCCTTGCATTGAGACACAAAGCCTTCAGGCTTGTTTTTACAACACTCTTACCCCTTTTTGATTTTTACCCTGGATTTGTCTGCCTGCCACTTTTACTTTTCACCTTGCTACCTATTGCTTCTACCCTCATTTTACACCCCTCTGTCTCTCTGCTCTTGCACCCACCCCCCTGCCACATTAGTTTAAATCCTCCCCGACAGCACTAGCAAACACTCCCCCAAGGACATTGGTTCCATTCCAGCCCAGGTGCAGACCGTCACTGGCGGTATAAGTGCTGTAAGGCAGCAACTCTACCGCTGCGCCACAGTGCTTGTTTTAATCCACCTTTATCAAGTCTTATAAAGGTGCAACCTACCTCTTATACGCAATAGCCTGACCTGTGAAGTGCACACCATCTGCCCTCTTTACCACTCTACCTTCTTGTTTACTACTTCCAGGGAGCTAAGGACTAAAGAAGGAGATCAGGAGAACTATTTGAGGTATGGGGATATCTCTGATATATAATAAGGAGAATCTAAAGAGATTTTACGAATATATTAAGGGAACAGAGGTAACAAGAGGGAGACTAAAGCCTCTTCGAAACCAAAGTGGCCATGTATTTGTGGAGCCGCAGGAGACGAGCAAGATCCTCGCCAAATATTTCTGAAGAATGACATGAGGGCTGGGAGCTTGGAAAAGTTAAGGGCCTGTCCCACTTGGCGACTGCCGGCATCATATCAGTGTCGCCAAAAGATTTTGAACATTTCAAAATCCAGCGGCGACAAAAAAAAAGTTGCGACACTTGAAATAACACCACGCGTCAATACGTCATCACGCCGCGTCACCGCCGCTACACGCCACGAATTTTTCGGTGACCTGATACGTCAGACAATGATGCCGGCAGTCACCAAAAAAAATCGGCAAGTGGGACAGGCTCTTTAATGACATGGTCTTGAGGACGTCCATATTACAGTCAAGGAGGTGCTCTCGGACCTAAGACATCTGATGTTAGATAAATCTCCTGTTCCTGATCATTTACACCCAAGGAGACTGTGGGCAGTTAGATAGGAAACTGCAGGAGTCCTGGCTGAGATATATAAACAGTGTGAGATGCCAGAACACTGGAGAGTGCCTCTATTTGCAAAGGGCTACAAAGAAAAACCTGGGAACTATAGACCCTGAGATCTAACATCTGAGGCCAGGGCTGCAGAATAGTCTACATGGGCTTCAACAGGCCTTTGATAAGTGCCCACATGGTAGCCTGCTCTGGAAGGTTAAATTGCATGGGATCTGTTGAGAGCTAGCAAACTAACTAGCTAACTAGCTTCATGGTAGGAAGTAGAGGATGGTCGTGGAAGATAGACACAAAAAGCTGGAGTAACTCAGTGAGACAGGCGGCATTTCTGGAGAGAAGGAATGGGTGACGTTTCAGGTCGAGACCCTTCTTTAGACTGAAAGGTCGGCCATTCCTTCTCTCCAGAGATGCTGCCTGTCCCGCTGAGTTGCTCCAGCTTTTTGTGTCTATCTTCGGTTTAAAACCAACATCTGCAGTTCCGTCCTACACTTGGTAGTGGAAGGTTGTCTTTCAGACTGGAGGCCTGTGGCCAGTGATGTGCTTCAGGGATCGGTGCTTGGCCCATTCTCGTTTGTCCCTCAATGAACGATTTGGATGAGCATCACAAGGCATGATTAGTAAATTGCAGAGGTGTGCAAGTCATGAGGGATGGAGGTAGGATCTTTTACCCAGGGTAAGGGAATCAAGGACTAGAGAGTGGCTCAACTTGTCCACTCTGACCAACATGCCCCATCTACACTAGTCCCACCTGCCTACATTTGGCCCATATCCCTCTAAACTTATCCTATCCATGTACCTGTCTAAATGCTTCTTAAACATTGGGATAGTCCCAGCCTCAACTACCTCCTCCAGCAGCTTGTTCCATACACCCACCTCACTTTGTGTCAAAAAAACTATTGCCCCCTCAGGTTTCTATTAAATCTTTCCCCCCTCAACTTAAACCTATGTCTTCTGGTTCTTTCTTTTTTTTCTTTTAAAATCTTTTTATTCGTTTTATTTCAAAAACAAAAACAAAACAACAACAAAAACATAATGATAAACATAACAATGATATTGATACATAGGGATCAGGATTACATTAATAACAGGTATAACCTAAATATCAGTCCAGTGTCAAAACACACATTGAATATAGACCTCTATGTAAATATAGTTAAGTGTTTAAAAGAGAACTTATTAATATAACAACAAAAAGATAAAAATAAAAACATTAAAAAAGAGAAAAAAGAAAAAAACAAAAAAACCCTAAACTAGATTAAAAAAGCTAAACAGAATCTGGCCTGCAAAGAATTTCACCAATTTAAGTCCCTGTTTGTCGTCAAGTCCGTTCCACTGTATAAAGGTAAAATAATTATTATAACAGTTGGAGAGGGGACAATTCCTTGATTCCTCTACTCTGGGCAGAAAACTCATTTTACCCGATTTACTTATCCGTTGTGCGTTTACCTGATCTATTCTTCTCATAATTTTGAACACGTCTATAAGATCAAGGACAGGTCGTGGGGATTTCCCCCCGCCACGGGTACCATGTAATCCCGTGCTACCTGCTCCATGGTCGGATAGTCGGCGACTAAACCGTCTCCCCCACCTGGCTTGCCAGGTGAGTAGGGGGCTGTGGACCCCCAGCAGGAATAAAAACAAGACCTGTCAAAGGGCGGATGAGCACCAAGCGAGCCAAAGGCCATCCACACTTCAGTAGAAGTTGTGATCACTGTTGTACGTAGCATTGTAAGGCTCCGTGCCCATTGATGTTTTCAACAATGATGATGATGATATAAGATCACCCCTCATCCTTCTGCACTCCAAGGAATAAAATACCAGCCTGCTCAACCTTTCCCTTTAGCTCAGGCCTTTAAGTCCTGGCAACATCCTTGTAAATCCTCTCTGCACCCTTTCCAGCTTGACAACATCTTTCCTATAACATGGTGACCAAAACTGAACACAATACTCTAAATGTGGCCTCACCAACGTCTTGTATAAATACAACATGACCTCCAAATTTCTATACTCAATACTCTGACTGATGAAGGGCAATGAGCCAAAAACCCTATCTACCTGTGACTCCACTTTCAGGGAACTATGCACTTGTACTCCCAGGTCCCTCTGCTCCACAACACTCCCCAAACCCCTTACATTCACTGTGTAGGTCTTGCCCAGTTTCGATTTTCCAAAATGCAACACCTCACATTTCTCTGTATTAAATTCTATCAACCATTCCTCAGCCCACCTGGCCAATCGATCAAGATCCTGCTGCAATTTTTCACAACCATCTTCACTATCTGCAAAACCACCCATTTTTGCGCCATCTGCAAACGTGCTAATCTTGCCATATATGTTCTCATCCAAAATCATTGATGTAGATGACAAACAGTAACGGGCCCAGCACCGAACCCTGAGGCACATCACTAATCACAGGCCTCCAGTCCGAGAAACAACCTTCCACCATCGCCCTCTGCTTCCTTCCATGAAGCCAGATTTCTTTCCATTTATTTATCTCTCCTTGGATCCCATGTGATCTAACGTTGCAGAGCAGCCTTCCATGTGGAACCTTGTTGAATGCTTTGCTCTTGCACCCTAACACCCTTCAAATTCTTACTGGCACTTTTCACAATTACATCAATCACCAGTCCTATAATTACATGGATGCCTGTTTGAAATGCTTTGCAAACATTTATTTGAAACTTTTTCTTTTAACAAAGCCATATGTTTCATTGGGGAATTTTGGAACTCATTAAGCTTATGAATAATTATTTACAATATTTTCAGCACCAAAACATTCTCTCCCCCTTACTCTTCTGTTCCTCTCACATCTTGTTCCACATCATCTTCTCCTCTTGGGTCTTTCTTTTTCTCACCATTTTATCCCTGCATTCAGTACCACGTGACTGCCCTCCGCGCTGCTGCCCACCTTAACACATCCACTCCGTCTCCGCTGTTCCCACTTCTCCTTTCTCTGCTGTTTCCTTGGCAACAGCCCCCTCTGCCATCGCTGTTCCCCAACGACCCCTCCCCTGTTGTTCCCTCACCCCTCGCTGTCTCCAGCACTCCTTATGACTTCGAAGTCTTTCAGAAAAGAGGGCACTCAGATCAGCCAGGGCAAACTGGCAGGGCATGCAGCTACACAATAGTGTTGATACTTTAACTTGTACTGCCTTATAACACCCAAAGAGATGTCAAGCTTTCACGACCATCTTCACTATCTACAATACCACCCACTTTTGTGTCATCTGCAAACTTGCTAATTATGCCATGTACGTTCTCATCCAAATCATCGATATAGATGACAAACAGCCATGGGCCCAGCACCGAACCCTGAGGCACACCACTAGTCACAGATCTCCACCATCACCCTCAGCTTCCTTCCATCAAGCCAATTTTCTATCTATTCAGCTCTCTCTCCTTGGATCCCATGTAATCTAACCATCCAGAGCAACCAACCATGCAGAATCTTGTTGAATGCCTTACTGAAATCTATACATCCACAGTTCTGCCCTCATCAACTTTTTTGGTTACATCTTAAAAATATTCAAACATATTCGTGAGACACAACCTCCCATGCACAAAACCATGCTGACTATCACTCATCAGCCCTTGTCCATCTAAATGACTGTATATCTTACCCCTTAGAATACTCTCCAGTAATTTTCCGACCACGGATGTTCGGCTCACTGGCCTGTAGTCCCCAGGCTTTTCCCTACAGCCCTTCTTGAATAGAGGCACAACATTTGCCACCCTCCAGTCTTCAGTCTTCCGGCACCTCACCTGTATTTAATGACGACTTGTAAATCTCAGCCATCTGGCTTCCCACAGTGTCCTCGGATATAATTGATCAGGCCCATGAGATGTGTACACCTTCATACCCATTAGGACCTTCAGCACCACCTTGTCTGTAATGCTGCCATTGACTGTCCCAAGTTCCCCAGTCCTCAAGCCTTTCTCCAGGGTAAAAATACCACAGGTGAAATACCCATTGATGACCTTGCCTATCTCGTCTTTTTCACAGATGGTAGGTATATTGAATGAGCTGTCAGAGGAAGTAGTTAAAGCTGATATAACAACAGACATATGTACAGGTACAGTATATTGATAAGAAATCTTTATATGCAATTTATATGAGTATATGCAATTAATACAGGCAGATGGGACTAGCTTGGCTAGGGCATCCTAGTCGGCATGGATCTTTTTCTGTTCTACGGAACTCTATGACTCGAAGTGGAATTGGAGAGCCTAGTGATCTGGAGTTTAGTTTAGAGATACAGCGCAGAAACAGGCCCTACGACCCACAGAGCCCACACCGACCAGTGTTTCCCGCACATTAACATTCCCCAATAGATACTATGGACAATTTACAGTTACACCAAGTCAATTTACCTACAAACGTGTACGTCTTTGGAGTGTGGGAGGAAACCGAAGATCTCGGAGATAAACCCACGCAGGTCACGGGGAGAACGCACAAACTCCGTACAGACAGCACCCATAGTCGGGATCGAACCCGGGTCTCCGGCGCTTCAAGCGCTGTAAGACAGCAACTCTACCGCTGCGCCACCGTGACCCCCCTACTTTGGGAATGAGTTGATGCTTGGTTTCACAACCCAATTTTCCTGTTACTTCTGCTGAGATCACAAAACAACCATCTGGTTTTGATTTGTAGGAAGGAACTGCAGATGATGGTTTACACCGAAAAGAGACGCAAAATGCTGGAGTAACAGGCAGCATCTCTGGAGAGAAGGAATGGGTGACGTTTCGGGTCGAGACCATACTTCAGACTGAGAGGCAGGGGAGAGGGAGACATAGAGATATAGAAGGGTATAAAGGACATGTAAGGTGTAAAAAGAACAAAGCAGATGATCGAGAAAATGTACAATGGTTCATTGTTGGATGAGTGGAAGATGACAATGAGGCATACAAAGTAAAATTGGTCAGTGAAACCAGTAGATGAACTAGGGTGGGGGAAGGACGGAGAGATAAGGAAAGCAAGGATTACTTGAAGTTCGCAAAACCATAATTCATACTACTGGGTTGTAAGCTGCCCAAATGAAATATGAGGTGCTGTTGCCCCAATTTGCGTATGGCCTCACTCTGACAGTGGAGGAGGCCCAGGACAGAAAGGTCAGTGTGGGAATGGGAGGGGGAGTTAAAGTGTTTAGCAACCTGGCTATCTCGTTTCCCTCTCTCCTGATTCTCAGTCTGAAGAAGGGTCTGGGACCGTCACCCATTCCTTCTCTCCAGAGATGCTGCCTGTCCCGCTGAGTCTATCTGGTTTTGAGGACTCACTGCACCCTCCAACCCCAGCCCCTCAAGAAGGTATTACATGGATAGGACAGGTTTGGAGGGATATGGACCAAATGCTGGCAGGCGGGACTAGTGTAGCTGGGACATGTTGGCCAGTGTGGGCGAGTTGGGCCGAAGGGCCTGTTTCCACACTGTATCACTCTATGACTCTATTAATATTAATGAAGTAATTCTTCTTTAAACTAAGAACATAAAGTGTATGCCTGCAAGGTAGTGGGACCAATGGTTTTATTTCCAAGTTGAAATTATGCAAATAAATGTTAAAAATAATGCACACCTGTAGAATTAAATAGGTTTGAGCCACATTTTGTGTAAATTATCAAGACTGGGACGGCACGGTGACGCAGCGGTAGAATTGCTGCCTTACAGCGCTTGCAGCGCCAGAGACGCAGGTTCGATCCTGACTACGGGTGCTGTCTGTACGGAGTTTGTACGTTCTCCCTGTGACCTGCGTCGATTTTCTCCGAGATCTTCGGTTTCCTCCCACACTCCAAAGACGTACAGGTGTGTAGGTTAATTGGCTTGGGTTTGTATACTTGGTATAAGTGGTATACTGGGTATAAGTGTAAATTGTACCTAATGTGTGTAGGCTTGTGTTAATGTGCAGGGACCGCTGGTCGGTTTGGTCTCGGTGGGCCGAAGGGCCTGTCTCTCTAGTTTTAGAGAGCGCTGTATCTCTAAAACTAAAGCTAAAAACTGTGTCTTGAGGATAAATTTTGGTACAATAATTAATGAGATTCCATGACAGGTTCAATACCTTTAGATTTGTTGGCCATCCCATGCTGCACAGTTGAAAAATCCTTTGCTTCATTTCTGAATTACACTGAACGTCTTGTCACATACATCAAAAAACAAACTGCCGTGAGGTTATTCTTTTCTGTCCCCATTGCTTGTTTCTCTGCAATCTGGAATGATTTGTTGCTCTTCTGCCGAGAGCTAGAAATCGGCTGAGCAGTTCTTCTTTGTCAGATTACCATGAGCCATTGAGAAAGCATGGCTGATATTACCCACTGGTTCAGTTTTATCATGCTCTGATCTGTGATACTGTTCCACAACATCAAGGGAATGAATATGTCAGCAGTTCCCATTTGGTACCAATGTGTTTCTTCTGTGCTGAACAAAAAATGCAGCAAAGTTATTGATCAGAGGGCAGTGAGAACACCTAGGAAGAGCAAGGAGTTGGTGATGAGAATCCTTTGGCCATTCCCTCCTAATTTGAACTCCAATTTTATCCTGTGACATGCTGGGCTACTTGCCACAGATATACATTGAACACTTCGTACAATGAACACTGCCCAGTCCATCAGGGGTTCTGACTTCCCCACCATCGAAGCGATCTACCGGAGTCGCTGCCTCAAATAGGCACCCAGCATCACCAGAGATCCACACCACCCTGGCCACGCATTCATTTTGTCACCTGCGATCGGGAAGAAGATACAGGAGCCTGAAAACTGTAACGTCCAGTTTCATCAACAGCCTTTTCCCCACAGTTATCAGGCTATTAAACACTGCAAGCTCCAAATAAGCTATTATTGCTTGTTTTTATATGTGTGTATGTATGTGTGTAGATGTATATGTACACACACATACACACATATCTTGTTTATTATATTGTTTACAGTGTACAATATTCTGTTGTGCTGCTGCAAGTAAAGGGCCTGTCCCACTTTCACGACCTAATTCACGACCTCTGCTGAGTTTGCCCTTGACTCATACTCGCAGCATGGTCGAAACGAGGTCGTAGGAGGTCGTCACGAGGTCGTAGGTAGGGCGAAGCAGGCCGTAATGCTAGTCGTAGGTACTCGTGGCATCAAGTAGGTCAGGGCGGTTTTTTCTAGCATGATGAAAAATGGCCACGAGTAAAAAAGGTCGTGAATTAGGTCGTGAAAGTGGGACAGGCCCTTAAGAATTTCATAGTTCTCTCTGGGACACATGACAATAAAACACTCTTGAGTCTTGATCTCCTTATCATTTAGAAAATTGACATTGTTTCCCTGCCTTGAATTATCAGTCAGAAGCAAGATTTTTACATGGGGGTGATCTCGCCAGACATCCAAAGTCTGCTGCAATGTCTCTATTTATTTATTCAAGGACTGTGAATTTATTCTCTCTCCCTAATTATCCCTAAACTAAAGAGGTAAAAAGGACAGGCTTTTAATGAAGACAGTGAAGACAGCCTTGGTTTTGAACCTGTGGACTTCGGAAGCCGCGGTCTCCGGTAGGAAGCGGCCGATTTGGAAACTCCAAGCCGCTGAGAGTGTTCTTCCGTTCCGAGCTCCGATCATCCGATCATCCCGGCGAGAGGGCCTGAAACATCAGGCCGCCGTTGCGGCGACTGCGGAGGCCTCAATAGGCCCCGACCACAGGTGAACAAGAGGAAGTGGACTGGACTTTATTGCCTTCCCTCACAGTGGGAAACGTTGATTCCGCTGTGGGGGATGTTTTATGTTAAATTCTATGGTGTTGCGTTTATCTTATTTGTGTGCTGCATGGTAACTCAAATTTCACTGCACCAAATTGGTGTATGTGATAATAAATGTAACTTGAGCTTGAACTATCAGCTGGTCTGAAGAAGGGTCTCGACCCGATACGTCACCCATTCCTTCTCTCCAGAGATGCTGCCTGTCCCGCTGAGTTACTCCAGCATTGTGTGTCTATCTTCGGTAACCATGACTTGAAATGTGGAGGAGGCAGGGAGATTTCATGAGAATTTCTCTGGAATAGATCATTAATGTATCACTGTGATGGACTAAGGCCCTCAGCTCATCAAAGGCGCCTAGAAAAGTAAGGTGGCTATTCACCCAAAGGATCCCGATAGCATCAAAGATGAAGACACCAATCTTCATTAAATTAGTGAACACTTTAAATTTTACTTGCAGTTAGATATCCTTGGCGAATAATTTAAATGGTCCAATTTGTGTTCAGAGTGGGGGGAAATGTTAATGTTCTTTGACTGATCTATGAGGGTTTTCATTTCTGGCATTCTTCAAATATTTACTAAGTATTTAACATTTTAGGCAATGGTTGAACTAACAAGACATGTGTTTTTGGGACCTTTCCTTCCCTTTCTATTTATTGTGTCACCTATCTCTGTTAGTTCCTCAGGCAACACTTCCTCAAACAAATATTTTCCTAGTCTTTCATCTTGGTTTACTATCTCTTAGTTTAGTTTAGTTCAGAGATACAGCTTGGAAACAGGCCCTTTGGCTCATCGAGTCTGCACCCACCAGTGATTCCCGCATATTAACACTATCCTATACACTGGGGACAATTTTCAATTTTTACTCAAGCCAATTAACCTACAAACCTGTACGTCTTTGGAGTGTGGGAGGAAACCGAAGCACCTGGAGAAAACCCATGAAGTCACAGGGTGAACATACAAGCTCCATACAGTCAGCAACTCTACCACTGCGCCACCGTGCCACTCTTTTGGATTTGATTTCTTTCATCAGTTTCTGGGCAGTTCATCACTTATTTCTGCTAATTCAGCATATCACTTCTTGGAAGTTCCTCCTAAAAATATTACCCTAACTCCCGTTTCTGAATATGGTACAGTATACATGATCATTAAAATCACAAAATCCCTCCCACAAAGGACTTGAATTACTTTTTCATGTCGGCATATTTTTGATAGCTAGGTTTGGAAGAGATTGCATTTGTTGAACATGTAAATACTGGGCTGATATTTACAGAGCATTTTTTTTATTTCTATCAAAACATGTCATCATTTTCTAAAGAGGTAAATATTTAGTTCAGGATTTACAACACATCAGTTTTATTATTTAGGCAACGTTTCGGGTCGAAACCCTTCTTCTGAAGAAGGGTTTCGACCCGAAACGTTGCCTATTTCCTTCGCTGCACCCGCTGAGTTTCTCCAGCATTTTTGTGTACCTGGGATTTTCCAGCATCTGCAGTTCCTTCTTAAACAGTTTTATTATTTATACCCTAGTCAATCTGCTTTAAACTAAATTGAGATTTTTGTTTAATATTCAAAATAAATTAAGTCAATGCCAGGCTTTTCTATATATTTCTCAATATAGAGTCGAGAAGTCATGATGCAGCTTGACTGGAATTTGTTTAAGTTCAAGTTCAAATTTATTTGTCGCATGCACCATAAGGTGCAGTGGAATGTAATTTACCATGCAGCGTTACAATTAAAAAAAGGACACAATACACGACATAATTCAGCACAGACATCCACCACAGACATTCTTCACTGTGGTGGAAGGAAATACAGTTCAGACAGTCCTCCTCCTCCCTTGTTCACCCGTGGTCGGGGCGCTGACCCTCCGTAGTCGTCGCTACGGCCTACTACAGCGACTTTAGGCCCCATTTGTAGTGCATGCAGTCCTGGTTGCCCTTAATACAGGGAGGATGTGGATACTTCGGAAAAAGTGCAGTGGAGGTTGACCATAATAATAATAATAATAATAACTATTTATATACTACTTTCCACAAAAAACACAGGTTTAAACAAAAATACAGTTTAAAACATTAAGGACATAGGCAGTTATATAAAGCACAGATTTATATTAAAAATATAAAATATAAAATTGAGTGTAAAAGGACAAAGCCAGTTAAAAACTTGATTAAAAAGATAAGTTTTTAGCTGCCGTTTTAAAATGTCAACTGAGTGGGCATCTCTCATAGCCCTGGGTCGGGTATTCCACAGCCTGGGGGCGTCATTGAAAAAGGTAGCTTCACCAATTTTCTTTTTGCTGTAACAGGCCAGCATCAGAAGACGTGAGCGCTTGAGTCGGGGCATAGGGAAGGAGGGACTCTGTAAAATATGCTGCTCCTAAGCCATTTAGGGCTTTATCGACAAGAAGGAGGACTTTATAGTCTATTCTGGATCTCACAGGGAGTCTGGATTAAGGGGTATGAACCAGAAGGAGAGGTTGAACAGACTTGCATTGTTTGTTTCTGGAATGCCAGAGGTTGAGAGAAGACACTTAACTTTAAGGTGAGAGGGGCAAGGAGTTTTAAAGAGATGTGCGGGTCAAGTTTTTTAACACCGAGTGTGGTGGGTGCCTGGAACGCGCTGCTCAGGCGTGGTGGTGGAGGCAGATATGATAGTGGGGTTTAAGAAGGTTTTAGGTAGGCACATGGATATGTAGGGAATGGTGATATATGGATCACGTGCAGGCAGATAAGAGTTTGTCTTGGCATCATGTTCGGCACAGACATTGTGGGCCAAAGGGCTTGTTCCTATGTGTAGGAAGGAACTGCAGATGCTGGTTTAAACCGAAGCTAGACACAAAATGCTGGAGTAACTCAGTGGGACAGGCAGCATCTCTGGAGAGAAGGAATTGGTGACGTTTCATGTCAAGACTGAAGAAGGGTCTCGACCCAAAACGTGTCTGAAGAAGGGTCTCAACCCGAAACGTCACCCATTCCTTCTCTCCAGAGATGCTGCCTGTCCCGCTGAGTTACTCCAGCTTTTTGTGTCTATCGTCGGCTTGTTCCTATACTCTACTATGCTTTGTTCTGTATTAACATGACGTTTGTGCTTTTAATACCTCAGATTGGTTCAACTCCTTTCTGTTTTCCTTGATGTTTGGTGCCAAAGAACAATTCTCTTGCAGTTGAAATTTTTTTTTAAATTGTGTTGTGGCAACAATGATATATGCGGTTGTGTCTTTGTGTATAAAATAGGCTGCTATCTAGGGACCTCTGTTGGCTCTCTCGGTAAAGAACCTAGGACTGCAAAGATGTCTGCATAGGTCACATAGCCATCCCAGATATTTGCTGTTTAACTGAATTCCAAGCATGTTGAGTTAAAATCAGAGTTCAAGAGCGATAGTAGGTCACAGGATATGTGAAGTAAAAACATCCATGCCAAGAAAGGTGTCCTCGGTTGGTGGTCCTAAAAGCAAGTCCGGGGAGGCACGGTGGCACAGCGGTAGAGTTGCTGCCATTGCAGCGCCAGAGACCCGGGTTCGATCCCAACTACGGGTGCTCTCTGTACGGATCGCGTGGTTTTCTCCGGGTGCTCCGGTTTCCTCCCACCCGCGAAAGACGTACAGTTTTGTAGGTTAATTGTCTTGGTAAAATTGTAAATTGTCCCTTATATGTGTAGGTTTGTATACTTGTTATAAGTGTAAATTGTCCCTAGTGTGTGTAGGATAGTGTTAATGTGCGGGGATCGCTGGTCGGCGCGGACTCGGTGGGGCGAAGGGCCTGTTTCCGCGCTGTATCTCTAAACTAAACTAAACTAAAGAATGCATCCGAGCTGCAGTCCATCAGTCCGAAATAAAGGAGAGTCCATACAACATGCTGCCATTATTATATTGTGTGTTCAACTCTCCTGCACGGGATAAATATTTGGGGTATAATATTTGATTTTGCGACAGTAGCAGTACCTTGCATTTTTTTAAAGCTTTTTAAAATAGTAAAGATTTCAAATTTAATGAGAGGTTTGAATGAGGTTTAATAAGAGTACCACCAAACTCCCTCGTCACGCAAAAAAACCGGCACGTCGCCAAAACAGACAGAAGAGTAGCTCTGAGGCTTAGGGGCTAGTGGAATCAAGGGATAGGGGGAGAAGGCAGGCACGGGTCATTGATTTGGGACGATCAGCCATGATCACAATAAATGGCGGTGCTGGCTCAAAGGGCCGAATGGCCTCCTCCTGCACCTATTTTCTATGTTTCTATGTTTCTTTAACTGCTGGAACAAGCTCACGGGACCAGAGCCTTAAGGGCCTGTCCCACTTGGTGATTTTTTAGGCGACTGCCGGCGACTGTCATAGTCGTAGCAGGTCGCCGAAAAACCGGCGACTGGAGTAACGGGCCTGTCCCACTTAGGCGATTTTTTAGGCGACTGCCGGCGACTACGACAATGGAATCGACCGAAGTCAGCACTGGAGACAACCTACATCACCTGGCGACAACCTACGCCATCCTGGTGACAACCTATGACATCCTGGTGACAATCTATGCCATCTTGGCGACAACCTACGACAGCACCTAGGACAGGAGAAGACAAGCTACGACAAGCCCACGGTCACTGACTTTCGTCGAAATGTTTTGAACATTTCAAAATCCAGCAGCGACCAGAAAAACGTTATGATTCTTTGGGCGACTAAGGAGACTACTCAAGACCATACAGGCGACACCCCGGCGACCATGTGGCGACAGCCTAGTCGCTGGCAGTTGCCTAAAAAATCGCCGAAGTGGGACAGGCCCTTTACTCCTGTTTTTTTATGTTCGTGCTTTGTCAATAACTATCCTTTTATAAAGCATCTTAAAAGGGGAACGGAAAGAAGAAGAAAGTTGGGGAGGCTCACAAAAGGAAAGTTGAGATCACGTTGTTGGTCTAAAGCACAGCCTCTTAGTCTGAAGAAGGGTCGCGACCCGAAACGTCACCCATTCCTTCTCTCCAGAGATGCTGTCTGTCCCACTGAGTTACTCCAACATTTTGTGTCCACCTTTGGTGTAAACCAGCATCTGCAGTTCCTTCCTACATGAGCCATAATTAAAATCAGTTTCGTAGAAGCTGCTCAAAATTGGATGAGCACAGGGAACGTTTATTGTTGATTGGCTAATGATACCTTAATCTGCTGGAATCATACATCACTTTCTAGTCAGGAAGACTGAAGTTGGCCTTGTCCCATTTTCTCAAGTGGATTCCAATGGAATTCAGAATGACTTGCAATCCTATTTTCTCAACATGATATGTTTAGTTTAGAGATACAGCGCGGAAACAGGCCCTTCGGCACCACGGTTCCGCGCCGACCAGCGACCCCCGCACTTTAACACTATCCTACACCACTAGGGACAATTTTTACATTTACCAAGCCAATTTACCTACAAACCTGTACGTCTTTGAAGTGTGGGAGGAAGCCGAAGATCTCGGAGAAAACCCACGTGGTCACGGGGAGAACGAACAAACTCTGTACAGACAGCACCCGAAGACGGGATTGAACCCATGTCTCTGGGGTTGCAACCGCTGTAAGGCAGGAACTCTACCGCTGCGCCACCGTGCCGCCTAGATCGAACCAGGCACCAGGAAGGTAACACATCCCCCTGAATTCATGTCCATGGCTGTCTAAAAGGTTCCTGTTAGTTCCCACCAACACCTTTGCACTAGTGCTCCTCTTATCTTACCTAAACGAGCCTCCTACAGTACAATGAACTAAACTTAAGTCTTGAGAAGTTCAGCAAGGCTACCCAACGCCTTCTCAGCAACAGTTAGGATTGGACAATAAGTTACCACCTTGCTTGTCCCACCCAGATCCTGAAAAACAAAAAGAGAACGGAAATGAGGAGAGTTGTAAAATTAGATGCACGTTGACTCAGCTCACTTAACACTTTCACACAAGTTAAAACAAAATCCTTTCACCTTGATTTAAAAGGAATTTATTACCAGAATGATGTGTAGGAAGGATTGCAGATGCTGGTTTCATACATAGATACATAGATACATAGATAATAGGTGCAGGAGTAGGCCATTCGGCCCCTCGAGCCTGCACCGCCATTCAATATGATCATGGCTGATCATCCAACTCAGTATCCCGTACCTGCCTTCTCTCCATACCCCCTGATCCCCTTAGCCACAAGGGCCACATCTAACTCCCTCTTAAATATAGCCAATGAACTGGCGTCAACTACCCTCTGTGGCAGAGAGTTCCAGAGATTCACCACTCTCTGTGTGAAAAGGTTTTTCCTCTTCTCGGTCTTAAAGGATTTCCCCCTTATCCTTAAGCTGTGACCCCCTTGTCCTCGACTTCCCCAACATCGGGAACAATCTTCCTGCATCTAGCCTGTCGAACCCCATAAGAACTTTGTACGTTTCTATAAGATCCCCTCTCAATCTCCTAAATTCTAGCGAGTATAAGCCAAGTCTATCCAGTCTTTCTTCATATGAAAGTCCTGACATCCCAGGAATCAGTCTGGTGAACCCTTCTCTGCACTCCCTCTATGGCTATAATGTCCTTCCTCAGATTTGGAGACCAAAACTGTACGCAATACTCCAGGTGTGGTCTCACCAAGACCCTGTACAACTGCAGTAGAACCTCCCTGCTCCTATACTCAAGTCCTCTTGCTATGAAAGCCAACATACCATTCGCTTTCTTCACTGCCTGCTGCACCTGCATGCCTACTTTCAATGACTGGTGTACCATGACACCCAGGTCTCGCTGCATCTCCCCATTTCCTAATCGGCCACCATTTAGATAATAGTCTGCCTTCCCGTTTTGCCACCAAAGTGGATAACCTCACATTTATCCACATTATACTGCATCTGCCAAACATTGCCCACTCACCCAGCCTATCCAAGTCACCTTGCAGTCTCCTAGCATCCTCCTCACAGCTAACACTGCCCACCAGCTTAGTGTCATCCGCAAACTTGGAGATGTTGCTTCAATTCCCTCATCCAGATCATTAATATAAATTGTAAATAGCTGGGGTCCCAGCACTGAGCCTTGCGGTACCCACTAGTCACTGCCTGCCATTGTGAAAAGGACCCGTTTACTCCTACTCTTTGCTTCCTGTTTGCCAGCCAGTTTTCTATCCACATCAATACTGAACCCCCAATACCGTGTGATTTTAAGTTTGTAACCTAATCTCTTATGTGGTACCTTGTCGAAAGCCTTCTGAAAGTCCAGATACAACACATCCACTGGTTCTCCCCTATCCGACTGAAGAGAGACACAAACGCTGGCTGGAGTAACTCAGCGATCAGACAGTATCTCTGGAGAGAAGGAATGGGTGACGTTTCGGGTCGAGACCCTTCTTCAGACCAGAATGATGTCTTGATTAGAGAGTGTCAGCTGGATTAGAGAGTGTCCGCTGGATTAGAGAGTGTCAGATGTTGGACAGACATATTGTTTTCTCTGGAAGTTGTGAGGTTGAGGGAAGACCTGATAGAGGTTTGTGAAATTAGAGAGAGGCATAGATAGGGTACACAATCGGAACATTCTTCTCAGGGTGGAAATATAAAAGACTAGAGGCCATAGCTTTAAGGTGAGAGGGGCAAAGTTTAAAGGAGATATGCAGGGCTAGATTTTTATACAAAGGATGGTGGGTGTTAGCAGGGGTGGTGGTGGAGGGCAGATCATTCTGTGATTTTTAGATATCCACTTGGATTTGCGGGGAATGGAGGGATATGGATCATGTGAGATTAATTTAACTTGGCAGCATGTTCGGCACAGACATTGTGAGCTGAAAGGCCCTGTTCTGTG
>CM075977.1:278381761-278404261 GCA_038087875.1 Malacoraja senta
CTGCCTTTTCCCCAAATCCCCTGACTCCGCTATTTTTAAGAGCCCTATATAGCTCTCTCTTGAAAAGCATCCAGAGGACCTGCCTCCACCACCCTCTGTGAGAATTTTTTTTCCTCGTCTCCGTTCTAAATGGCTTACTCCTTATTCTTAAACTGTGGCCCCTGGTTCTGGACATCCCCCAACATCGAGAACATGTTTCCAGCCTCTAGCGTGTCCAAACCCTTAACAATCTTATATGTTTCAATGAGATTCCCCTCCCATCCGTTTAAACTCCAGAGTGTACAAGCCCAGCTGCACCATTCTCTCAGCATATGACAGTCCCGCCATCCCGGGAATTAACCTTGTAAACCTACGCTGCACTCCCTCAATAGCAAGAATGTCCTTCCTCAAATTTGGGGACCAAAACTGCACACAATACTCCAGGTGTGGTCTCACTAGGGCTCTGTACAACTGCACACATACTCAATAAATAAACAAATATAATCCATTAATAATAATAGTCTGTTGTAGTTCAGAGCTTATTTGTTGTCGTGTTTAATAGCCTGATGGCTGTAGGAAGCGCCTGTTCCTGAACCTGGACGATACAGTTTTCAGGCTCCTGTACCTTCTTCCCCATGGCAGTGGTGAAATAAGTGTGTGGCCAGGATGTTGTGGGTCTCTGATATTGCTGGCTGCCTTTTTGAGACAGCGACTCGATAGATCCCTTCGATGGTGGGGAGTCAGAGCCGTTGATGGGCTGGGCAGTGGTCACAACGTTTTGCAGTCTTTTCCGCTCCTGGACGTTCAGGTTGCCGAACCAGGCCACGATGCAACCAGTCAGTATGCTCTCTACTGTACACCTGTAGAAGTTCGAGAGAGTCCTCCTTGACATACCGACTCTCCATAATCTCCTCAGGAAGTAGAGTTGCTGATGTGCCTTCTTTATAATTGCATCATTGTGCTGGGTCCAGGAAAGATCTTCGGAAATATGTACGCCCAAGAATTTGAAGTTTTTTACCCTCTCCAGCATTGTTCCATTGATATAAACAGGATTGTGGGTCCTCATCCTTCCCCTTTCAAAGTCCACGATCAGTTCCTTGGTTTTACTGATGTTGAGAGCCAGGTTGTTGTGCTGGCACCATTTGGGCAGTCGGTCGATCTCCAAAGGGGACCACCGATGCGGGATATTTAACATTAAAATAGAAAATGTCTGACACATTCAAGATGGTGGCATCCTTGGGAGAGTAACACAGAAAGGTCATCAAACCAAGATCTGAACTCTGTTTCTCTCTTCACACCTGCATCCTGATCTACATGCATTTCCATTCTTCCCTATTTGTGTTTCCCAATGAAGTTATCAATGAAGTCTTCATATCTATTGCAACTGTTGGAAACTGGCTTCATCTGTTCAAACCTCTTCTCAATGTTTAGGCTTGTCTGCATTCTGTGATTCAGCTGGATATCTATATACTAAAAGTCTGAATCTTGACCGCTTTTGGCCCACTGTGGCGCGATTTCCGAGAGAACGCTGCCACCTACGGCAGTCATTTTTGGCCACCTCGCTCAGAGCCCACGTCCGCCTTCCTGGACCAGAGGATTTTTCCAATCTGAGATATATTAATGTTTGAAAAAAAATTGCCATTGTCTCTGCTGCCCCTGCTGCCCCTGCTGGAGGGAGGGGGAGGGACTATAAAACCAGGAAGTGGTGTGCCTCACTCAGTCTCTGCAATATGGAGGAAGCCAGAGGGTCACGTCTCTCTGAGCTCTGAATAACACTGAACACAGAACACATGTCTACTCAACTGTGAGTCCCCTTAATGTGGTTTGAAAATGAAAATATGGTTGGTTTGAAGTAAAAAGGCACTGGCTGCAAATGGTGGTTTGGGTGCTTTGGCTTGAAGTTGAAAGGCACTACGTACTGCAAATGGTGGTTTGGGTGCTTTGGCTTGAAGTTGAAAGGCACTACTTACTGCAAATGGTGGTTTGGGTGCTTTGGCTTGAAGTTAAAAGGCACTACTTACTGCAAATGGTGGTTTGGGTGCTTTGGCTTGAAGTTGAAAGGCACTACTGCAAATGCACTTACTTCCTGTTTGCACTGTATATTGATTTTAGATAAAATGCTACCACTTACGGCTGTGAGTTTTGGCCATCTTACTCAGTCCCCCGCTGCTCAGCAGGTGCTGAGAATTCTTCCCATCAATGAAAAATAAAAGTGTTATTAGTGTTTAAAAAATGTTGAGAATATCTCTCCTGTCAATCACGCCATGAAGGCCACACCTTTTCCGGTGGGAGGGGGAGGGGTTATTAAATCCAGAAGTGTGGGTGTGGCTCAGTCTCTGCATGATGGGGGAGGGAGAGGTCACGACTCTGTCTGAGGTGAGCTGTGAATCAACTGAACACACTGAATGTCTACTGAACGGAGTTTGGTGTTTTGTGTGGTTTTATGGTGGTTTCACCCTGCATGAAATGGTATGAAGCTGCATTTGAATTTGGTGGACTTGCACCCTGCTTGAAATGGAATGAAACTGCACTTGAATTTGGTGGCCTTGCACCCTGCTTGAAGTGGAATGAAACTGCACTTGAATTTGGCGGCCTTGCACCCTGCTTGAAGTGGTATGAAACTGCACTGAATTTGGTGGCCTTGCACCCTGCTGAAAGTGGTATGAAACTGCACTTGAATTTGGTGGCCTTGGATCCAGCTTGAAGTGGTATGAAACTGCACTTGAATTTTGTGGCCTTGCACCCTGCTTGAAGTGGTATGAAACTGCACTTGAATTTGGTGGCCTTGCACTCTGCTTGAAGTGGTAGGAAACTGCACTTGAATTTGGTGGCCTTGCATGGCTGCTTGAAGTGGTAGGAAACTGCACTTGAATTTGGTGGCCTTGCACCCTGCTTTAAATGGAATTTCAAGGAATAGCCATGAGTCAACTGCCAGCCCACCAGCCGTGAGTGAGCTGCCAGCTGATCAGGCTTGAGGGACTGAGCTGCCACCCCAAGAACCCATACCAGCGCTCCAGAAAGCCCCCCCCACTGGCCACCAATATTGGAATTGGTGGAGAGGTGGAATATTGCGTCGGGGGACCAGCCCTCCCGTGTGAACATGGGACCACTTAGTCTAGTTTATTTTAAAGGTAACTTGGCATTTTAAGTTTAAATAGAGAATTTAATTACTGGCTTGGCAACAATATTTTGTTTATTGCAACCTGACAGCTGTTGGATGATTCTTTGCCCAGAAAGACTGTTTTGACTTAATCACCTCTGTTAAATAGAAAAATCAGTGTGGCAGGTAAGTATCCAAAAGGCACACGGGAAACATGATTTGGACTGTTGGCTCAATCCAATTCTGCTTTTTGCTTGTGATTATCACGTTTAATTGGTTCAAGTACTGCACTTTTTTTGATGTTGTGGAAAAATAAAATTATATTGGAAGGGAAGTAAAAACAGAGGTGATGGTTCATTCTTTGAAGGAAATGCATTTTTTAATTATATTTTGGGTATTGTCCCACTGACCCCATGCTTTGTCCATTGAGTCCATAACTCGCTCCCATCCCTCGGTTTCTCTCCTCACATTCAACGAACAAGTAAGCAGCCGCTCTTCATCCACTGGCAATGGCACAAGAGGGCAATAATGTCTTTGGCAGCTACCGTAATTCCCATTATTTTGGTTCATCTATTGTATCCAGGTTGGCTGATGATGTAAAAATAGGTAAGGCTTTACCCCATAATCAGGTACTTCCTCTGGTGGGGGAGCACAGCTTCATGTTTAGTTTAATTTAGTTTTAGGTTTAGTTTGGTTTATTGAAACAGGAGTGTGGAAACGGGCCCATCGGCCCACCGATTCCACGCCAACAATCAATCACCTGTTCACACCTAGTTCTACGTAATCCCACTTTCGCTTCCTACACAAATTACAGGCAATGAGGCCAATTAACCTACTAACCTGCAGGTTTTTGGAATGTGGGAGGAAACTGGAGCTCCCGGAGAAAACTCTCGCGATCACAAGCGGAACCTACAAACAACACAGGAACCTACCTAGCACAGACAGCCCCACGTAGTTAGGATCGAACGTGGGTCTCTGGCGCTGTGAGGCAGCAGCACTACCTGCTGCACCACTCCATGGTAAAGGGATGCCAATTTAAGATTGAGAAAAGGAATTTCTTTTCTCAAAGGGTTAGAAACGTAGAAACATCGAAAATATAGAAACATCTAAAAATAGGTGCAGGAGTAGGGCCATTCGGCCTTTCAACCCGGCACCACCATTCAATATGATCATGGCTGATCATTTAAAATCAGTACCCCGTTCCTGCTATTTCTCCATATCCCTTGATTCCTTTAGCCCTTAGAGCTAAATCTACAGTGATTCTCGCTTGAAAACATCCAGCGAATTGGCCTCCACTGCCTTCTGTGGCAGAGAATTCCACAGATTCACAACTCTCTGGGTGAAAATGTTTTTTTCTCATCTCAGTCCTAAATGGCCTATTCATAAACTGTGACCCCCTGGTTCTGGACTCCCCCAACATCAGGAACTTTTTTTCCTGCATCTAGCCTGTCCAAAAATCCTTTAAGAATGTTATATGTTTCTATAAGATAGCCTCTCATCCTTCTAAATTCCAGTGAATTAAACACATTTTTTGTTGAAATTCTCTACACTGGAGAGCTTTCCAGCCTGTCATGTCTGAATGTTCTAATTTACCAGGAATGGACTGTAATGGAGTTCAGACTGTGACCACGTTCAAATTGGGCTTAATTTTATCAGATGTCCAAAGTGACTTGTGCTGCTACCATGTATAATGTCTTATAGTATGCCTTTTATTATGTTTCTCTCTGGGTCACCAACAAATTATGCTTATTTGAATCATAACATACAAATAAGGATCACGAGGATATCATGAGTGCAGCTTTGTAAATAAATTTGCTTCTGACAGACTCGGGCATGTTCCGACTGCCCAGGATGAGGCCTGGGGAAGATGGAATTGTGGGTAAGGAGCCATGTCATTCCTTCCATTTTCTTGATTCAAATACCATTTACAACAGTTGGGAGGCCTGAAATTATTGTGCACTTCTGAAGAAATATAAGTTCACGCATTCATCTCCTCCCGCCTTGGACTACTGCAACTCCCTATACACTGGTTTCAGCCAATCATCCCTGTGCAGCCTGCAATTGGTCCAAAACGCCACAGCAAGACTTCTGACAGGTACCCGTAAAAGGGACCACATCACCCCAATCCTGGCCTCTCTCCACTGACTCCCAGTACGGTACAGAATCAACTTCAAGCTCCTCTTATTCATATACAAAGCCCTTAACGGGCTTGCCCCCCCCACTATCAAAAATCTTCTAACCCACCATTCTAACTCCAGGTCCCTCAGGTCGGCCGACTTGAGGGTACTGAATATCCCGCGGCCTAGGTTTAAGCTCAGGGGTGACCGCGCTTTTGCGGTTGCAGCACCTAAACTGTGGAACAGCATCTCTCTCCTCATCAGAACTGCCCCCACCATCGACTCCTTTAAGTCACGACTCAAAGCTTATTTCTGCTCCCTAGCGTTTTTGAGTCCCTCTGAGGGGGCGCTGTAAACATTTTATGTATATTGTTAGGTCTGTGTACCATTGTACGTAGCTCATTAGTATCTGAACTGATGTACAGCACTTCGGTCAACGTGAGTTGTTTCTAAATGTGTTATACAAATAAAATTGATTGATTGGTTGATGTTAGATAGACACAAAAAGCTGGAGTAACTCAGCGGGACAGGCAGCATCTCTGGAGAGAAGGAATGGGTGACGTTTCGGGTCGAGGCCCTTCAGACTGAAGAGCTTTTTGTGTCCATCTTCGGTAGCACTGAGCTGAGGGTGCTGCTGAACATTATGTACCTGATGATGAAGATAATACGCAGAGAAGTGGAGGGTGATTAACCAGAGTGGAGTTAGGCAAGAGATGGATTCAGAAATGAACTAAGTGAGTCTGATCTCTTTGGCTTATGGGTGAAATTAACCTTGTTACATGACCTTCAATTCATTTCATAGCTGCAGCTACCTTGAAAGAAAAATGGCTTGTTTTTGAAAAAAAATCAGCTATCTTTCACAGTCTCAGGACATTCAAAACACCTTGCAATTAATGAAGAACTTCAGATCTATGATCATAAGATCATAAGTAGAATTAGACCATTCGGCCCATCTAGTCTACTCCGCTATTCCATCATGGCTGATCTATCTCTCCCTCCTCGCTTCATTCTCCTGCCTTCTCCCCATAACCTCTGGCACCCGCACAAATCAATAATGTATCTATCTCTGCATTGAATATATCCACTGACTTGGCCTCTACAGCCTTCTGTGGCAGAGAATTCCACTGTTGCATTCTGGAAAATCAGTCAATTTATGTACAGCATTCTTCAATAAAAGAGTAGACACTAGGCATGTGTGAAAAAAATTCTCTCTGAATCTCATGTATCAAAACCTTTCATTATTTTGCAAATCTTTGTTAGGTTTCTGCCCAAGCCATTTCTTAGTAAGAAAAAGGTGACTCAGGCTATTCAACCATTACTAATTGGCATGTTTGTACCATTCTGGTATCACCCTTTATTTGCTAACTGGTATTAACTGTTCAATAAACCAAGCAGCAGCAATGGTCTTTTCCAGCTTTCTTCCCCCTACTTCATCAGTCTGAAGAAGTCCCAACCTGAAACATCATTTGTCCATTCCCTCCACAGATGCTGCCTCACCTGTTGACATCTTCCAGCTCTTTGTTTTTGGCTCAAGATTCCAACATCTGCAATTTCTTGTGTCTCCATTGACAGTCAGAGTTTATGTTAAATCTTCAGAGAAGTGGCATACCTCTCTTGAGAGAATCTTGAGATAGGGCTGCACGGTGGGGCAATGGTAGAGTTGCTGCCTTACAGCGCCGGAGACCCAGTTTCAATCCTGACTACGAGCGCTGTCTGTACGGAGTTGGTACGTTCTCCCTGTGACCATGTTGGTTTTCCCCAGGTGCTCCGGTTTCCTCCCACACTCAAAAGACGTACAGGTTTGTAGGTTAATTGGCTTCGATAAAATTGTAAATCATCCCAAGTGTCATAGAGTCATAGAGTGATACAGTGTGGAAACAGGCCCTTCAGCCCAACGCCCTCACTGGCCAACATGTCCCAGCTACTAGCCTGGCCAGGCGAGATGCAGGAAAAATGTTCCCCATGTTGGGGGAGTCCAGAACCAGGGGTCACAAATTAAGAATAAGGGGTAAGACATTTAGGACTGAGATGAGGAAAAACATTTTCTGCCAGAGAGTTGTGAATCTGTGGAATTCTCTGCCACAGAAGGCAGTGGAGGCCAATTCACTGGATGTTTTCAAGAGAGAGTTAAATTTAGCTCTTCGGGCTAACGGAATCAAGGGATATGGGGAAAAAGCAGGAACGGGGTACTAATTTTGGATGATCAGCCATGATCATATTGAATGGCGGTGCTGGCTTGGGCCGAATGGCCTACTCCTGCACCTATTTTCTATGTTTCTATGTTGAAACCAGCATCTGCAGTTCCTTCCTACACATATGTTCACGTTAGATCAGGTCATAGTACTTCCAAGTTCCAAGTTCTTACAATCTGCATGTCTTGGTGAGGTACAAGTAAATAAAGGGCCAACTATAATCCAGAAGTCCCAACCTCACATGAATATGACTGATTCCAAGCCTGGTTAGGATTGTGCAGCAGTTCTGAAATACCATTTCCTCATTTTTTTTCAACTGTCAAGGGCCTGTCCCACTTATGCGATTGATTCGGCGACTTGCCGGCACCCGTCACAGTCGCAACAGCTCGCCGAATATTTTCAACATGTTGAAAATCCAGTGGCGACCAGAAAAAGGTACGACTCTTTGGGCGACTACTCACGACCAAACAGGCGTCACCCCGCGACATGTCACCCAAAGAGTCGTACCTTTTTCTGGTCGCCACTGGATTTTTAACATTGTGAAAATTTTCGGTGACCTGCTGCGACTATGCCGGGTGCCGGCAAGTCGCCGAAAAAATCAGTTACGTGGGACAGGCCCTTAAGTATAACCTTGTAACTTTAACCCACATTAAACTTCCTCACTGCCCTGAGCTGGTTCATCTCCTACCTCAAAGGTAGGAGTTTCTCGACTAACATAGGCAACTCTTTCTCCTCCCCAGCTAATCTCTGCTGTGGGGTTCCACAAGGTTCCATCCTTGGCCCCATTCTCTTCTCCCTGTATATGCTCCCCTTAGGCCAAGTCATTGAAAGGCACGGCATTTCCTTCCATTGCTACGCAGACGATACACAACTCTATCTCCCCCTGAAGCCCAAAAACCAATCAAATCTGTTTAACCTTACCCACTGCCTCGAGGATATAAACTGTTGGATGGCCCAGAACTTCCTCCAACTAAACAAGAGTAAGTCTGAGGTCATCCTTCTCGGCCCCTCGGACTCAATCAAAATGATAGCAGGCAGCCTTGGAAGCCTTACCCCACTACTCAAACCTCACGTCAAAAACCTTGGCGTGATATTTGACTCAGCACTGAAATTTGACAAACAAGTCAATGCCGTGGTAAAAGCTAGCTTCTTTCAGCTTCGGACGATAACTAAAATAAAACAATTCCTCCAGTTTGATGACCTGGAAAAGATCATCCACACATTCATCTCCTCCCGCCTAGATTACTGCAATTCCCTTTACACTGGCATCAGCCAATCTTCCCTGTCCCGCCTGCAACTGGTCCAAAACGCCGCAGCGAGACTCCTGACGGGCACCCGAAAAAGGGACCACATCACCCTGATCCTGGCCTCTCTCCACTGGCTCCCTGTGCGGTTCCGTATAAACTTCAAGATCCTCCTCCATGTCTACAAAGCCCGCAATGGGCTTGCCCCCACCTACATTAAAAGTCTTCTCACCCACCACTCCACCTCCAGGCCCCTCAGATCGGCCGACTTGGGGTTGCTGAATATCCCACGGTCTAGGCATAAGCTCAGGGGCGACCGCGCCTTTGCGGTTGCAGCCCCTAGACTGTGGAACAGCATCCCCCTTCCCATCAGAACTGCCCCCTCCATCGACTCTTTTATGTCAAGACTAAAGACTTATCTATACTCCCAAGCCTTTCCTGACGTCCTCTGAGTGAGGGCTACATGTATATATGTATGTAGTTTGTTTTGTTTGTGCTATTCTTATAACAAATGTAAAGCACTTTGGCCAACAAGAGTTGTTTTTTAAATGTGCTATATAAATAAATGTGACTTGACTTGACTTGACTCGTATAAATCAGAAGAGTCCTCTTCTGAAACATCATCTCATCCATTTTGCACCACAGATGCTGCCTAACTACTGAGTTCCTCCAGCAGTTTGTTTTAAATTGCTTGTACCATCTCTCTACCTGCTCCAGCATCCTTTGTACTGTCAGAGCCTATTGTTTTTATTTTGAGTGCCTGCCCGTACATTAAAGGATTCCAGCAGGTTTCACACAGCCCTCCAAGATCAAACGTGTCGGTAGATGTAGTCATTTCCCTGGACTCTCCAAGTTCAGAAGTTGATCTTGGTTTACTACTGTCACATGTTCTGAGATACAGTGAAAAGCCTTGTCTGTGTATTATCAGTCTAATCATTCCAGACATGAGTACAATCATCGTAAACCCTGGAGAACAGCATGTATGAGAACTTAAATGTATATCTCTATCGGAAGTTAAACAGGAGTTTTGGAAAAGTCCAGTGGAACAATCGTTGTCAGACATAGGAGAACTTCGTAGCACTTAGCCCTTTCAGCCTGCTGGCCCTTAATACCATCGCAGCTGATATGATTGCGATTCCAACTCCACATTCCCCTTCTCCCCTTGTTAACCTTTTCCCCCCTATTTACCTCTGTTTTAAAACCATAAACTCTCCGATTCAATTGCCTTTTGAGAGGATCAAGCTAAGACTATTTATAGGTGTACAGTTGATTAGTACGGGTGTCCGGGGTTATGGGGAGACGGCAGGAGAATGGGGTTAGGAGGGAGAGATAGATCAGCCATGATTGAATGGGGGAGTAGACGTGATGGGCCGAATGGCCTAATTATACCCCCATCACTTATGACCTTATGACTAACGATTCTATGACAGAAAAGATATTTTGTCATCTCCGTCTTAAAAATGCGTTGCCTTATTTTTTATTCAACCATAAGAGGAAAATTATCAGGAGAACCTGGATAGGCTGGAACTGTTTTCCCTGGAGCACAGGAAGCTGAGGAATGAGCAGATGGAGGTATACAAAATCCACGAGGGAACATACATAAGGTGAATAGGAAGTGTCTTTTTCCCAGGTTAAGGTCATAAGTGATAGGAGCAGAATTAGGCCATTTGGCCCATCAATATTCCGGCATTCAATCATGGCTGATCTATCTCTGCCGCCTAACCCCATTCTCCTGCCTTCTCCCCATAAACCCCCGACACCCAGGGAGGGAAAACTAAATCTATAGGGCATAGTTTTAAGGTGAGAGGGGAAAAGTTTAAAGGGGAGGTGAGGGGCAACCTTTTCCACACAGAGGTGGGTATGTGGACGAGCTGCCAGGAAGTGGCAGGGGTGGGTACAATTCTAACTTTTAAAAGACTTTAGACAGGTGCATTGATGGAAAAGTCAGAGAGAGATGAGTCAAAGTGTTTCCCTGTGTGTTAGTACACCAGACAATAATATGGCAAATAGGACAAGCTCAGATGGGCAACTTGGTCTGCATGGACAAATTTGGCCAAAGAGCTTGTCCCATACCTGTTACTCTATTGAATCTACCTTTATTACGTCTTTCGCAAAAACACGTTGTTTCTCCCTCCTGAGTTGCAATAGAGACATTTCCTCTATCTTGTGAGCCTCTATATTGATGAGGCTGAATAATGTTAAATATATAAAATGGATTCCTGGGCTAGATTACACATATTTAAGGGCCTGTCCCACTTTCACGACCTGTGGACATTTTTCATCATGCTAGAAAAAACACCCAGACCTACTTGATGCCACGAGTACCTACGACTAGCATCACGGCCTGCTACGACCTACCTATGACCTCCTACGACCATCCTGATGACCTCGTGGCGACCATGCTGCGAGTATGAGTCAAGGGCCAACTCGGCAGTGGTTATGAATTAGGTCGTGAAAGTGGGACAGGCCCTTTAGTCTCAAAGCAGGCTTTTCTCCAGTAGATTGATACAGAAAGGCAAGCCCAGGCTTGAGACTTTTATAAGTGTAATCTAGCCCAGGAATCCATTTTATATTTTTAACATCATTCAGCCTTATCATAGTTATTAGGAGGTTTCATATCTGTATAGAAATTAGGCCCCGGTTCTTCTCCGATCACCATGTTAACGTGAAGATATTATATAACCGCTAAAACACGGAATGACCCTTGACCTCTGACACTGAGTATTTCATCAGGGAGAAGATTAAATGGGATCTTTGTGATAATAAAGATTCATGCAGCTCAATGATTTTAATTTAAGAATTACTGAGTGCGGCCTTGGGAATGAAAGGAAAGCAAATGCACAAGCTTTTTTATATCAGCATTCACAAACAGATTGGCCAGGGAAGTTGACAATATCAGCAATTTTAGGAAGATGTCTGACCCCATTCAATGGTTCAAAGGTTCTTTATTCTCACACCTACCTAGGTACAGTGACATTTTTATTTGCACACAATTCAGTAACATCTTACTATACTGGTATGCACAATCATACCGTAGAATAGGATTGTAAGAATAGTAGATTACGGGCACGTGATAGGAGCAGAATTAGGCCATTTGGCCCATCAAGTCTACTCTGCCATCAATCATGGCTGATCTATCTCTTCCTCCTAACCCCTTTATCCTGCCTTCTCCCCATAACCCTTAGGTTACCATAACTCATTGCACTGAAGCAGTACACAAGATTCGCCGCATTTCTGGTGTCTACTTATGTCCTTCAAGTTTCAATGTTGTTAAGATGTAGTCTTATCTTGGCCTGAAAGACCGGTTGGCCCCAGAGTGGAACTGGGTGGGAGTTGAGGGGTCGACCTGGCCAGGCCATGGTGCCGGTCAGTGGTCCTGCTTCTCTGGTGCAGGCCGCGCCCAATGCACAAGATCCCCCGGCTACTGCAGGGACTCCATCCGGCCCACACCACTGTCACATTCGAGGGGAAAATCACCAGAGAGCTATAAAAATGGAAACAAATAGCAACGAGGATTTTATTGTGATTGTGATCTACCTATTTTGTGAAACTTGACAACTGTGATTCGCATGCATGTTTGGTTTAACATGTTTGGTTGAACAGCGTTTGACGACACTGGGCCTGTACTCGCTGGAGTTTAGAAGAATGAGGGAGGGGAACCTCATTGATACTTACCAAATAGTGAAAATGCTGGAAAAAAAACAAAGAGTTAGAATTTGGAGAAGGATAATTTGAGGGCTAATAGTAGATGGACACAAAATGCTGGAGTAGCTCAGCGGGACTGGCAGGATAGTAGGTGTGGAGAGGATGTTTCCACTTGTGGGAGAGTCTAGGACCACAGGTCATAGCCTCAGAATTAAAGGATGTTCCTTTAGGAAAGAGATGAGGAATTTCATTAGTGGTTAATCTGTGGAATTCTTTGCCACAGAAGGATGTGGAGGCCAATTCAATGGATATATTTAAGGCAGAGATAGATAGATTCTTGATTAGTACGGGTGCCAGGGGTTATGGGGAGAAGGGAGGGAGAGATAGACCAGCCATGATTGAATGGTGGAGTAGACTTGATGGGCCGAATGGCCTAATTCTGCTCCTATCACTTATGACCTTATGAACACAGACGTGTCAGTGATTCAGCATTCCTCCACTGGCTGCGCAGTTTTAATCAATGAAAATCATTATAATGTTTTTTGAATTTCAGGTGTTCGTGAAGTATTCTCTCTGTACAGTAGTTGACATGCTGACATTTTGTTACAGAAAGTTAAAGTGGGTTTTTTCTGTAACATGGCCTACTAAGTCCTTAATCACTCTTTAATAAACTGTCTCATCATAAAAATAAATTTATTTTGTGAGTGTTTGGTAATCCCTTTGCCAAAGAAGTTTAAAATATGAGGTTTTAAAAAATATACTAAAATAAACATTCCTGTTGTCTCAGATTCTATCTTAACACTGTACCTTGTTCAACCATCGCATGTTTTTGAAGCATTATTTGAGTTTGTGTTTTTTCCATCCTCGTTTGTCATTAATCAAAATTCTTCAATATTGGTTCTCAGTTATGTAAACGGCTGGATCACTTTTGAGTTTAGTTTAGTTTAGAGATACAGCGCGGAAACACCCTTCGGCCAACCGGGTCCGCGCCGACCAGCGATCCACGCTCATTAACACTATCCTACACCCACTACTGATAATTTTTACATTTGTACCAAGCCAATTAACCAACATACCCGTACGTCTTTGGAGTGTGGGAGGAAACCGAAGATCTCGGAGAAAACCCACGGGGAGAACGTACAGACTCCGTACAGACAGCACCCGTAGTCGGGATCGAACCTGGGTCTGCGGCGCTGCAAGCGCTGTGACCCCCGTTAGCAAAATGTGTCAGAAAGTAGAATGTACATGACTCAAAGTTGAATAGATCTTTGTGGGGAGCTTTCTTCAAGATCAGTGGCAAGCATTGGCTTTGTTGCAGCTTTCAAGTTTTCTCTGTGCGTCCTCTTTGCATTCTGCCTATGGCGAGTCAAATGAGTCGCTCTGCATTCTGTACATTCACCTTCTCATTCTGCATACTTCTGTATCCCCATGGACATGCAGGAAATCTTCCACTCTCAACAGTCGACACATTTCATTCAAACGTGTTTGAAGGATTTTGACATTTGTAGGATTCATTCTCAGTTATCTGACTTGCAAAGGAGCAAATCATTTGGTTCACGAAATAACCAAAAGATGAAGATTTTTGGGGGCAGTTTTCACTTGAATTAATCCTGGATAGTTTAAAAGATTCCAGCAATTCATAGAAATAAATTGTAAAATGTATATTATTTTTTTTGCTGATTAGGAAATGTGGACCATTATAACGTTAAATGTGGAAGGATCAAAGACCTTTGGGAAATTTACACATGATCATTTGGCACTGATTGCAGACCGGAATTATGCTGTAAATTTACATAGGAAGTGCATAGGTTTCAGGTTGTTCAAAATGTCTACTTTAGTTTACTTTAGAGATACAGCGCGGAAACAGGCCCTTCGGCCCACTGAGTCCGGGCCAACCAGCGATCCCCGCACACTAACACAACCCTACACACTTAAGGGACAATTTACAATTTTACCAAGACAATTAAAGGGCCTGTCCCACTTGGGCGCCATTTGCGGGTCATTTACGCGACATCATTTACGCGTCACGTGATTCGCACACGTGATTCGCGCATGGTGCGCATTATGCGTGCATGGTGCGTGGTGACGTAGGCAGTGACGCGCAGTCGCGCGCGGCGCCCCAGGATTTTGGAATGTACAAAATCTTCGCGCACCATCTGCGTGACGCGCAAATGACGCCCAAGTGGGACAGGCCCTTAACCTACAAACCTGTAGGTCTTTGGAGTGTGGGAGGAATCTGGAGCACTCGGAGAAACCCCACGCTGGTCACGGGGAGAAGGTACCAACTCCGCACAGACAGCACCCATAATCAGGAGCGAACCCGGTCCCTAGCGCTGTAAGGCAGCAACTCCACCGCTGCGCCACACTGCCGCACGCCGTGTTTAATTGTTTAATTATTATAAATTCCGATGATTAGCATTTATGCTGTTAAATCTGACTTGTTTACCAGTCAGTTGCATGAATAATTGTGTATGATTTAATAATGGCATTTTAATCACGAGTCGGCTTGTGGATGTTGCTGCTGGAACAAAAGTAAAAGACGACCAGTATAAAAGTGGATTAAGTTTGGCCTGGGAACCCTTGTGTGATCGTCTGGGGCTCTTGACAACAAACTTTAGCTTTTCCAGGTTCCGGGCTACTGATGGGCTATCGCAGTAGGGGCGAACCCAGTATATTATGTAATATAATGCAAAAGATCTCGCTGCCAAAGATAATGAGTCCAATTGTGCTTTCCATAATTAACTGTGAATTATACAGTGGTGTGATGAAGAGGGACCATGTGAATTGTGAATGCCCCCACCACAAATTACAAGATTCTTTCTGCTGTTCTTCCTTCAGCCTTAGAAAAACAGCGGGCTATCCTTAACTTTCCCATGAGGATCATGAATTGTTACAACTGTGCAGTGTTGCAACTGGGCATTAATGCCAGCTCTACCTGACAAAGAAAGTTAGGGTTAGCAGAGTAAGTACCATTTTAATCAGGAGATTTTGCGTTTCTGCAATGCCAGTCAACTTCCTGGGCACAGAAAGGGAATTACGGATGTAAATGGTGCCGCAGCAATCCTATAGCTCGTAACTTTCAATGAGATGTTTTAATATTTTATCAAATAATATTAATCTACTGTTCTATTTCTCTCCTAATCTTTTCACTACCCGATTTAACACCAAGATCTCTCTTTTACTTTTTCCTTTGTATTCTTTCTTTATATGTCATAGAATAAAAGCCTGCTTTAGTTTAGTTTAGAGATACAGCGCAGAAACAGGCCCTTTCGGCCCACTGAGTCCGCTCCGACTAGCGATCCCCGCACATTAACACTATCCTATACCCACTAGGGACAATTTTTACAATTACCAAGCCAATTAACCTACAAACCTGTACGTCTTTGGAGTGTGGGCGGAAACCGAAGATCTCGGAGAAAACCCACGCAGGTCACGGGGAGAACGTACAAACTCCGTACAGACAGCACCCGTAGTCAGGATCGAACCCAGGTCTCCAGCGCTGCATTCGCTGCAAGGCAGCAACTCTACCGCTGTGCCACCATGCCACCCTGGTCCCATCAGGTCCAGATGCTCTATTAGGAACTTGCATGTACAGCACTTGGCAGGGCAAAAACCTCTCGAGCTGTTATGCAAGTGATTTACCTGATTGGCAGTAGCGGCCAGCTCTCCGCCTGCTGAGGCCCTCAATTTTTTAATTCCCTTCTTCAAACTTTTTTGCCACATTATCACCTTTTTTCATCTCAAAATCAGTTTTTCTCAAGCCTTTATGTTGTGCCTCGGGACAATTTACCATGTCGGAAGTGCAAGTTGCTGCTTTTACTCTGTTTTACAAGTAGTGCAGATACTGAAGCGTACTTGTGGAACATCGTTCTGCCTGTCATTCCATATTTGCTGTAACCAAACTTAACAAGCACACTAATACCACCATTAATTAGGGCAATGTACTGACAAAGCTAGTCAAGCTGCTGCCTCACAGCACCAGACACCTGGGTTCAACCTGGGTTCAGGGGGTGTGGCACTGTGGCGCAGCGGTTGAGTTGCTGCCTTACAGTCTCAGAGACGCGGGTTTGATCCTGTCTACGGGTACTGTCTGTATGGAGTTTGTATGTTCTCCCTGTGACCACTTCGGTTTTCTCCGGGTGCTCCGGTTTCCTCCCACACTGGCAGGTGCGTAGGAGACGTACAGGTTTGTAGGTTAATTGCCTTCAGTAATATTGTAAATTGTTCTAGAGTGCAGGATAGTGCCAATGTACAGGGTGATAACCTGGTGGGCCTTTTTCCACGCTGTATCTCTAAAGTCAATCCTGATCTCCAGTGCTGTCTGTGTAGAGTTTTCATGAGACTGTGTGGGTTTTCTTCGGGTGTTCCTGTTTCCAATCGCATTGCAAAGATGTACAGGTTGGGAGGTTAAATGGCTGCTTTCTTTGCCCTTAGTCCAGGATGTATATAGTATCTGGGAAGCATTGATATGAATATGGGGAGAATAAAATTGGATCAGTGAAGCGTTAGCGCACAATGAGCGCTCGATGGTGTGTGCAGACTCAGTGGGCCAAAGGGCCTGATTTCAAGAGTCAAGAGTGTTTCATTGTCATATGTCCCAGATAGGACAATGAAATTCTTGCTTGCTGCAGCACAACAGAATATGTGAACATAGTACATAACGGGAGAAAAAAAGATCAGTGCGTGTAAATACACATGCACACATATTCAATAAATAAAAAAATATAGTGCAATAGAAATAATACTCTGTTGTAGTTCAGAGCTTATTTGTTGTTGTGTTTAACAGCCTGATGGCTGTTGGGAAGAAGCTGTTCCTGAATCTGGACATTACTGTTTTCAGGCTCCAGTACCTTCTTCCCGATGGCAATGGTGAAATGAGTGCTGTCTGACTCTCTTTCCAACTATAATTAACACTTGCTTCTTGTTTTTGATGGCAGGTCATCGGACTATGGAACTACCTACGTGAAACTGAACCTGCAGCCTGGCACCACCAACATAATCACCAATTTTTATATTTGCCCTGCAAATAAGAAAAAGGTATGTGCAAACTGGACAGTGGAGCTGGAAAGCAGACAGAGGCAGAGAGGGGTTGAACCGACCGGGTATTTAAAATGATTTTTATGTTCTGGCTTTGCCATACCTGGAAAATCTTCCATGTAATTTTTTTGTATTGATATTGAAAGGAAGAGATGTTTGCTGTTAAATGTCACTGCTGTGTCTCACTTGCATTCTGCACAATGTGGCAGGGAAACGAATGCCAGAACACTGGTGATTTCCCCAGAAGATGCCACTATTTTAGCGTTGTCAAGAGAATTGGTCTATTTTTTTTTCCCGTCGTCTGTTTATTTGTCAATGGGTTGACATGTCGAGGTCCCAGCATAAAGCCCACACCTTGTCTGAAGGCTTGTCTTTCTCTCGTGATTGTCTTAACAGCGAAAGTCAGGTAGAAAGAAAGAAGCTATTTTAAAATTCAACATTGTAAGGCTTAAAATGAGATCCATTGTCAAGGTAACATTAAACCCATTACTATTCCAGAAAGTCGACAACCCTGAACAGTTTGGTATTGAGTGTTCCAGTCTGTAATTGGCAGAAACATGCTGATAAGTGTTTTCTAATGTGAGTTGAATGAATTGATATGTTGGTTCCTGAATGAAAGGCTTAAATTTCAGTGTGAAATTACACACACTTCTTTGAATTTTGAGCCCAGCATCTGGTATATTAACTGTGAAAATACAATTTGAAGAGCAGCATAGACACCTTCTCTGTTGCAACTGAGCTATTTTCTTCTAAATTCAACATTTTCTAGTTCGATGACTGGTTCCAGCATTAAGGCCTAACTTTGAAGCCTAAAAATATCTGCATTTTGAATGATACAATACTACATACAGTGCAACGTTTCATTCAACAACTGCATCTGCACGACAAGCAAACAAAACAAAATTGTATTGCTGTGTACTTGAACGGGCGAGGCAGTGCAAGGTCATTTCTGTGATGTGACGATATCAACCTGACAGACCGGTGCAAAATAATTAGTTGGATGGTATTTTCTGGCCTTGCTCTTTGTCTGCTTTAGTGAAATTGATAACCCAGTCTTTGGAGTTGTCCCTTGGGCCAGGCAATGTACTCACAATGTTTTCATAACTCGCTTTTATGCACGTCTAATATGCTCGTACAAAGAAGACAAGAAAATCTCCTAAATTTACTGTTTTCACAAAAGGCTATTAGTTCCATCTGTATAGCTCTGGTCACTGTTTAAAATTGGTAAAGAGCTTGCACTATCCAGTCACGTCAAGTAAGAAAATTTTTCTTGGGTGTTGAGAGAGGTGTTGGAGATTTATCTTCAAATGACATTTCATCTGCAAGTAATACAAAACAAATGCTACTCTGAGTGGCGTTGTTAGTAGGTTTCATAAACCACATTAAATGTTTTTGAAGATAGACACAAAATGCTGGAGTAACTCAGCGGGACAGGCAGCATCTCTGGAGAGAAGGAATGGGTGATGTTTCGGGTCGAGACCCTTCTTCAGACTGACGTCAGGGGAGTGGGCGGTGCAGAGATAAAATGTAGTCGGAGACAGTAAGACTGGTCGGAGAACTGGGAAGGGGGAGGGGATAGAGAGAGAGGGAAAGCAAAGGCTACTTGAAGTCAATGTTCATACCGTTAGGGTGTAAGTTGTCCAAGCGAAATATGAGGTGCTGGCCTTCCAATTTGTGCTGGGCCTCACTCTGACAATGGGGGAGGCCCAGGACAGAAAGGTCAGTGTGGGAATGGGAGGGGGAGTTAAAGTGTTTGGCAACCAGGAGATCAGGTAGGTTTAGGGGGACTGAGCCCAGGTGTTCAGCGAAACGATCGCCGAGCCTGCGCTTGGTCTCGCCAATATACAGGAGTCCACACCTGGAACAGCGGACACAGTAGATGAGGTTGGAGGAGGTGCATTCAGCCGAGTCTCCATCACAAAGTGAAAGACAAAACTCACCAGACTTTCTGTCTCTTTCACATTATCCCTTGCCTTAAGTAACCAAACCTTGAGCTTTCCGTCCGTGGAACCCATTGTTCCAACTGCCACCTCCTTATGTCTAAATAGCTTGAATTTGGTGTGGTATTATATATTTGTGGCCAGCTTGCCTATTTTTAAATTTTCACTGTCCGTCACTGTGCAGTAATCAAACAGCACGTGATATATCTTGCTTGTGATAAAAGTTTTTGTTTATTACTTTCTGCACTCCTCAATCTACCTTCAGTCTTGGTATGTTTAACTGCAGATGCTGGAAAAATCGAAGGTAGACAAAAATGCTGGAGAAACTCAGCGGGTGAGGCAGCATCTATGGAGCGAAGGAATAGGTGACGTTTCGGGTCAGACTGAAGAAGGGTCTCGACCTGAAACGTCTCCCGTTCCTTTCTCTCCAGAAATGCTGCCTGTCCCGCCGAGTTACTCCATCATTTTGTGTCTATCTATGGTTTTCCCATCCTGTGCCTGAACTTTTCTCAAGGATCTGCTCCTCACTCCTATTCTCGGTTCACTGCTCGGCAACATCATCATCTGGAGCCATGGTGACAGTTTCCATAAATGCCCTGATGATTCACATTTCTAACACTTCACCATGTTTAGAACATGGAATGTGGAATGGTACAGCACAGGACCAGGCCCTTTGACCCGCGATATCTCTGCTGAAAATGATGTCAAATTAAATTAATCCCTTCCAGCAGCACAAAATCCACATACCTCCATTCCCTGCATATTCATGTGCCCGAATAAAAACCTCTCAAACACCATTGCTTCCAGTCTGAAGAAGGGTCTCAACCAGAAACGTCAACCATCCTTTCTCTCCAGAGATGCTGCCTGCCCCGCTGAGTTACTCCAGCATTTTGTGTCTATCTTCGGTTTAAACCAGTATCTGCAGTTCCATCCTACACATTGTTTCTGCTGAATCTGCTTCCACCACCACCTCTGGCAGTGTGTTCCAGAAACCCACTTGTTGTGTATATCTGTATTAAATTCCATCCCCTTACGTTGATGCTATGGCTTCTTGTCTTTGACATATCCCACCTGGGAATAAGATTGTGACTGGCGACTCTTATCTTCGCCTCCCAGAATTTGATAAACTTCAATCAGAAGTTCCTCAGCCTCCAATGCCCCAGAGAAGGCAATCCAAGCATGTTCAATCTCTAACTAATGCCTTCCAATCCAGGCAATGTCCTGGTAACTTCTTCTGCACCTTCTCCAAAGCCTCCATCACCTCTTGGTAATGGGACATCAAGAATTACACACAATATTCCAAATTTGGTCTCAGAAAAGTTTTGTAAAGCTGCAAGGTGACTTTCTGACTTTTGTTTGCAGTGGCCTTAAGGGCCTGTCCCACTTGACCGTCATTTGCGCGTCACACAGATGGCGCGCGAAGATTTTGTACATCACAAAATCCTGCAACGCCGCGCGCGGCCACGCGCACCATGCGTGCATCACGTGCATGTCACGACGCGTGCGTCGTGACGCGTAAATGATGTCGCGTAAATTACGCGCAAATGACGGCCAAGTGGGACAGGCCCTTGACTGATGGAGGCAAGTATACCATTGTCGTTCTTCACTACTCTATCCACTGTGTCAGTACTTTCAGGGAGCTATGGACTCTGACCCCAAGATTCCTCCGTTAAGAGATCTGCCATTAACGTTATACTTGTTAATTCCTTGACTCCCTCTGGATTATTAAATTCCTTGAATGAAATCCAATTCTGGGAGAGCTGAAATATCCTCCATCTAACTCGTCAGAAGATTGAAAGCATGTTTGTTCGAAGTGCATCCCTGGCAATTGAGCCAAATCCATCTTTATGTAGTTGTTTGAAACTGAACCAAATCAGTCACAACATTAGTGGTGTGCTTCACCTGGGAATCCTGCAGCATAGAAACAGGCCATTTAGCCCAAAACATCTGCGCCGACCAGCGGGGACCCATCCATATTACATAGAAACATAGACAATAGGTGCAGGAGTAGGCCATTTGGCCCTTAGAGCCAGCACTGCCATTCAATATGGTCATGGCTGATCATCCGAAATCAGTACCCCGTTCCTGCTTTTTCCCATATCCCTTGAATACGTTAGCCCTAAGAGCTGAATCTAACTCTCTCTTGAAAACATCCAGTGAATTTGCCTCCACTGCCATCTGTGGCAGAGAATATCACAGATTCACAACTCTCTGGGTGAAAAAGTTTTTCCTCATCTCTGTCCTAAATGGCCTACCCCTTATTCTTAAACTGTGACCCCTGGTTCTGGACTCCTCCAACATTGGGAACATTTTTTCTGCATCTAGCCTGTCCAACCCCTTAAGAACCAAACCATCCCCACCCCTGGTACTTTCCCTTGTAACCGCAGGAAATGCTACACTTGTCGCTTTACCCCCCCCCCCTTGACTCCATCAAAGGACCTAAATGATCTTTACAGGTGCGGCAGAAGTTCACCTGCACCTCCTCCAACCTCATCTATTGCATCTGCTGCTCTAGGTGTCAGCTGCTCTATATCGGTGAGACCAAGCGTAGGCTTGGCGATCGCTTCGCCCAACACCTCCACACAGTTTGCATTAACCAACCTGATCTCCCGGTGGCTCAGCACTTCAACTCCCCCTCCCATTCCGAATTCGATCTTTCTGTCCTGGGCCTCCTCCCTGGCCAGAGTGAGTCCTACCATATATTGGAGGAGCAGCACCTCATATTTCGCTTGGCTAGTTTAGACCCCAGCGGTATGAACATTGACTTCTCCAATTTCAGGTACTCCTTGCTTTCTCCCTCTTTCCCCTCCCCTTCCCAGCTCTCTCACAACCTACTGTCTCCGTCTCTTCCTTTCTTCTTCCCGCCACCCCCACCCCAACATCAGTCTGACGAAGGGTCTCGACCCGAAACCTCACCTATTCCTTCGCTCCATAGATGCTGCCTCACCCGGTGAGTTTCTCCAGCATTTTTAACTACCTTTAAAAATTTTATATGTTTCTATATTAATCCCATCTTCCAATTACTTCCCCGTGGCCTACAAGGTCTAGCTGATTCAAGCGCAATTATAGATAGAATGTGTTTAGAGCAATATGGGCCAAACGCAGGCAGGTGGGTCTACTGCAGATGGGGATATTGGTCAGCTTGGGCAAGTTGGACTGAAGGGCCTGTTTTCACGCTGTATGACTCTATGCAGGTACAGCCAAACATAAATGCTGTTAGTGATTCTCCTTCCATCACTCTCCCCA
>CM075977.1:278409261-278584151 GCA_038087875.1 Malacoraja senta
GCAACAAATTAGGGAGCAAGAGACGGTGCATTCAAACTGGCTGTCTTTTCAAACAAAATGAAATGCTGCTTGCTGTAGAGTGGTGGTGGGGGCAGGTGAATTGTTGGGAATACGAAAAGGTTTTGTAATGTCTTGAATGTTTGTCCAAAAATCTGAGGACTTGAAATATATTTATCTCCTGCAGCCATATCAAAAATTAGATTAAATTAAAATTAGGCACATTTTGAATCAGATGATGGACAGTATTGCATTTTCTAGGCATATAGGCTGTGTTTTCTGTTTTCCATTAAAAAACCCATTATTTGCTATATTCATTGGCGGTTTGTGGGGTGATATGGGAGTTTTTTTGTGAGGATGGTTTCAGTGTCTGAAGACAAAGCAATGCACTAGAGTCAAGCTCGGCTTACGTAGAGGTGGAACGTCAGCATGTACAAACCTGCACACACATACAGATGGGCTCAGACATAGATTCTCTCATCCATTGTTTAGTTTTAGAAAGGACTGCAGTTGCAACTGCTGGAAAAATCGAAGGTAGACAAAAAAATGCTGGAGAAACTCAGCGGGTGAGGCAGCATCTATGGAGAGAAGGAATTGGTGACGTTTCAGGTCAAGACCATTTTGACTGAAGTATCAGTCTCAAGGCGGATCTCAACCCGAAATGTCGTCAATTCCTTCTCTCCATAGATGCTGCCTCAGCAGCTGAGTTTCTACAGCATTTTTTGTCTACCATTGTTTAGTTTAGTTTGGTTTAGAGATACAGCGTGGAAACAGGCCCATCGGCCCACCTGGTCCGCACCGACCAGTGATCCCCGTACATTAACACTATCCTGCTTACAGGGCCAATTTACATTTTTACCAAGTCAATTAGCCCACAAACCTGTACATCTTTGGAGTGCGGGAGGAAACCGAAGATTTCGGAAAAAAACCCACGCGGTCTCGAGGAGAACATACAAACTCCGTACAGACAGTGCCCAGAGTCTGGATCGAACCTGGGTCTCTGGTGCAGCAAGTGCTGTAAGGCAGAAACTCTACCACTGCGCCACCGTACCGCCCGTGTCTCTTTCTTGTTCCCACCCACCCATCTCCTGCATTCCTTTCACCCTGAGGGCGGCACAGTGATGCAGTGACGAATGATTACATGACAGCAGCTGAGATTCAACTTCAGTTCAGTTTCACTTCAGTTTATTGTCATGTGTACCGAGGTACAGTGAAAAGCTTTAGCGTGCTAATCAGACAGAGCAAAGACAATACATGATTACAACCTGTGTAAGAAAGAACTGCAGATGCTGGTTTAAATCGAAGGTAGACACAAAATGCTGGTGTAACTCAGCGGGTGAGGCAGCATCTCTGAAGAGAAGGAATATTCAAAGTTTCGGGTCGAGACCCTTCTTCAGACTGATGATGAGAGCCTCCCCTGACATCAGTCTGAAGAAGGGTCTCGACCCGAACGTCACTTATTCCATCTCTCCAGAGATGCTGCCTCACCCGCTGAGTTTCTCCAGCATTTTGTGTCTACCTGATTACAATCGATCCATTCACAGTGTATAGATGCATGATAAGGGAATAGCGTTTAGTGCAAGGTAAAGCCAGCAAAGTCCGATCCAGGATAGTCCGAGGGTCACCAATGAGATAGACAGTAGTTCAGGACTGCTCTCTGGTTGTGGTAGGATGATTCAGTTGCCTGATAACAGCTGGGAAGAAACTGTCCCTGAATCTGGTGGTGTGCAGAGAGGGGAGAAGTGGGAGTGGCCAGGGTGCGACTCATCCTGGATCATGCTGCTGGCCTTGCCCAGGCAGCAACTTCAATCCTGACCTCGGGTGCAGTCTTTGTGGAGTTTGCATGTTTCCACCGTGACTGCATGGACATCCACAGGGTGCTCATTCACAAAGACATGTATATAATTTGCCACTGACATGGGTTCATTAAGCAATGTAAATTGTCCCTAGCGTAGAGCTGCATCATAGAATCTTGTGTAAATTGATGAGGATGTATAAATGGTATTATTGTGTTCATAGACAGGGATATGGTGGGCTGGAGGGCCTGTTTCTGTGCTATATTTCTCTCTGATACGGTCCTTCTTTTGGCCTTGAGTTATTTCAAGTATTCTTCCCTCCACCTAACCATCTCTCGCTCTTCTTCCATGTCCCTTCTCCAATTTCACATTTCCTCCACCTCTCCTTCACTCATCCGCTTCACCCCCTCTTTCCTTTCCTACTTCTCTTTTCTCTGGCTGCCTGGATTCTTTTCTCTGTAGAAACAAGGAACTGTATATGCTGGTTTCCAAAAAAAACACACACAAAGTGCCGGACGTCACAGCAGCGCTGCGGTAGAGTTGCTGCCTTAGACGGCTTGCAGCGCCAGAGACCCGGGTTCGATCACAAGTAGGGGTGCTGTCTGTACGGAGTTTGTACGTTCTCCCCGTGACCACGTGGGCTTTCTCCAAGATCTTTGGTTTCCTCCCACACTCCAAAGACGTGCAGGCTTGTAGGTTAATTGGCTTGGTATAAGTGAAAATTGTCCCTAGTGTGTGTAGGATGGTGTTAATGTGCTGGGATCGCTGGTCGGTGCGGACTCGGTTGGCCGAAGGTACTGTTTCTGCACTGTATCTCTAAAAAAATAACTCAGCAGGGCAGGCAGCATTTCTTGAGAACAGGGATGGGTGATGATTCGGATCTGGAGCCTTCTTCAGACTCAGTCTACTCTGTGATGTCTTTCGCCCTGGTGCCTGGCGGCAGACCATGTTGAACTCATGAATAGTTTCTAAAACATCGGCACCATCACCCCCCCCGAATGTGGAATCGCACACAATGCCTGAGTTATCCCCTTTTACGTTCCCTATGGTGCGTTATTTTATCCCATCCTACGAATCTAACAGTCTCTAATGTTGACTAAAGGTATAAGAGGCCTGTCCCACTTGGGAGATTTTTTAGCCAACTACAGGTGACTAGTTGTTTGCCGGTGGTCGCCGGGAGTTGTCTCCTCACTCGGGCAAATAGTCGTAGCGGCTTTCTGGTCGACGCTAAATTTTCAACATGTCGAAAAAATTTCGGCGACAGTGGGTTTGATGCCAATGAGCGTAGCGTGACTTCTCCTGACGTAGGTGCTGTCGTAGGTTGTCGCCAGGATGACGTAGGTTGTCGCCAGTTTTTCGGCGGCCTGCTACGACTATGACAGTCGCCGGCAGTGGCCTAAAAAATCGCCAAGAGGGACAGGCCCATAAGAGTGACACACTCACACTGAAGATTCATGCTTTGCCATGTTTTCTTGGCCTTTTGTATACTTGTCCACTCGTTCTAATAAACTCTCTACTCTTTCTGCTGGTGACGGCCATTTTCTGGAAAATCACCTTGATGCTCGCAAGTTGTTCCTCAGATGCCTGTCTGCAATTAAAAAAAACTTTGCATTTATTTGCTGTTCCTGTTTAAATGCACTAGTTTATAAGTTCATAAGTTGTCGGAGCAGAATAAGGCCAGAATTCGGCCCTTCAAGTCTACTCTGCCATTCAATCATGGCTGATCTATCTCCTCCTCTCAACCCCATTCTCCTGCTTTCTCCCCATAACCCCTGACACCCGCACTAATCAGGAATCCGTCGGTCTCTGCCTTAAAAATATCCAATGTCTTGGCCTTCACAGCCATCTTTGGCAATGAATTCCACAGGATCACCGCCCTCTGACCGAAGACATTTCTTCTCATCTCCTTTCTAATTTATCAAAACCAACCTCTTTTCATTGAACCTACTTGCCTGCTTCTTAAAACCTGACCTCCCCATCTAATTTGCCTTTGTCTTTCATTGCATACACTCTAGGGCCATTATACACTCTGCACATTTTCAAGCTAATCTTTTATTGAACAGTTCCAGACTCTTAAATTGCGTGTCATTCATATTCACCATGCCAACAGAGGCTGCTGCATTTAATTTCCATCAATATGGACGGTAACCAATTATGATTCTTTTATAGATGAGTAGATGACTTGACATCCATAAGGTTTGTTTTGGGCAGGTTGAGTATCAGATGGACTCAGTGTGTTATTAACCTCGATCAGTCTGCTGATGATCCCTGTGAAGAATGCCTGTGTCAGCACAGTTCTGTGGGCCTTTAGCCATGGGGCTTTATACAAAAATTAATTCCTTAGTCGCTCTCAATCCTTTAATAGGATAGCACTTAGACTGCTCAATAATCTGCATTAGACCAACTCCAGTGATGCACACATTTATGTGACCCAGGTGAAACTTGCATTCATCATGACTGCCATGTCTGCTCACTTGAACATGGTCTCTTTTCAAGCACAGAGTTGCTCTCAGTTGGACGAAGTCCCTGATATCTTTTAATCCCTGATGTCTGTGTAAAATATCTTCATTACAGATTATTATTTTACATCGTGCTATTCAGTGGTCCTTTATTGTCACGTGTACCGAGGTACGGTGAAATTTGATTTACCATACTGTCATACAAAAAAGCAACAATATACAAAACTACATAAAGATTAAACATGGACTTAAACAGCCACCACTGCAGCGTGTGAGAATCCGCAGGTCACACAGCATAAGCGGAGACCCACAGCCATCAGTTCAATGTCCGGGCCACACACACTCTCCTTCACCGTGACGGGACCAGAGTTGTACCGACCGCTATCACTCTCTCTGCAGTCCCTGTCCGACCGAACAGTCAGAGAGCCGTCCACACTCGCACTAGACTCCGGGATGTCCTCATGGAGCCATGTCCCCGCAAAACACCGAGATCACTGCACTCACGGCACTCCCTCCGAGTCCTCACCAGCGCAGGCAGCGCGTCCATTTTATTCTCACTGGGTCAAAGGAGCATCATAGATAGGAGAGTTAATAATTTTATTTCCCTCAGGCAGGGGAATCTAAAACTAGAAGATCCAGATTTAGAGTGAGGGGAGAAATTTAAAGTAGATTTGGTTGGTTTTTAGTATGGTCTAGTTTAGTTTAGTGATACAGGCCCTTCGGCCCAGCGAGTCCGCGCCAACCAACGATTCCCACACACTAACATTACCTTGCACATAATAGGGACAATTTACACTTATACCAAGTATACAAACCCAAGCTAATTAACCTACATGCCTGCACATCTTTGGAGACCAAAGATCTTGGAGAAAACCCACGCAGGGGAGAACATACAAACTCCGTACAGACAGCATCAGCAGTCGGGATCGAACCCAGGTTTCTGGCGCTGCAAGCATTGTGAGGCAGCAACTCTACCGCTGCGCCACCGTGCCACCCAGTATTTGAGCTTGATATTAAATGGTGGACTCTTTTATATTCTCTATGCAAAGGAATGTTTTGCAACATTGTTAAAGAATACAAAGGAAAGAAGGAGCATTTAACTGGCTTATCGATAGGCACATGGATGTGCAGGGTGCAGAGGTATATGGATCCTGTGCGGCAGAGGAGATGAGTTTAACTTGGGGACATTGTGGGCTGTAGGACCTGTTACTGTGCTGCACTGTACTGCTCTCTCTCCCTCCCTCCCTCTCCCTCTCCCTCTCTCCTTCTCTTCCTCTCCCTCTCTTCCTTTCCTTCTCCCGCTCCCCTCCCCCTCTCCCCTCCCCCTCCCCCTCCCCTCCCCATACCCCTCTCCATCTCCCTCTCCCCCTCCACCTCCACCTTCCCCTCCCTCTCTCCCTCTCCCCTCTCCCTCTCCCCTCCCCATACCCCTTTACCCCTCCCATTCTCCCTCTCCCCCCCCTCCACCTTCCCCTCCCTCTCCCTCTCTCTCTCTCTCTCTCTCTCTGCCTCTGCCTCTGTCTCTCTCCTTTTCTGTCTCTCTCTTCCATAATTTCCCATTCTCTTCTTCCTCATGAAAGCACTGGTTAGTGCAGAAGATCAAAGGGAACTGATTTCCCCTCAGTTTCTCGCCTCATCCTTGAGACAAGATGATAAGTATGAGCTGACAGGTGATAATTGACCACCATGCCCCTGTTCTACTGCGTTCCTTTATGACAGTCAACTAACTCAGTCCGTTGAAATTTAAGCTGGGCATCTTTATTCGTACAGTGCTATATATTCTCCTCGTTTCCTCTTGTTCCAAACATACCAAAGATCAGTACTCCGCAGAGAAGAAAAATAAGAATCTCACACCGTATTATTCTCCCCCTCCCCCTTACCATTCGAGGTTTTGTAAATTGGTCAATTAAAGTAAAGCCTGACTCCCTTTAGTACATTGTTCACAAGTTATAGGAATAGAATTAGGCCATTCGGCCCATCGAGTCAACTCTACCATTCAATCATGGCTGATCTCTGCCTCCTCATCCAATTTTCCAGCCTTCTCCCCATAACCCTTGACACTCGTTCAAATCAAGAATTTGTCTATCTCTGCCTTAAAAATATCCACTGACTTGGCTTCCACAGGCCCTCTGTGGCAATGAGTTCCGCAGATTAACTACACCCTTAAGGGCCTGTCCCACTTACGCGACCTTTACAGACGACCTCCGGCACCCGTGATAGGTTGCCAGAGGTCGCCTGTAAGGTCCTGTAAGTGGGACAGGCCCTTTATGGCGTAGTTTAACTGTAACTCTAACAATAACTTATTGTTATAATGGTATGTAGACAAAAATGCTGGAGAAACTCAGCGGGTGAGGCAGCATCTATAGAACGAAGGAATAGGTGACTTTTCGGGTCGAGACCTTTCTTCAGACAGTATGACTGTCTGAAGAAGGTATGACTGATTTCATAAGTTCCCCGTTCAGGATGGATGTACCATCTCACCAAGTCCATTTGAGTCTCAATCACCTGCCTTGATGACTTGATCAACTATGCCCTTCAATGGATGTTAAAAATCCCAAAATAGACTCAGTTGTGAATTGTGAATGTGGCAGTGATCACAAGCTATGTGTGGCCTCAGTGTTAGATTCATTGACTGGCAGTGAAACTCTGAAGCAATTGCTACTTTCTCATTGTAATCATAAATAATGCAGCACTTAAAATGCATTGAACTTGGAGCTTTGCCTGTCCAATTAATGTTTCAAACACAGTAGAAACCTGGTTTCGGGTTAATTAATTAGTTCATTGCAAACCAAGGTTATGTTCAGGGTATAATCATCACTAAATTGTTATGAAACTATTTGAATCAATATTATTCACCTAACATGTTATTGCTCTTAACATTAATTTGGCGTCACAACTTACTCAGGCTTTAAAAAGATGTAGCAGGAAGGTCGAAAGATGACCAGGGCTTTTGTGTTCATAACAGTCGCCAAATGAAGCATAGTCTGATGGCTTAGTTTAGTTTAGAGATACAGCGCGGAAACAGGCCCGTCAGCCCACCGAGTCCGCACCGATCCCCGCACACGAACATTACCCTACACACACAAGGGACAATTTACATTTATACCAAGCCAATTAACCTACAAACCTGTACGTCTTTGGAGTGTGGGAGGAAAGCGGAGATCTCGAAGAAAACCCAGGCAGGTCACGGGGGGAATGTACAAACTCCGTACAGACAGCACCCGTAGTCGGGATCAAACCCGGGTCTCTGACACTGTAAGGCAGTAGCTCAACCGCTATGTCACCGTGCCACCACTAGTTGGCTTTATTTCACTCATTGATGGAAGATGGATAGTACTAGCTGGGACAGTATTTACTGTGTAGGAAGGAACTGCAGATGCTGGTTTACACCGAAGATAGACACAAAAAACTGGAGTAACTCAGCGGAACAAGCAGCATCTCTGGATAGAAGGCGTTTTTTTCAATATGTTAAAAAAATGCCCGCGAGAAAAAAAGGTCGTTATGGAAAAAATGATACTTTTTTTACTCGTAGGTTTAGTCGTAGTAGGTTGTAGTAGGTCGGCATGTTAGTCGTAGGTAATCGAGGGTAGTCGAAGGTAGTCGAAGGTAGTCATATATAGTCTTCATCATAGTCGGAGAGAGGTCGAAGGGAGGTCGAAGGAGATCGAAGGAGGTCGTCTTCACTCTCCACTATTCGGTGTCCAATTTTCCCGAAGTTAGTCATAGCTAGTCGAAGCTGGTCTTCAACATAGTCGAAGGAGGTCTTCAACATGTCATTTTATAAACTCTCTAAACTCGCCAATTAGGTCGCCCAAGTGGGACAGCCCCTTTAGTGTGCGGGGAACGCTGGTCGGTGCAGACTCGGTGGGCCGAAGGGCCTGTTTCAGCACTGTATCTCTAAACTAAACTAAACTAAAACAAATCCAGGCTTGTCCAACCTCTCTGCATTAAAGACATACACAATAACGAATTAAGATATGTACCTACATCAGTTATTAAATATTAAAACAATATCATAGCTTGAAGAAAAATGATAATTGCAGCATATCACATGTTCTGAATGTTTTGATACAATTGCATGTTGGACAGGAGTTGAAACTCCAGGTCAGAGGGCAGCTTTAATAACAGCGTGGGCCACATGTTATAGATATTTGAAGAAAATATCTCTTGCTCCCCTTCACAGGCTCAGAGGCATCAAAACACCATCTAAACTAAGAACGGGAAAGTAACAACATCATAATCATACTTTATTAGCCAAGTATGTTTTGCAACATACGAAGAATTACGAAGAATTTCATTTGCCATACAGTCATACAAATAAAAAGCATCAGAACATACAAAATACATTTTTAACATAAAGATCCACCACAGTGACTCCTCCACATTCCTTGCTGTGATGGAAGGCGAAAACAAAGTTCAATCTCTTCCCATCTTTGTCCTCCAGCGGTCGGGGGCCTCTCACCTTCCGTTGACGGAACGATCTTACTCCCGTAGCCGGCAGATTACCTCCTCGTCGGGGCGACCAAGCCCCTGCATCGGGGGGTAATCGTAGTTCCCCCGCGCCGGGCGATCTACCCCGGTTCGGGACTAGTTGAACGTCGTGCAGCTTTTGGAGCTTCCCAACGTCGGTCTCAACCCAAGACAGCGAACTCCTTGAATTTAAAGTCTGCAGGCGGTTGGAGCGTTGATCCCCGGCAAGGAATCGGCTCCGATGGTAAGTCCACGCCCCGCAGTGGGGCTCAAAGTCAGTCCCAAGCAAGGCCTCCAGCTCCACAATGTTAGGCCGCAGAGCGACCGGAGATACGATCCGGAAAACAATCGCATCTCCGGCAACATAAGCCAAGAACTTCTGTCTGGGGAACCATCAATACCTAGGCACCTGTTTCTTTTTTTAATATTCCATACGTCTTGGCAGCAGCTTTCACTCTCTTGCCATTTGCTTCAGGTACTTCCATTGGGGCAACAAAAGAAAATTTGGAAACAGTTGCTGGAATCTTAAGCAAAGCGCAAATGTAGTTGGAGTAACTCAACGGGTCAGGCAGCTCTGTGGAGACATTGAATAGGTGATGTTTCGGGTCGGGACTCTTCTTCAGAATGGAAGAACATTTACGCAAGGTCTGCCAATGCCAATGGATTACCTGCATGTCAATAATACTCTTAACAAAGCCATTGTCTACCAAGCCCGACATCTTATGTTAATACAAAAATTATAAATTGTACTAAGTTCGAAGGGAAAGTGAGTTTGGTGAGATTGAGCTTGAAAGAAGATCATAAGGTCATAAGTGATAGGAGTAAAATTAGGCCATTCGGCCCATAAAGTCTACTCTCCCATTCAATCAAGGCATCTTTCTCTCCCTCCTAACCCCATTCTCCTGCCTTCTCCCCATAACCTATGACACCCGTACTAATCAAGAATCTATCTCTGCCTTAAATATATCCACTGACTTGGATATCTCTGACTTACATATATACACTGACTTCTTTGCCACAGCCGTCTGTGGCAATGAATTCCACACGTTCACCATCCTCTGACTAAAGAAATTCCTCCTCATCTCCTTCCTAAAATAATTTCCTTTAATTCTGAGGCTATGACCTCAGGTCCTGGACTAGTGGAAACATCCTCTCCACATCCACTCTATCCAGGCCTTTCACTATTCAGGTTGTTTCAATGAAGTCCCCCCTCATTCTTCTAAACCGTAGCGAGTACAGGCCCAGTGTCATCAAACACTCATCATATGTTAAGACTGGGAGACTGAAGACTGAGATGAAAGAACAATCACCTTGACCAAAGGGTGAACAACATCGAAATCCTTAAAGCCCTGTCCCACGGTACGAGTTCATTCCAAGAGCTCTCCCGAGTTTAAAAAAAATCAAACTTGTGGTAAGCACGGAGAATGAACGTAGCGGGTTCGTCGGAGCTCGGGGACGTCTCTTAGCGGCTCGTAACGCTAACGGCAAGTACTCGGGAAGACTCGCTAACGGCAGGTAAGCAGGGGAAGACTCGTGAAGATTTTTCAACGTTGAAAAATGTCCACGAGAGCCCCGAGTACTGACGAGTGGCCATTACCCTAAATCTCCGAGTTCGAATCAGGGCAAACTCGGGAGATCTCTTGGAATGAACTCGTACCTTGGGACAGGGCTTTTATGGTGTTCCAGTACATTATCAAGGATAATAAAGGATATCAAGGACCTTGAAATCTAGTCCCCATTCCTGAGGATATTTCTTAATCTTTCATAAGCAACAACTGTGCAGCCTATTCATAAACAACACTGCAATTACACAGGTTTTTATTATTTTGCTTTTACTCTTTACTACCCAGGGATTTATTGTCACAGTGTAGAAATATGGATTTGCATCACAAAACACACAGCTTTGTTGCAGAGGAGAAGAAGTTTGTTTTTTAGTTTAGAGATACAGCGCAGCGATCCCCGCACACTAACACGATCCTACACACACTAGGGACAATTTTACAATGTTACCAAGCCAATTAATCTACAAACACGTACGTCTTTGGGGTGTGAGAGGAAACCGAAGATCTCGGAGAAAACCCATGCGGTCACGGGAAGAACGTACAAACTCCGTACAGACAGCACCCGTAGTCTGGATCGAACCCGGGTCTCTGGCGCTGTAAGCGCTGTAAGGCAGCAACTCCACCGCTGCACCACCGTGCCGAAGAGTTAATCAATCGTATGCTGCCACTTTGCTTTGGAGCGTATGAGTGGCGAGCATTCCCTTCCACCCTATGGCAATCTTATCCTCACCGAAGGCACATTTGTGTGTACAGCCTTCCTCTTCCAAACGTCTGAGAAATGTGGGGGGCTGAGTTTCTGCAACCTTGCATTCTGCAGATGCTGCCTCACCTGAGAGTTACATGTTGTGTAACGTGAATCTCTTCTTTTGAACTTGTCCCAACTAGAAAGGAAGTTAGGTGAGCTGTTAGTGCTTGATCAGCTAATCTTTGGTTGTATCATGAAAGAGTTCACAAAGGCTAATTGCTTTCTGGTGAATTAGATTCTGATCCCGAGGATCACTCCTTTTTGGATAATATCCGTCATTCAGATGCTTAATGTCTATTTTTTTTTTTACCCTGACCTCACTTATCACCTCCAGATTTTTAAAAACGTTTTGTGTCATGTGAGAAACAGTATCACTAATATATTTTTCTTTTCGTGGAACACATGGTTGAATTATTCCTGCCTTATGCCCTATGCCTTTGAGTGGAACGCTCAAAAACGCATAAGTTAACCGGCAACACAAACTTTTGGGGTCTGAAGAAGGGTCTCGACCCGAAACGTCACCCATTCCTTCTCTCCAGAGATGCTGCCTGTCCCGCTGAGTTACTCCGGCATTTTTGTGTCTTATCAACAAACTTTTTGCATTTGAGTTATCACGTTTTCTCTTTTAAATACTTCAGCATCACCAGATTCCCATTGCCACTTATTTGCCACAATGCACAAGAAATACTTATCAATAATGAGCACATTTTTATGAAGTTAAAAAAAGAATGGGGTCTGCTCGCATGGGTCAGTATGATGTGATGAGCAAAAGCGTGCCCTGCAGAGTTGCATGATGAGAAAAACTACAATGCTTTTTAACCTTTGGGAATAATATTATTTTCCAGGTGTTCCACGGATACTGAGAATGAATAGTCAATACTGCAAATATCAAGAAATCAGTGTACTAAACAATAGACAATAGACAATAGGTGCAGGAGTAGGCCATTCGGCCTTTTGACCCAGCACCGCCATCCAATGTGATCATGGCTGATCATCCCCAATCAGTACCCCGTTCCTGCCTTCTCAACCATATCCCCTGAGTCCGCTATCTTTAAGAGCCCTATCCAGCTCTCTCTTGAAAGTGTCCAGAGAACCGGCCTCCACCGCCCTCCGAGACAGAGAGTTCCACAGACGCACAACTGTGTGAAAATGTTTTTCCTCATCTCCGTTCTAAATGGCTTACCCCTTATTCTTAATCTGTGGCCCCTGGTTCTTGACACCCCCAACATCGGGAACATGTTTCCTGCCTCTAGCGTGTCCAAACCTTTAATAATCTTATATGTTTCAATAAGATCCCCTCTCATCCTTCTAAACTCCAGAGTATACAAGCCCAGCCGCTCCATTCTCTAAACTTTCAATCTAGATTTTTATTTAGTTACATGTTCTTCCCTACTTTCTTGAGAGAGCAATTGAATTTGTGTCTGTTGATTGGATTTTAGACTTCTGGATGCTGGTCTAGGTGCATGGATCCCTGAACATAGCGAATTAGTCGAGAGATTCAAGTCAAGAGTGTGTTATTGTCATATGTCCCAGATAGAACAATGAAATTCTTTGTTTTCAGGCTCCTGTACCTTCTTCCTGTGGCAGGGTCGAAATGAGTGCGTGGCCAGGATGGTGTGGGTCTCTGATGATGCTGGGGCTACCTTTTTGAGGCAGCGACTCCGGTAACTCCCTTCGATGGTGGGGAGGTCAGAACCCATGATGGACTGGGCAGTGGTCACAACATTTCAGAGTGGTGAAGAAAGTGTTTTGCAAAGTAACTGCTTTGATTGGGAAGGGTATTGCATACAAGAGTTGAGTCATCATGATGAACCTGCATAAATCATTGGTGGGCCACACTTGGAGTACTGCGTGTCGTTCTGGCCACTCAGGTTATGGGAAGAGTGTCATTAAATTGAAAGGGTTACAGAGGAGATTCACCGGGATGTTACCTGGAATTGTAGGCTTGAGTTATAGGGAGAGATTGAATTAGATTACATTTTTGTTTTTGAAGCATTGGAGGCTGAGGGGTTCCCTTATTGAAGTGTACAAGATCAAGATGCATGGATAAAGTGATTGCTCACAGACTTTATACCGGGCACAGGATTCTAAAAATAATGGGCAAAGGCTTAAGAGGCTGTCCCACTTAGGCGACCTCTTAGGCGAGTTTAGGATACTCTGCGCTCGCCACAAGATCGCCACATGATCGCCACATGATCGCAGGTGGTCTCCTTCATGGTCGCGAGGAGTTCCCGCATTCTGGGAACCAGTCGCGGCCTCAGTATGGTCGGCGAAAAATTTTCAACATGTTGAAACATTTTCCGCGACCAAAAATTGGTCGCCATGGAGAAGATTGCTACTTTTGTAGTCGTAGATCTAGTCGTAGTGAGGTCGTAGGTAGTCTTAGTTAATCGCCTTTGCTGACCAGTCATTTTCATTGACTCATTGCGAAAAAGAAGGTATGTAAACAGCAGCACATGATGAAGTTGTAGATAGTCATAGCTTGTCTTCTACATAGCCGTAGGAGGTCTTCGACATAGTCGTAGGATGCGTTTGATACATTCACTTTTCGGCGATTCAACAAGACTGACAGTCGCCTGCACTCGCAAAAGAAGTCGCCTAAGTGGGACAGGCCCTTTAAGGTGAGAGGGGTGAGATTAAGAGGGAACCTCGGGGGCTACTTTTTCACTCAGAGGATAGTCGGTGACTGGAATGATCTGCCTGAGAAAGCTATAGGAGCGGATACAATTATGATTTTTAAAAGACATTTGGACAGATATGTGGATAAGAGGGGTTCAGAGCGCTATGGGCCAAATGGCAACTTGATTGGCATGGGCAAGATGGGCCAAAGGGCCTGTTTCCGTGCCGCGAAGCTCCAAGACTTCATGACTCTAACTTACCGACACTAACGTGCCCCCATACACATTTATCCCCTGCCTGAAATCTGTTGCATGGTGACTGTTGGATCGAATCCCATTTCCACAGTGCTGTCTTGATGCTCTTTGTGCCTATTTAACAGGGGGCGTGGGTAAGTTTATTCAGGATGGTTTCTGTTTTCAGGAGAAAGTTAGTCGAAACCATTGAGATGTATTCAAAGTGATATGTGAGCTCTGACCAATTTCAAAGGTCCAAATAAATTTGTACTATTCCAAACTTCCATTCTGCTTAAATCCTTATGCCACATGGTCTATGATTCAAAGAGGCTCATGCACATTAGCTCACTGATGTTGCAGTATTGGCAAGATCTCTGGAAGTGAACGGATTAGGGTTGGAGGTGGAAAAATGTCTCTATGTCAACCAAAGGTAATTTCAGACTGGCCTCCAGCATGGGTGCGTCAACCCTGTTTTCACCATGTGAACGAAACAATATTAGTATATTTTTGTTTCCATTTACTTAACAAATATTTGGCACGGTGAAGAAGCATGGAAGTGCAGCACAGTCAACAAAGAGTGAACACTCTGCTTTCTGTCTCACCAGTCTGTGCACCAACTAAAATACATCTGCATTTATTTTGTGAAGAGGAATACTGAGATCGGGTACCCAATAATGGGATTTCTGGACACAAAATGCTGTGTAGTAACTCAGCTGGACAGGCAGCGTCTCTGGAGAAAATGAATAGGGGACGTTTCTGGTTGAGACCCTTCTTCAGACTGAGAGTCAGGGGGAAAGGGAAACTTTCTCTCAGTCTGAAGAAGGGTCTCGACCCGAAACGTCACCTATTCCTTTTCTCCAGAGATGCTGCCTGTCCAGCTGAGTTACTCCACGAGTTTGTGTCCATCTTTGGTTTAAACCACCATCTGCAGTTCATCCCCACACAATGGGATTTATGGTGCAGATTGCATTATATTAACATAAAATGGAAGGTACTATCTGATCTTTGATCATTCTACAAGCTCTCCAAAGACATACAGGTTTGTAGGTTAATTGGCTTGGTATAAATGTAAATTGTCCCTAGTGTGTGTAGGATAGCGTTAATGTGCGGGGATCGCTGGTCAGGGAGGACTCGTGGGCTGTAGGGCCTGTTTCCACACTGTATCTCTGAACTAAACTAAACTGTAAAGAGATATAAAATGGGCTCCTCACTTGGTTTACACTGAAACACAAAATCAATGCCAATAATTCACTTCTTATGTAATCATTAGAAATATATCTATCAGCATTTGAATTCTGAAGTATGAGGTTTTGCTGTGCCACATCCAGTTGGTGGATTCATTAAAAAATCTTGACAATAATAATTTTCAGTCTTGAAATATAACTAATTGTTTAACAGCCTACATTACTTGGTGTCATTAAACCATTAGCTGTCTCTTGTCCAGCTCATAAAATCTTTTTATTGCCGATTCTCAAATATATCTTTTTTAAATGATAAGTGAATAGCCGTCTGGTGATGACACGACGGACAGATAATTGCAAGGAGCATCGTGTACAGTGTGAGGATCTAAAGACACTGCGTTGATTTTTAATTTGCTCAATCGATTCGAGTAGTCAATGCGCATTTAAACTTGAAGGCTCTCTGTGTTATCATTATCTGGCAAACTGATATTGAAGATAAATAATTCTTGGGTGTAATAATTCCCAGATTGCTTGTCCTGGACTTTACTGACTGCCAGAAAGGCCTCTATTGTTTGACTTTGTTCAGATCAGATAAATAACCAGCTTTAAGCCACGGAACAAGCAGTGGGATTGTTTCCCACACCGTGGCTGATACAATGACAAGCCGAGCTGGAGTGATAATTAATTGGCCAGATCAGGCTCCATTGCCCTGACTAAATACAATTTACCAGAAGCCTTTTCATCAGTGGCAACTTAGACTGCGCCTGTGTGCCTGGCAGTAAACACTGTATCTTGTGTGTCTTCCTACCTCCCCGCCCCCCTCACCCTTCCTCTCCCTCCCAACAATCTCTCTGCCTTGTTCTGAGACTTGAAAGCCGCCCTTAAAACTCTGAGTTATATTGGATTGATCTTGTGCATGGCAATGAAGGAAGGCTGTGTTTTTATGACGAAGATTTAGCTTGCTGACAGTGGATGCGCTTGAGGAATAATGGATGGCGAGCATCATTAAATGTCATGCGGAGAGGGGGGGGGGAGGGTAGGGTGGTCGAGCGATTTCCTATATTTGCTTTCAGCTGCCAGAGAGTCTAATAGATGGGCCATGATGGAAGGAAAGTTCAGGAACCTTGAACAGCAGCAGAACAGATACAGCAGTTATTGCACTTTTCAAAAATGTTGGAACTCTGATTCACTTAGCCTTGTACTCTTCACAAGTTCATAAGTGATAGGAGCAGAATTAGGCCATTTGGCCCATCAAGTCGACTCCGCCATTCATTCATGGCTGATCTATCTCTCCCTCATAACCCCATTCTCCTGCCTTCTCCCCATAACCCCTGACACCCGTACTAATCAAGAATCTGTCTATCTCCGTATCAAAAATATCCATTGACTTGGTTTCCACAGCCTTCTGTGGCAATGAATTCCGCAGATTCACTACACTCTTTGAAGCACACAGCTCAAAATCAGGGCCTTTCAGCCCACGGCCATCGTGACTGCGATGCCGATATATCCTAATCCCCCATTTGCCCACATTTGTCCCGTGTCTCTCTGGGCTTTTCCTACCTGAGTACCTGACCCAAGCATCTTCTAAAAAGCGGACAACATAATCAAACACCACTCACACTCTGGTCATTAACTCTTCTCGCCTCTCCTGTCAGGCAAAAGCCTGAATTCACACATTATCACCAAATTCAAGAACTGCTGATAGAGCTGCTAACTCACAGTGCCAGGGACCTGGGTTTTTACCCAGAATTCATGTGCTGTCTGTGTGGAGTTTGCATGCTTTCCTTGTGACCACGTGGCTTTCCTCCAGGTGCTCCAGTTTCGTCACTCATCCCCAAAGCCGGCGGGTTTGTAGGTTAGGTGGCCTCTGTCCACTTCCCTATAATGTGTAGGGAGTGGATGAGAAAGTAGAATGACATAGAACCAGTGTGAATGGTCGGCGTGGACTGAGTGGGATGGCGGGCCTGTTTCCATGCTGTATCTCTAAACTAAACTAGTTTATTGTCAGGTGTACCGAGGTACAGTGAAAAGCTTTTGTTACGCGCTATCCAGTCAGCAGAAAGACAATACATGATTACAATCGATCCATTTACAGTGTATAGATACGTGATGAGGGAATAACGTTTAGTGCAAGGTAAAGCCAGCCAAGTCTGATCAAGGATAGACCGAGGGTCACCAAAGAGGTAGCTAGTAGTTCAGCACTGCTCTCTGGTTGTGGTAGGATGGTTCAGTTGCCTGACAACAGCTGGGGAGAAAGTAAACAGCGCTTCCTGAATCTGGTGGTGTGTGCTATCAAGGAGAAGAGCTAATGGCCAGGGTGTGAGCGGTGCAGGAGAGAACTGCAGATGCTGGTTTAAATCGAAGATAGCCACACAAAGCTGAAGTAACTCAGCGGGACAGGCAGCATCTCTGGAGAGAAGGAATGGGTGATGTTTCGGGTCGAGACTGAAGGGTGTGAGTGGTGTTCGACAAAAACACAAACTGCCGTCGCCTATCGAAATTTCTAGTAGGAATTCATACATGCAACAAAATAATTGTGTACAAAATTCGACTTGACCTCGTTGCTTTTATCATTTGAGGATCTTTCCTTGTTCCTGGCCTGCGATTAATTGTTGTGCAGCCCCTGCGATGTGAACATCTGTGCAATACACTAATGCAGGCGTATTTGTTCATTTTGTGCTGAAACATCCCTTTCCAGTTGCAGGTTTTCTCTGTTCAGCTTCCCTTCCCCCTTTGTCTTAATCCAATGATAAGCCAGAAGTACAATTTTATATTCTCCAGAATAAAGGATAACGTGGAGTAGGCTCCTCGTAAAAGAAACTAGCTATAAAAATGAATTAATATCGTAAAAATGTCAGACATAGATGGTCACAGTATTTTAAATATATGGTCTATATTGTATATCCTCTCATACAACCACTCTGGATGCAGAGTAACACATTTGGTTGTCATTCCTTCTCTCCAGAGATGCTGCCTGTCCCATTGAGTTACTCCAGCATTTTGTATCTATCTTTGGTGTCAACCAGCATCTGCAGTTCCTTCCCACATTACGTTTGGCACATCTCAGCTCGATTACAGTTGTGAGCACACTGACAAAACCACATTGTGGTTCGCCCCGCTGCAGAACTGAGAACTTGCCCGGAGAGGGAAGGCCAACGAGCCCGGCCCCTGCCCCCCCCCCCCTCCACCACCCCCCGTGGACCGGGAATCAGGGAGGAGGTGGAGGGAGACGACGTTGGTGGTGAATGCTGGACAAAGGGCCCTGTACGAAGAACCGAGGAGAGGGCGGCTACCTTCTTCGACCACTGAGTCCATATGCAAGAGACGCCATGTTGGGGCCGTTCTACAGGCCCAGCTGCAGTTGACCACAAATCCCGTTGTAGCCGTCGCCTCCATTGCGGTCGTCCCGTGATCCGATGTCCCTCTCCACACCCGGTCCTCTTCAGCCCTTTGTTCCCCGGGGGTGGGTGCTCCCACAGCTAAGGTTGTCAACTGTCCTGTATTAGCCGGGACATCCCGTATATTGGGCTAAATTGGTTTGTCCCATACGGGACCACCCTTGTCCCGTATTTGACTGCTACAACTCGGGTCGAGGGGACTGTCGGGTCGGAGCGCCGCGTCCGGCCCCGCCTCACCCGTCCCGACGTAGTGCAGCCCATGGAGTGCAGCAGCAGCGCCTCGCCCATTGGACAGCAGTTGGTCAGCAACCCGGCCAGCTGTCCGACCTTCGGACCTTCGCTTACCGCCGATACCGAACTAGTCGTGCTGAGCTGTGTGTCAACATTGTATTTCACTGGACCTGGTACAGGTGGCAATAAAGAAACCATTGAACCATCTCACTGTCTTTCTCCAGAGTCTTTTGGTCAGCCTCTTTGATGCTTTTCTGACTGCTTTAAACTGTGTGCTTTCAAGAGGCTCCTAGAACCTTCTCTTCAGCAAGCTTTCCATGTGATCAGGTCTGCCTGTATCTCTGCTTCCACTGAAGCGGACTGCTGGTCACTAACCACACTGACTAGGTTTTGATGCCTACTTCTCGGGCACTCTTTCAGGGTCAAGGTTGACTTGCTCCTACTCCAGTTCTCCAGGCTGGTGAGGCCAAAGTGGAATCTGCAGACTCTGTTTTAGAGGTCTCGCTTGATGGAGCAGGTTGTATGGTGGTTTGTCCGCCCCTTACCCAGGCTCTGTGCACCCCCAGCAAGGAGACATATGTGCTTGTGTAGGAAGCAACTGCAGATGCTGGTTTAAACTGAAGATAGACACAAAAAGCTGGATTAACTCAGCGGACAGGCAGCATCTTTGGAGAGAAGGAATGGGTGACATTTCGGGTCGAGTCCCTTCTTCAGACTAGTCAGGGAAACGAGAGATATATAGACGATGATGTAGAGAGATAAAGAACAATGAATGAAATATAGGCAAAAAAGATTAGTCCGAAGAAGTCCCCTGACTGGTCTGAAGAAGGGTCTCGACCCGAAACGCCACCCATTCCTTCTCTCCAGAGATGCTGCATGTCCCGCTGAGTTACTCCAGCATTTTGTATCTATCTTCAACTTCTTATCAGGTAGCAAGATGAATTGCTGCCTCATACTGGAGAATCCTACAATAGTGCAAAGTCAAGAATTGCAGGATATCGTCTCATAGACGGCATTATATTCTGTGTGAACCAAAGCATGCATGTAAAGTAATGCAATATGTCTGTGCTTTGTCCCGTTCCTTTTATGGGCAAATATTAGAGCACATCTTCCACCTGTATCCGTTGGCAGCCGAGCCTGAGTTTCTGCTGAAGCACAGCTTTTTGCTCAGCCAAGCACTGTGTCTGAATATCTGTGTTGTCTCAGTGGATTCCATGGAGTCCTGTAAGACAAAACCAATTTCCAGACGTTTCTAAGCTCTCAGGCTGGGATATTCATGCGCTGAACCTATGCCAGGTTAAATCGTGTCCAAGTATTTGCACCCATTCAAATGAATGGAGCAAATCCACTGCCAAGATGAAAAGTAAAGCATTTTATTTCATTTAAATGAGCTTAGTCTGTGGGTGTTCTTGCAAATAATTTTCATTAAAAAAAAAAAAAAGATTTTTATTTTTTAGTGCCCCAAATGATTTTGAACGATTGTGAATTACGGAGGCATTTATAAAAGGTTCTGTAATAGTGGCAGGTTTCACGGCTGGTGAGCCTGAAGCATAGGCTCTCACCAGCTGTCAGAATGGCTCCATCAATGCAGCCAGTACACTAACACTGGGAGAGCCTCTGTTCTAAACTGCATCGCACTCGACCACAGACATCAACTAGGAGCAAATGCAGAACATGCTGAAAAAAAAACAAGGAGTTAGAATTTGAGGAAGGATAATTTGCAGAGAGAAAGGGGCTACTAGTAGATGGACACAAAATGCGAGAGTATCTCAGCGAGACAGGCGAACAGTCAGGATGGAGTGGAAGTAGGCAAAACATGCTGGAGAAACTCAGCGGGTGAGGCAGCATCTATGGAGAGAAGGAATAGGCGACGTTTCAGGTCGAGAAGTGGAGTGGATGAGGAGAGGATGTTTCCACTCGTGGGAGAGTCATAGCTTCAGAATATAAGGATGTTCTTTTTGGAAGGAGATGAGGAGAAATTTCTTTAGTCAGAGGGTGGTGAATCTGTGGAATTCCTTGCCACAGAGGCTGTGGAGGCCAAGTCAGTGGATATTTTTTAAGGTAGAGATAGGTAGATTCTTTAATAGTACAGGTTATGGGGAGAAGGCAGGAGAATGGGGTTAGGAGGGAGAGATAGATCAGTTAAGATTGAATGGCGGTTGACTTGATGGGCCGAATGGCCTAATTCTACTATTCCTTATGACATGATCTCTGGAGAGAAGGAATGGGTAACGTCTCGGGTCGAGACCCTCCTTTAGTCTGAAGGGTCACACATTCCTTTTCTCCAGAGATGCTGCCTGTCCTGCTGAGTTACTCCAGCATTTTGTTTCTATCTTCGGTTTAAACCAACATCTGCAGTTCCTTCCTACACAAGTGGCTAATAATGTTGATGTACCGGAACCAGTAATGGTCTGATTCAGTGCAGTAACAATCAATGATGGTAAGCTATTGATCAGATGGACACTTTATTCCCTATAGTACATTGAAATCTCACGAGAGTGCATCAATTCCATTGATTCTCAAGGGCCTTTTCTGCTAATATTTTTGTTTATTAATTTGTTGTGCACTCTCTGCTTTTCCCTTATCCTGCTTGTTCCAACCTGGTAGATTTGTCAGTCATGATTTCCCATCTGGGAATTCACGTTGACTCTGCCCAATTTTATTCCTGAAGTGACCTGTTAGCATTTCTGTAGTAATAAATTCCAGCTTAGTTTAGTTTAGTTTAGAGATGCAGCACGGAAACAGGCCCCTCGGCCCACCCCAGTCCGCGCCGACCAGCGATCCCAGCACACCAACACTATCCTACACACACTGGGGACAATTTACACTTATACCAAGCCAATTAACCTACAAACCTGTGCGTCTTTGGAATGTGGGAGGAAACCAGAGATCCCGGACCCAAGGGAGAACTTACAAACTCCGTACAGGCAGCACCCGTAGTCAGGATCGAACCAGGGTCTCTGGTGCTGTAAGGCAGCAACTGTACCGGTGCGCCACCGTACCGCCCTGTGCATTATTGTTCCTGTTCTTTCCATCTCCACAATTTTAAATAATGGGGTCGTATTTTCTATGTTTCAATCTTTGTCGAATCTGGAATTTTAAAAGATGAAAAAAGCACTTTAATGCGCATTAATTCATTGAATACTATTTTCTTTCAATTATCCATTCATTTTTGATCTGTAGCTGGCCATTATTTCTCAAAGGTTTTCTGTATTTTTCCACAGACGCTGACTCACACAATGAGAAGTTCCTTGACTCCGTTTCCATTATATCTTTTGAAAGTTCAGTACCATCTAATATTTAATTCCCAACCTTGGTTACTTTGTAAATGGCTGTTAGCTCGTCTCCACTTATTTCACTTTATGCTATTAATTCAACAATCTTGCTTCAAATTCGGCATGGTAACGATATAGAGCCTTCATTTCAGTCTTTTTACTTCATTTCCCTGCTGTCTCTAATCTGAGACTCGAGACTTTGGAGATACAGCGTGGAAACAGCTGTATGGAGATACAGCGTGGAAACAGGCCCTTCAGCCCACCCAGTCTGCACTGATGAGTGATCACCCTGTATCCTACACACACTAGGGACAATTTACAGAAGTCAATTAACCTACAAACCTGTACATCTTTGGAGTGTGGGAGGAAACCGAAGATCTCGGAGAAAACCCACGCAGGTCACGAGGATAACGTACAAACACCACACAGGCATGCACCCGTAGTCAGGATCGAACCCGGGTCTCTGGAGTTGTAAGGCAGTAGAGCTACCACTGCGCGACCGTGCCACCATACTACTGCAATTACAGAATTTCACATTTGTCTTTGTCCAAGGCAAGTGAACTAGCATTCAGAGCACACACATATGCTGAATCTGCATAAGCAATAAAACATGGAATTAATTGATCAACTCTGATAACTGATGGTCTCTTTCCTACGTTGCCTCTCCTGTCTAGTTTGCCAAATATCTCCATGACCCATGGCACTAACGGCTCAATGAACCTTTGGATAAACTTTTCACCTGTAAAATTACAACACAAGCATTTGTTCTTTTCTTATGTAAACCTTGCCTAGTTTTCAAAGGCGTTGTATAATACTCAACTGAATTCATCGTGTTTTCAGATTACTTGTCAACTGTGAAATGTTATTAACTGCTAATGCATACTTAAGTTACTGTAGATTGTTGCTGCCCGCGCTTGCAAAAGCACAGTTTAGGATGCAAGCAGAAGAGAGCCAAACGACAACAATCACAGGACTGAGATGTTTAAGTAAAGCCATGTGGCTGATGCATCCAGAAAGTACTTACCACACCCGTGTGTTCAAATTCAGGCTTCTTCATAATAGTTTCAATCCTTGGCTGCTGGCTGCAGGCAGAGTGCCCGGGTTTAGTAAAAACATCCTAAGTGTGGTATCAGAGTTTATTTTCTAATTCAATCTGAGTGAGCATCCGTTTTGCTCAGTGCCTATCTTTCACTGTTTAGCAGAGGACCGAGAGAGAAAACAGGAATTGCAACCTATTAGCCTGACAACAGTCATGAGGATAGGCACAAAATGCTGGAGTAACTCAGCGGGACAGGCAGCACCTCTGGAAAGAAGGAATGGGTGAAGTTTTCGGGACGAGACCCTTCTTCAGACTGGTTAGGGATAAGGGAAACGAAAGATGTAGACGAGAGATGGTGTAGAGAGATGAAGAACAATGAATGAAAGACATGCAAAAAAGTAACAATGATAAAGGAAACAGGCCATTGTTAGCTGTACGTTGGGTGAAAATGAGAAACTTGTGCGACTTGGGTGGGGGAGGGATGGAGAGAGGGAATGCCGGGGTTACTTGAAGTTAGAGAAATCAATATTCATACCACTGGGCTGTAAGCTGCCCAAGCGAAATATGAGATGCTGTTCCTCCAATTTGCATTTAGTCTCACTCTGGCAATGGAGGAGACCCAGGGCAGAAAGGTCAGTGTGGGAATGGGAAGGGGAATTAAAGTGTTTAGTAACCGGGAGATCAGGTAGGTTCAGGCAGGCTGAGCGAAGGCATTCAGCGAACCAATTGCCCAGTCTGCGTTTGGTCTCGCCAATGTATAAGAGTCCACAGTAGTGGGGAAAATGCATGGATCTATAATGAAGTACTGTAATAACAGAACATGTAGAAAGGAACATTTGGATTCTACAGAATCAGCATGGATTTATAAAAGGAAAATCCTTTTTGCCAATATATCGGAATCCTTTGTGAATATATTGAGTAGAATATATTGAGGAGAATCAGTTGCTGTAGCGTTAGATCTTTGGCAGGCTTGTGATATGCACCCACAAAGGAGGTTGTGAACAAGGTTAGAGCATATGGAACTACTTGTTGGTTGGTCAATCATCAACTCCTATTGAAACAAAAAGTAACTGCAGATGCTGGTTTATACCAAAGGTGGACACAAACTTCTTGAGTAACTTAGCAGGTCAGGCAGTATCTCCAGAGAAAATGGATAGGTGACATTATCCCCCTAGTGTTGTCAGGCTAATAGGTTGCAATTCCTGTTTTCTCTCCCAGTCCTGTGCTAAATAGCGAAAGGTAGGCACTGGGTAAAACAGATGATCATTCAGTGTGAGGAAGGGTCCCAACCCCGAAACGTCACCTATCCATTTTCTCCAGAGATGCTACCTGACCTGTTGAGTTACTCCAGAATTTTATGTCTATCTTAACTGTAAATTGACTCTTGTTTGCGGGGGAGTAGGGAAGTTGATTGGAGAAAATAAAAATGTCGACAAGAATATAATTAGCGGAAGAGGTGAATGCTTGATCTTCATGATGGGCCAAAGGGCCTGTTTCCATACTGTTTAAGCCAGCTGTCAAACTTGGTAAAAACTGTTCAATTATAAATCAATAAATCAGAAAATTATCAAAAACCGCTGGAAAAAATTAACAAAATTGAAAAATACTTAATACTTTCTATTGAAGGTAGATAAAAATGCTGGAGAAACTCAGTGGGTGAGGCCGCATCTATGGAGCGAAGGAATAGGTGACGTTTCGGGTCAAGACCCTTCTTCAGACCCACTTTCTATTGATATTTAAAATATTGAACAACATGCATGCAGTTCACAAAGAGTATATAGAAACATAGAAAATAGGTGCAGGAGGAGGCTGCACCTGACCCTTCGAGCCAGCACCGCCATTCATTGTGATCATGGCTGATCGTCCCCTATCAATAACCCGTGCCTGCCTTCTCCCCATATCCCTTGACTCCACTAGCCCCTAGAGCTCTATCTAACTCTCTCTTAAATCCATCCAGTGATTTAGCCTCCACTGCCCTCTGTGGCAGGGAATTCCATAAATTCACAACTCTCTGGGAGAAAAAGTTTTTTCTCACCTCAGTCTTAAATGACCTCCCCTTTGTTCTAAGACTGTGGCCCCTGGTTCTGGACTCGCCCAACATTGGGAAAAAATTTCCTGCATCTAGCTTGTCCAATCCTTTTATAATTTTATATGTTTCTATAAGATCCCCTTCATCCTTCTAAACTCCAGTGAATACAAGCCTAGTCTTTTCAATCTTTCCTCATATGACAGTCCCGCCATCCCAGGGATCAATCTCGTGAACCTACGCTGCACTGCCTCAATCACAAGGATGTCACAAGTATATATTAATTTTGATTTGTTATCCTGCTGCCAATGGCACTTCCCATTCAGGTCTCAGTTTCGGTATATTCAGTGGGTAGGTATTGGGAAGTTATTGAAAGTTTAAACATGCTGCTGGAGTGCATCAGCATACATGCAGATAATTGTAGCATCGAGTAGACATAGAAACATAGAAAGTAGTGCAGGAGTTAACCGTTCGGCCCTTCGAGCCAGCACCACCATTCAATATGATCATGGCTGATCATCCATAATCAGTACCCCGTTCCTGCTTTTTCCGCTTATCCCTTGATTCCCTTAGCCCTAAGAGCTATATCTAACTCTCTCTTGAAAACATCCAGTGAATTGGCCTCCACTGCCTTCTGTGGCAGAGAATTCCACAGATTCACAACTCTCTGGGTGACAACGTTTTTCCTCATCTCAGGCCTAAATGGCCGACCCCTTATTCCTAAACCGTGACCCCTGGTTCTGGACTCCCCCAACATGGGGAACATTTTTCCTGCATCTTGCCTGTCCAATCCCTTAAGATTTTTGTATCGTTTCTCTAAGATACCCTCTAATCCTTCTAAATTCCAGTGAATATGAATGAATTAATAAGTTTATTGGCCAAGTATGTACACATACAAGGAATTTGCCTTGGTGCTCCGCTCGCAAGTAACAACACGACATACAGTGACAGTGAGGAATGACACATAAAACATTAAACATTGATAATAAAACATGATAGTTTAAACATGTGAATGATATAAAATACCAGAGCAAAAGGTGGCTACAGACTTTTGGTTATTGAGTAGAGCTACTACTCGTGGAAAAAAACCTGTTTTAATGCCTGCCTGCGGCGGCTTTGACAATCCGGAGTCGCCAGTCGAGTAAGTTTGGGATTTGGCAATTTGCATGAGGATCTGAAACCTTTCTGCCGAGAACCAACAATAGCATTTCTGTACACATCTACTGACATATCCCTGCCAAATCTAGTCTCTTTGTTTCCAGCGCAAGGTTGCCTTGATGTAAAATTGATAAGGCAATAAATATACTGCGTGTGTGAGCATTTATTACTAGATTAAATATAATTTGAATGGGAGGCGATGGGATTTTTATTGTGTGACACTGCTTTTCAGGTTATCACTGTAATGATTATTTTTATGTCGCCATTTGTTAAGCACCATTGATAATAGATAATTGTGCTGCTTTTGAATCTTGTTTTTTTTTAAATTATTTGACCTATTCCGGAACAGTTACTGTGGTTTGGAGGATCTGGTGCTAAATTGAACTTGTCCTGTTTTGGGCAAAGCTTTCTTCAAAAGAACGCTTTCTGATCAAAGGATCTTGGAATCAGTATCTAATTCCACAGTTGCAATTGTCATGTCAGTTTTTAATGTGCATTGCTTATTTTTTTTATTGAATGACAACCCATTTGGTAGGGTAATGGCATATTTGATGTACTATTAAATTAAGCAATTCTGGTTTTAGCATAAACTATTCTTACGACTGCCTCATACACTTGATGTACTGAAAGTAATGTTACTGCCATCATTCATGTCTCCAGGGTTACAGCAATTCTTTGGTTATTTGCATTGTAGAAAGTACTTGGAATTTAGTGTAATGTGCTGAAAGCCTGCAATCCTTCAAAAAGTTCTGCAGAGATGATGTTGCCAACGCACTCTAAAACACATCACAAAATGACGGTAGACAAAAGTGCTGGAGAAACTCAGCGGGTGCGGCAGCATCTATGGAGCGAAGGAAATAGGCAACGTTTCGGGCCTAAACCCTTCTACAGACCTTCACAAAATGACCTTGCCTTACTTTATTAATCCCGGTTAATTCACACAACTTGCAGTTTTACTCTGTAGTTCAAACAATTACATAACTCTTTAGTTTCACCACTTCCAAACCTATTACTTGTTCAGTTTTAGTTTGGTTAAGTTCAGTTTAGTTTATTGTCACGTGTACCCAGGTACGGTGAAAAGCTTTTGTTGCGTGCTATCCAGTCAGCGGAAAGACAACACGTGATTACAATGGAGCCGTTCCCAGTGTGTAAAACCTACTGGCTCCAGATGAACCTGGTCAGGGTTTAAAGCGGGTAGTCCTTCTCCAAGTCCCTTTGCTCGGGATCTTCTGACATTGACTTATTCCTGCTGATTATTTCATGTCACCTTTTTATACATTTCTTTGCATATCTTCCAGACGTTACTTATTGCTTCATAGCTCATTACGCAGCTATAAGCCCAGTCCCTAACCAACCCTGACCCCCTTCGAATTCTTACTGGCACTGTTCACAATGACCTCAATCATCAGTTCTATAATGACATGGATGCCTGTTAGTGCTCTTGTGCAGTTCATCAGAATGTGCCCTTCACAAATGACAGTTCCCAGGGTCAACTCACAGATTCGAGTCAGCAGAGATCTACTTTCTCACATGGACCCTGACCAGGTGCTGCTCTTGTGACCTTCCTTTACAGTGCTCCCTGTTCTGTGATTCCCTCACCTGTGTTGGAAGGAACTGCAGCTGCTGGTTTAAACCGAAGATAAGGCACAAAATGCTGGAGTAACTCAGCGGGACAGGCAGCGTCTCTGGAGAGAAGGAATGGGTGACGTTTCTGAAGAAAGGTCTCTACCCGAAACGTCACCCATTCCTTCTCTCCAGAGATGCTGCCTGTCCCGCTGAGTTACTCCAACATTATCCCTATTCCCTCTCTTGCACTCGCTCTCAGAGAGCCCTTCCCAGAGCTCGTTAAGGTGCTTGACATCTCTCTGTGTGTTACAAGGGAATGCAGGTTAAAATATCATCACTACTGCATAGCTGCATGTGTGGGAGGCCAGGCTGCTTCTCGACTTCAGTTTGCCCTGGCTGATCTTAGTGTCGTCTTTTCTGAAAGACTGCAAAGTTGTAAGGAGTGCTGGAGACAGTGAGGGGTGAGAGAGCAACAGGTTGTTGGGGAACAGCGGTTCTGAGGGGGCTGTTGCCAAGGAAACAGCAGAGAAGGATAGGGGAACAGCGGAGACAGAGGCGATGTGTTGAGGAGGCAGGAGAGCGGTGGGTGGTCAAATGCAGAGATAAAATGGTGAGGACAGAAAGACCCAAGAGGAGAAGATGATTTAGTTTTAGTTTTGAGATACAGCGCAGAAACAGGCCCTTCGGTCCACCAAGTTGGTGCCGACCAGCGATCCCCGCACATTAACACTACCCTACACGCACTAGGGACAATTTACAATTATACCAAACCAATTAATCTGCAAACCTGTACGTCTTTGGAGCGTGGGAGGAAACCGAAGATCTCGGAGAAAATCCACACAGGTCATGGGGAGAACGTACAAACTCCCTACGGACAGTACTAGTCGGGATCGAACCCGGGGTTCTGGCGCTATAAGGCAGCAACTCTACCGCTGTGCCACCGTGTGGAATGTAACAAGATGTGAGGGGAGATAAGGGAGAGAATGTTATGGTACCGAAAATATTGTAAATATTATTCATAGAAACATAGAAAAAAAGGTGCAGGAGTAGGCCATTCGGCCTTTCGAGCCTGCACCACCATTCAATATGATCATGGCTGATCATCCAACTCAGTATACTGTACCTGCCTTCTCTCCATACCCCCTGATCCCTTTAGCCACAAGGGCCACATCTAACTTAAATATAGCCAATGAACTGGCCTCAACTACCTTCTGTGGCAGAGAATTCCACAGATTCACCACTCTCTGTGTGAAAAATGTTTTTCTCATCTCGGTCCTAAAAGACTTCCCCCTTATCCTTAAACTGTGACCCCTTGTTCTGGACTTCCCCAACATCGGGAACAATCTTCCTGCATCTAGCCTGTCCAACCCCTTAAGAATTTTGTAAGTTTCTATAAGATCCCCCCTCAATCTTCTAAATTCTAGCGAGTACAAGCCGAGTCTATCCAGTCTCTCTTCATATGAAAGTCCTGCTATCCCAGGAATCAGGAATATTCATAAGCATAATGTTCCAAAATTCTTCAATGAAAATATATGGCTTTGTTGAAAGAAAATGCTTCAAATAAGTGGCCCTAGGAAGTGCTCCCGATTGTCAATATAGCCTTCCCTCGCCCTCCCGAAAAATATTCTTCCTGTTTTGCATTTAAACCCAAGATACATTTGCCCATTCTGGGGGTGGGTGTGAATAGTTAAGATTATCCCCAATGTCCCAGCTGATATTTAGCCTTCAATATACATCACAAAAACAGATTATTTTGTACATTTTCACCTTGCTGTTTGCAGGAGCTCCTGGTGAACAAATTGGCTTTTTACATTCGCAAAGTAATTATGGTTCAAAAGTAATCCATCAATTGTAAAGTGATTTGAAACGTTGAAAAAGTGACCTGAAAGGCACTGCATAGATGCAACGTTTTTTTGAAGGTTTTGTTTCTCACCCAGAGCATAATCATCCTTAAAATAAAACATCCTTAGAAATTCCTCCTTTTTAAAAATTGCAAAATCTGTGAGGCTATTAGCCATTTACCACCTCAAATTCCTCTTTAGCACCATGTACATTTTAATTTATGAGTGGTTTAGATCCTAAGATAGACACAAAATGCTTGAGTAACTCAGTGAGACCCGAATCGTCGCCCATTCCTTCTCTCCAGAGGTGCTGCCTGCCCCGCTGAGTGATTCCAGGATTTTGTGTCTATCTTCGGTTTAAACCAGCACCTGCAGTTCCTTCCTACACTAGTTTAGATCCTAATTCTCCTTGTACTTCAAACAGAAGCAAATCCAATGGTCCCATAATGGTTTGATGATGCTGAAGACAGTTAGCTCAACTGAATAGATGTGGAAAAATGCGATATTCTTTATATACTGACAATTTTTTGTTGTTTGTTTATTATTGTCATGTGTGTTGCAGTATAGTGAAATGCTTTGTGCGTGCTGTCCAATCAAATTGGATAATACTGTCCATGTATATAATCGAGCCAAATGATGAAAGAATGGAGCGACTGGGCCTGTATTCACCGGAATTTAAAAGGATGAGAGGGAACCTTATAGAAACATATAAAATTCTTAAGGGATAGGACGCGCTAGATGCAGGAAACATGTTCCCGATGTTGGGGGAGTACAGAACCAGGGGCTACAGTTTAAGAATAAGGGGTAGGCCCTTTAGAACTGAGATGAGGAAAAACGTTTTCACCCAGAGAGTTGAGAATGTGTGGAATTCTCTGCCTCAGAAGGCAGTGGAGGCCGATTCACTGGATGCATTTAAAAGAGAGTTAAGGCCCTGACCCACTATACGAGTTTACCCAAAAACTCTCCCGAGTTTAAAAAAAAATCAAACTCGTGGTAAGTACGTAGAATGTACGTAGCGGGTACGTCGGAGCTCGGGACGTCTCTTAGCGGCTCATAACGCTAATGGCAGGTACTCGGGAAATGTGGCAACCTCGTGAAGTTTTTTCAACATGTTGAAAAATCTCCACGAGAGCCCCGAGTACCTACGAACGGCTATTACCGTAATTCTCCGAGTTCGAATCAGGGGAAACTCGGGAGAACTCTTGAATTACCTCGTACAGTGGGACACGCCCTTTAGATAGAGCTCTTAGTGTTAGTGGATTCAAGGGATATGGGGTGATGGCAGGAACGGGGTACTGATTGTGGATGGTCAGCCATGATCACGTTGAATGGCTGGCTCAAAGGGCCGAATGGCCTACTCCTGCACCTATTTTCTATGTATCTAAAAACAAGTACAAAAGATAGAGTGAACAGAAAAAATCCACAGAGATAAACAGGTGGGAAAGAGATTTAAAAGAGTGTTGCGATTGTAACGGATGATAGTGGATTCTCCACTGGGATCAGCAGGCCACAGTCACCATCTTGAAGACTGAAGTATTTAATGTACTTCATGTGTTAATACGAAAACATAATTGGCCAACATTGAACGGAAAAAAATAATGAAATTAAGACCTTTTTTTCCAACTGGTCGATGAGGCAAAACCTCAGATTTTACAGCGAATATTTTTGCAAAATAAAAATTATACTAATATCAAAACAATAAAATGAAGTATTGCAGTTACTGGAAATCTGAAATAAATCAGAAAAAGGTGGCAACACTAAACACGTTAGAACATCTATGGAGAAAGAAAACAAGATACAATTGTTCCTTTCAACTTCATGTAAAATATCTTGCTTTACTGTGCACAGAGTAGCCAAACCGCAAGATGTTGTGGATGTTCCCTGCATGTAATATCTCAAACCATTCTTCATTCTTGGATTTCCTGTCTTTAGTGAAATGTTGGTAATTTGATTTATGGTTTAACCTTTACACGGCGATGTGCTTGGAGTCCTTGAGTCTGTTCTCGCAGAGTGGCATTGTTAAATTAGTTGATCAATCAGTTCCAGATGATCACCGTATTTGTAGTGGCTTGCTGATGGAGTAGGCATGTTGACTTTATGTGCATATTGATCACATGGTTCCTTGAAAATGAGTGGTGGAGACATGCTGATTGTGAGTTTTAAAGCTTTGCAGATATATAGTTAATCACAGCAACTCGACTAACCACATTTGCTGTATTCATGGATAACATGAATATCAATAGCAATCGATCACCCATTATTTATCTGAGGTAGACAAAAATGCTGGGGAAACTCAGACTGAAGAAGGGTCTCGACCCGAGACGTCATCTATTCCGTCGCTCCATACATGCTGCCTCCCCCGCTGAGTTTCTCAAGCATTTTTGTCTACCTTCGATTTCTCCAGCATCTGCAGTTCTTTCTTATTTATCTGAATCGGTGGACATGAAAAAAAGATGTGAACATTTTTATCTTGCCAATACTTGGACCCTGGCAGAAGTTGAGGACTAAAACAGACTTTTTCCTAGAATTAAGGCACAGATTTTATTACAATGTGTAATAAATCTGTGTGATCACATTCTGTGACTCTCATCTAATCATCTTTTTTCCCTCAGTTGTGATCACATTCCGTGACTCCCATCTAATCATCTTTTCTCCCTCAGTTGTGAGGGCAGAAAAATCCCTGCATTAGTTTTGCTTTGAAAAAGGTCCATGTGAATGTTGAGCAGCAGAGTTATTTTTTTTGTGGACATAAATTTATCCCACTGGAGTATCTTCAGTTTTTTAAAAAGATACAGCATGGAAACAGGCCCTTCGGCCCACTGGGTCCGCGCCGACCAGCGATCCCCGCACATTAACACCATCCTACACCCACTAGGAACAATTTTTTAAAAAATTTACCAAGCCAATTAACCTACAAACCTGTACGTCTTTGGAGTGTGGGAGGAAACCGAAGATCTCGGAGAAAACCCACGCAGGTCACGGGGAGAACGTACAAACTCTGTACAGATGACTCCCGTAGTCGGGATCGAACCTGGATCTCTGGCGCTGCATTCGCTGTAAGGCAGCAACTCTACCGCTGCGCCACCGTGACTGCTAGGTCCCGTTTGGTAAGGCAAATGATAGGCGCTGCTCCTTGGAGTCATCTGAATGGGACCAGAGCCATGTCGGAAAACAGCATAGAGTCCATATTTTAAGAGATCTGAAGAAGGGTCTCGAGCCGTCACCCATTCCTTCTCTCCAGAGATGCTACCTGTCCCACTGAGTTACTCCAGCATTCTGTGTCCATGTTTTAGGAGTCTGGCAATAAAGGGTGCGGATGAGTGGCGTTAGTCCTCAGTATAGTGGATGTTGGCCAGAGAGAGGACAATGATATTGTCTCACGGTCCTGTCAATGGATTTGAAGAATAATGTAGAGCCGATATTGGTGGTAGTTCTTCAGTGGTTTGAGTTATTTCAGCAGTAAGTCCATATTTCAGAAGCGTACATAGGTTCAAGGTGAAGGGGATAAGATATAATAGGAATCCGAGGGGTAACTTTTTCACACAAAGGGTGGTGGGTGTATGGAACAAGCTACCAGAGGAGGTAGTTGAGGCTGGGACTATCCCATCGTTTGGACAGGTACATGGCTAGGACAGGTTTGGAGGGTTATGGACCAAGCACAGGCAAGTGGGACTAGTGTAGCTGGGACATTGTTGGCCGGTGTGGGCGAGTTGGGCCGAAGAGCCTGTTTCCACACTGTATTACTCTTTGACTCTAAGACTTTAAAGATCAATGATGCTGGGTAATCATGCATAGGAAGGAACTGCGGATGATGGTTTGAGCCGAAGAAAGACACAAAAAGTTGAAGTAACTCAGCGGGACAGGCAGCAACTCTGGAGAGAAGGAATGGGTGACGTTTCGGGCCTGAAGAAGGGTCTCAACCCGAAAAGTCACCCATTCCTTCTCTCCAGAGATGCAGCCTGAGTGAAGGGCCTGTCCCACTTTCACGACCTAATTCACGACCTTTTTTACCCATGGACATTTTTCATCAGGCTAGAAAAAACGCCCCGACCTACTTGATGCCACGAGTACCTACGACTAGCATCGCGACCTCCTACGACCTACCTACGACCTCCTACAACCTTGTGACGACCATGCAGCGAGTATGAGTCAAGGGCAAACTCGGCAGAGGTCGTGAAAGTGGGACAGGCCCTTTACTCCAGCATTTTGTGTCCATGCTTGGTAATCATGCACTTATTGCTGGATTTGATACCCTGATCTGTAAACACATTTTTTCTCAGAATAAAGCTGTGCTGTAGCACTGACACTGGTTGTTAACTTCATGAATTTCTTCACCAAGAGGCTCCCAAGATATGGAAAGTGGTCCGCATTTTCCAGAGTCACATAAAGTCAGTGTTTGCAGTGGACGCAGATTAGTAGAGGGTCTTTGAGTTTTGCTTGTTTTCAAGCCAGACTCCTTCTGTCTTGGCCTTTACTAAGTAAGTTGAAGATGACTTGGAACTTGGACTCTGATCATGGAGGGAGAGAGACTGGTGTAAAGACAATCGATGAGGGAACCAAATGAACTGCTTTGAATTTTGCTGATGAGACTAAATTGGATGGGATCGTGAGTTGCGAGGAGGGTACAGAGAGTCAAGTCAAGTCACATTTATTTATATAGCACATTTAAAAAACAACTCTCGTTTGCCAAAGTGCTTTACATTTGTTATAAGAATAATATAAACAAACAAACTACATACATATATACATAGAAACATAGACAATAGGTGCAGGAGTAGGCCATTCGGCCCTTAGAGCCTGCACCGCCATTCAATATGATCATGGCTGATCATCCAACTCAGTATCCCGTACCTGCCTTCTCTCCATACCCCCTGATCCCTTTAGCCACAAGGGCCACATCTAACTCCCTCTTAAATATAGCCAATGAACTGGCCTCAACTACCCTCTGTGGCAGAGAGTTCCAGAGATTCACCACTCTCTGTGTGAAAAAGTTTTTCCTCATCTCGGTCTTAAAGGATTTCCCCCTTATCCTTAAGCTGTGACCCCTTGTCCTGGACTTCCCCAACATCGGGAACAATCTTCCTGCATCTAGCCTGTCCAACCCCATAAGAATTTTGTACGTTTCTATAAGATCCCCTCTCAATCTCCTAAATTCTAGCGAGTATAAGCCAAGTCTATCCAGTCTTTCTTCATATGAAAGTCCTGACATCCCAGGAATCAGTCTGATTCCTGGGATGTCGCTCAGAGGACGTCAAGAAAGGCTTGGGAGTATAGATACGTTTTTAGTCTTGACTTAAAGGAGTCGATGGAGGGAGCAGTTCTGATGGGAAGAGGGATGCTGTTCCACAGTCTAGGAGCTGCAACCGCAAAGGCGTGGTCGCCCCTGAGCTTATGCCTAGACCGCGGGATATTCAGCAACCCCAAGTCGGCCGATCTGAGGGACCTGGAGGTGGAGTGGTGGGTGAGAAGACTTTTAATGTAGGTGGGGGCAAGCCCATTGAGGGCTTTGTAGACATGGAGGAGGATCTTGAAATGTATACGGAACCGCACAGGGAGCCAGTGGAGAGAGGCCAGGATCGGGGTGATGTGGTCCCTTTTTTCGGGTGCCCGTCAGGAGTCTCGCTGCGGCGTTTTGGACCAGTTGCAGGCGGGACAGGGACGATTGGCTGATGCCAGTGGAAAGGGAGTTGCAGTAATCTAGGCGGGAGGAGATAAATGTGTGGATGATCTTTTCGAGGTCATCAAAGTGTAGAAATTGTTTTATTTTAGCTATCGTCCGTAGCTGAAAGAAGCTAGCTTTTACCACGGCATTGACTTGTTTGTCAAATTTCAGCGCTGAGTCAAATATCACGCCAAGGCTTTACGGTGATAGATTGAGTAGGTGACAAAAACATGGTGGACATAGTTTAACGCAGATGAAGGTGAATCCACTTCGATGGGAATAGCTGAAAGCTGGTGTATGATTTAAATGGTGTCATTATTTAAAAGATGCACAAGGAGACCTGCGTACCCTTTCAAACTATCCACCAGAACTAAACACATTGGGAAGCAAGCAGATAAGAATGGCTATCATAGCAAGACGATTTGATCGCACAAACAAGAATGTCTGCCCACACTTACTTACACATGGTCTTGTGCAGATCTAGTCTCCTTACTTAAGGAAGAGTATACATGCTATGCACGGTCTGCTGTTAAAGTTCACCAGAAAGATTCTGCGGGTGGCGGGGCTGAAGTATGCGGAGAACTTAAGCTGTTTAGGTTTGTATGGAGAAGAGCTTAGAGGAATGAGAGAGTATTTAATTGAAGTTTACAAAACTCTGCCTCGTTTCGATGGGCGATGCTTGAAGAATGCGGGAAGAATCCCTGGCACAGCCGTCAAATACAAGGATCTTAGGTTGCGGATCAAGAGCTTTAGGACAGAGATAAAGAGATGTTTTTTCACAAAGTGTTAACCAGTGGAGTTCACTATCACAAAGGGCTGAAGAGACCAAATCACTGAATATTTTTAATGAGACAGATAAATATCCCGATGCAAAATATATCAAATGATGGGCAGGAATATGATACTGAGCTAGATCATCAGTCCTGATCATATTAAATTGTGGATCAGGGTTAAAGAGCTGACGGGTCTTCTCATTTTTCTGTTTCTTTTTTACACCTTATTTGAGCATGATTATTGAAATTTGCTCACTTACTTTAAGACACATAAAAATGTTTTGCAGCACCTCGAAGATCTTTGAACACAGCATTTGTAGTATCTCCATAAATCTTCCTTCCCAACAGACATCGTTTCACAAACTTTTCATGAAGATCAGTTGACTTCAAATTAACATTTCCTTCTCTGAGCCTTCAATCCCCCTGCTCATTATCCTGTACGATAAACAATTTCCCCCTTGCATTTGCTTGTCATTTGTGGGTTTTGTCCATGTTCTTGCTCAGTTATTATCTGATTTAAATACTACGGCTGCCTGCAGGATTTTGTCTGAACACTGAATATCGTGGATCAAAGCCGTGTTCCAGAGAATAACATATTTCAAGAATAATTACTTTTTCAAATGTGGAATCTAATGAAATAGTGAATAAACATTTTATTTTGCAAACTTCATTCAAAGTGCAGTCTCTATTCGGTGGGGCTGACCACCACCACTCATTTAAGGTAGCACCCTTGTAATAGAGGATGATTTGCTTCCATTTTAAAGGGCCTGTCCCACTTGCCGATTTTTTCGGCGACTGCCGGCATCCTTGACTTACGTATCAGGTCACCGGAAAATTTGCGGCTTGATGCGGTGTGATGATGTATTGACGCGCGGTGTTTTTTCAAGTGTCGCGATATTTTTTTTTGTCGCCGCTGGATTTTGAAATGTTCAAAATCTTTTGGCGATACTGATATGATGCCGGCAGTCGCCGAAAAAAATCGCCAAGTGGGACGGACCCTTAATTCTGTGGATTGTGACGTAACTGGTGAAGCCAGTGATTATGTGCAGAATGTGACTGGGATGCTGGAGGTGATTCAAAGGTGGATGGGTGAGTGGCCCTCCTGTTGGCTTCCGTGTGCTTGCAACAAAGAATCTCAATGCTACAGGCCAGGGATCGCCAGTGAGGGCATTACAATTTTCCAAGGTAAGGAGTTTGGACGTTCTGCCCATCATCGCGTGGGTTTTCTCTGAGATTGTCAGTTTCCTCCAGCACTCCAAAGGCACACAGGTTTGTAGGTTAATTGGTTTGGCATAAGTGCTAATTGTCCCTGGTGTGTGTTTGGGATAGTGTTAGTGTGCGAAGGATCTACAGGAAACTCTCATCTTGTTTTCACCATCATGAAGAATATACAGGAGCCTGAGAAGTATTACCTCCATCTTCAAGAACAACTTCTTTCCATCAAACATCAGGGTTTCGAATTACACTGCACAACACAATCCACAACCCAACTTCTGCACCGAACCATTATGCACTTTGCCCCATTATGGTTGCTTAACCTACTTCGGGTTTTGTATGATCATGGTATGTTTTTTTTAAATTTTGGTGAAGGTTTATTATATGTCATATGTACCCGCTTGCAGTGAAATCCAATCACTGCGATCCAATCAGATCAGATAATATTATAGGTAGACACAAAATGCTGGAGTAACTCAGCAGGACAGAAGCATCTCTGGAGAGAAGGAATGGTTATGTTTCTGAAGAAGGGTCTAGACCTGAAACGTCACCCATTCCTTCTCTCCAGAGATGCTGCCTGTCGCGCTGAATTACTCCAGCATTTTGTGTCTATCTTTGGTGTAAACAGCATCTACTGTTCTTTCTGACAGATAATACTATACATGAGTACAATCAAGCAAAACTTAAGTACGATGGAGCAATGGGAAAGATCAGTATGTAAAGTATAGTTCTCAGCAATGTAGTGTAACAGTTCCAGAGAAAATGTCCAATATTGGCAATGAGGTAGAATTAGGACTGTATCCTAACTCACAGACGGGCCCGGGCCGTTCAGAGGCCTGATAATAGAGGGGAAGAATCTGTTCCTGAGTTTGGCGGTGCTCGCATTCAAGTCTCTGTACCTTGTGTGAATGGGAGGGGGAGAACAAGGAAAGACCAGGGTGAGAAAGGTCTTTGATTATGTTGACTGATTTCCCGAAGTACAGATGAAGTCAATGGTGGGGAGTCTGGTCCGTGTGATAGACTGGGCAACGCCCACAACTGCAATTTCTTGCAGTCTTGGTTCTATTTGTTGTTGTATCTAATGTGCTTCTTAAGGGACTGTCCCACTTGGGCGACCTAATTGGCGAGTTTAGAAGAGTTTGAAAAAATGACATGTTGAAGACCTCCTTCGACTATGTAGAAGACCTCCTTCGACTATGTTGAAGACCAGCTTTGACTAGCTATGACTAACTTCTGGAAAATTGGACACCGAATAGTGGAGCGTGAAGACGACCTCCTTCGATCTCCTTCGACCCTTCGACCTCCCTTCGACTATGATGAAGATTATCTACGACTACCTTCGACTACCTTTGACTACCCTTGATTACCTACGACTAACATGCCGACCTACTACGACCTATTACGACCTACTACGACTAAACCTACGAGTAAAAAAAGTATAGATTTTTTTCCATGGCGACCTTTTTTTACTCGCGGGCATTTTTTAACATATTGAAAAAAACGCCGCGACCTAGCTGAGGCCTCGTGTACGCAGAGACCACTATCGAGCATGAAGGAGAGTTACGAAGACCTCCTACGACCTCTTGTCGACCATGCTGCGAGTATGAGTCGAGGGCAAACTCGCCAGAACTCGCAGATTAGGTCGCCCAAGTGGGACAGGCCCTTAAGGCTACAGCAAGATTTAAGAAGGATCCTTAACTCCATGCTTTCACAAGCATTAAGTGTGTCAATTTGTTGTTAACCCTTGCAAATGATAACAGCAACGGTCTAAATCTAGGGAGATGTTTCTCCTTAAAAGGTCTGTCTCACGAATCTGCGGTCATTGGCGGCGAAACGGGAAGAATCTGCCGCCATAGACCGCGCACTCGTGAGAAAGAACAATTCCCGGGCCGTGTGGCGGTGTTCCCAACACCGCGCGGTGCAAAAATAAAATCGACAATGTCGAAAACCAAATACTCACCGCACAACCTCCACCAGTGATGCACAAGTGCGCACGGCCGCTCGCACGGGCCGCCGCCAGTGTGGGTCGAGCGCCGTGCGTCAAACCTCCTCTGCCACAGCCTCCGCCAGTGACGCACGTGCCGCCGCCAGTGAGGCACGTGTGCTGCGCGGCCGCAGGCACAGCCACTGCTACAGCGCCGCGATCAGGATGGCCGCCGCCACAGCCGCCGCTGGTGAGTCACGTGCGGGGGGCCGACGTCATCGCAGTCGGCCCACCCTTTTTTTACTTACCGCAAGCACGTGGGACCCGCCGTGTTTGAATTAACTCGGCCCCCGCGCAACATCTGTGCGGCGCTCCGGTGGATAGGCTCGATGCTCTCGCCCTTGCCGCGCGGTCCTCGCTACCGGCGACACCGCGCTTCACCGCCGATGACCGCAAACAGGTAAGACACGGCCTTAACTGCACGGAGTTTTGCTACGGATTAAATGTGTCTCTGCAGTTTCGACTAATTTCTACATTCAGATAAACAGAATTATCAGCATTTCAGATCTCTGCTCACCAAGAAAGGTCTCGACCTGAAACGTCACCTATTCCTTTTCTCCAGAGATGGTGTCTGAACCGCTGAGTTACTCTAGCTCTTTGTGTCTATCTGCGAGATTTTCATTATTCTGTTGCATATCCGGTGAATATGGCAAGTAAATACTATAGACATTCTCTTGATATTCTTACCTGTGCCCCTTGGGAACCTAGTGCAAGATGTTGTTGTAGCCAAGGTGATGAGGAATAATCAGAGTACTGGAATACAATCAGTGAAACAATGGTGAACCATCAACGACAACTTTGCAGCTTTCAGATTCTTGGATAAACAGGGAAATATTTGAAGTTATATTGATGCTTCCCTGAAAATTCTAGGGACAGGTCTCACAGTCAAGAATTTCCCCAAAAATGCCATGTTGGTTGGTTACCATTTTAACTCTGCAATGAGGAGAGAAAACACTTTGTACAGATGCCTTCTCCCTGGAATTACCAAGCCTCAGGTCGGTCGGGGGAGTTCCCCCCACCACGGGTACCATGTAATCCCGTGCTACCTGCTCCATGGTCGGATAGTCGGCGACTAAACTGTCTCCCCCACCTGATTTGCCAGGTGAGGAGGGGGCTGTGGACCCCCAGCAGGACCAAAAACAAGACCTGTCAAAGGGCGGATGAGCTTCTAGCGAGCCAACGGCCATCTACACATCAGTAGAAGTTGCGATCACTGTCGTACACGGCATTGTAAGGAACGATGATAAAGCACACACACCAATATCCTATACTTCCAGTGGCGGAAGTCCACAGGAACTGGAGGACAGAGATGTGTGGTGCGTCCGTCACCGTTCCCGTCGGAAACCAGCTCCACTGCGTCGCTAATGTTTTCAACGATGATAAATGAATGGAAAAGACGATTTGTCCAAAGATTTCAAGAAATAATGGGAAAAGGTTAATTCTGATGGATGTTTTCGATTAGAATTGTCTGGAAATAAAAGTTCAGTATTTTAAGCAGCTTGAAAATATTTTTTACATGCGAAGGGTGTTAGATATTTAGAATTCTGTGATTTTTATGGCAAGGTGATAGACAATTATTTCACATTTAAGATCAGTAGAAGCTATAGATTTCATCGTACAGTGAAACAAAGTTAAGAGACCAAATAGCTTACTTCATTGTTGTAGGAAGGAACTGCAGATGCTGGTTTACACCGAAGATAGACACAAATTGCTGAAGTAAATCAGCGTGCCAGGCAGCATCTCTGGAGAGAAGGAATGGGTGACGTTTCGGGTCGAGACCCTGCAGAAATGTCTTCAAGAGGATAGATGTGTAATGCACTGCATCTGCCTTCACAGCAGACGTGGCTGAAATAGACATTGTTGTACGGAGGATAAATGTGGAGCAATGGAAGTGGTAATTGGACAATGCCTTGGAAAATCTGAGACAACATCAGGGTGACCACATCGCCAACAAATTGTCTCCGCAAATTCTGCCTCTGCAATGTGGTTAGGAATGAGGCAACATGGAGATACTTTACTTTTTCCAAAGAGCTACCCAATTCTTGTGGTCTGCCTGCTGAGTTAAATCTATTTGGTCAGGTCCTTCAAATGTCTTAAGGGCCTGTCCCACTTGGGCATCATTTGCGCGTCACGCAGATGGCGTGCGAAGATTTTGTACATCCCAAAAACCCCGGGGCGTCGCACGCGACCGCGTGTCACTGCCTACATCACCGAGCACCATGCGCGCGTAATTCGCACCATGCGCGCATCACGACGCGTGCGTCGGGAGTCGTGACGTGTAAATGATATCGCGTAAATGACGCCCAAGTGGGACAGGCCCTTTAATTCCCGAATTTCAGATCTTTTTGCTCTCTTTTGCTCTGTATTCATGCACAGGTTCAATTGAAAGGTATACAGCTTCTTTGCTAATTATTTCTCAAAAAAGGGTGAACTTTTATTAACACACAGTGTTGAAACAAAAGTTTGATTTGATAACATTCAAGAATTTTTCAGAATCTGTTTTGTAATTTCACGATATATGCACCCAATACCAGTGGCCTGTGCCAGGACAGCAAGTGTCAAAAGCAAAGCTCCTATAGCGGAGCAAGATGCAATGCAATGGGCTGACGTGTAGTATGCAACGGAGCGGAACGTGGGACTTTTTTTCATCCATTTCAGTAACCCGACCCGACCCGACTCGACTCGCAGTGTAATCAACGTTGCAGGGGAACAGTTTGTGTTGATAACTTATAATTCTGAAAATGAGGAGAAGATTTTTACCAAAGAACTTTTATTTTTACGAGGATGTTTCCGTAACCGGCTTCCGTCTCCGCACTAGTATCTTTGCTCCGCTATGGGATCTTTGGTGCGGAGACGGAAGACGGTTACGGAAATAGGGCCGAAAATTACCCATGAATCTGCCCATGACCGTACTACGTCTTTTTCGTCGAGTGTCCTGAAGTGCAAGCAGTAAATCAGTGATTTGGTTGCTTTGCAGCTTCACGGGATAGAAAGACAAATGTCTGTTTCCACTCACCAGCCACCAATTTGCAGCTCCTTGGTCTTTCAACATCAAGGTAAATTAGTGGTTGGAACTAAGCATTAATGTCAGTTCGCTTGCCTCGTGCCCTTCCACTTGCATGATTGTTCAGTCACCATGAGTGACCCTGCACACAAGAAAATGCCACCGCGACACTTACGAAAGTGACAGATTATTTTATACACAAATTCATTATTTGGTATGTGTTGCTGTTCACCTCATGAATACTTAACATGCACAGTTCAAAGGAAGGGCAACGGCAAGATGGATCTGTTTGATGGTTTTATGTACAACTAAAATCATAAACAAGATGAATATTGTTATTCAAGCTGGCAGTGGCTATGTTAATTTGCTACGAGACGTTACACGCCATAATTTGTACAAAAAAAATTCCCCCCATTTCCTTGGAGCCAATGGCAATAGCTGTGGAAAATGTAATTTCAGGTGAAGTGCAGACAGCATAGTTTAAATTACAAAACTAGGATCAACAAACTCATCAGGAAGGCTGGCTCTGTCCTTGGGGCAGAGTTGGATTCATGGGAGATGGTCTTGGAGGGGAGGATGCTCCTCAAACTGAGGAGCATCCTGGACAATACAGCTCAGTCCCTCCATGAAACACTGGTCAACCTGAGGAGCACCTTCAGCAACAGACTGGTTCCACCAAGATGCAGGACAGAACGCCACAGGGGATCCTTCTTCCCTGTGGCTATCAAACTGTACAACTCCTCCCCTTCTGTCATGGGGTAGACTGAGACGGACCCCACCCTTCCCCAATCTTTACTCATCCCCAATCCTTTCCACTCGTCACTTTAATTTAATGTTTCATGTATTTTGTGTTTTTATGACTGTTGGCAGATCAATTTCCCTCCTGGGATAAATAACGTTCTATCGTATCGTATTTCTTTGTTGTGTTCCATCAATGCCTTTAAAATCTACTTCTTTCTATCTTACTATCTTCAAAATGAATGATGTGATATTTCTGTAATTACAAGGTGAATATGAACTAAGCTCAACTGTGGCTCAGCGGTAGAACTGCACCCTCACAGCACCAGAGACCCAGGTTAGACCCTGACAACGGGTGCTGTCTGTACGGAGTTTGTTACTTCTCCCCGTGACCCGAAGGGTCTCGATCCAAAACATCACCCATTACTTCTCTCCAGAAATGCTGCCTCTCCTACTGAGTTACTCCAGCATTTTGTGTCTACCCCCTGTGACCACTTGTGATTTCTCTGGGTGCTCCGGTTTCCCCCCACATTCCAAAGACGTGCAGGTTTGTAGGTTAGCATTGTAGGTTTGTTAGATCCAGCATTTTGTGTCTATCTTCGGTTTAAACCAGCGTCTGCTGTTCCTTCCTACACAGTAAGAAGTTCATGTTGCCTGTGGATGTTAGGGAGACTGCATGTACAGTATAATAGTAATATAGAAAGAGCTCTAAAGCACCTGTCCCACTTAGGCGATTTTTTCAGCGACTAGGCTGTCGCTACATGGTCGCGGGGTGATGCCTGTATGGTCGTGAGTTATCTCCTCAAGTCGCCTAAAGAGTCGTAACATTTTTTCTGGTCGCCACTGGATTTTGAAATGTTTGCAACTTTTCGGCGACTGTGGGCTTGACGTAGCTTGTCTTCTCCTGTCGTAGGTGCTGTCATAGGTTGTCGCCAGGATGATGCAGGTTGTCGCCGGTGTGGTTGTAGGTTGTCGTAGGTGTGGTCGTAGGTGGATGTCCTAATGAGTCGCCGGTTGTCGGTAGCTTGCCGTAGCTTGACTTCGACTGGGTGATAGGTTGTCGTAGCTTGTCGTAGACATTGTTGTTGTGGGGGTCCAGTCGCGGCTTTTTCGCCGACCTGCTATGATTGTGACAGTCGCCGGCACTCGCCGAAAAAAGTCACCTAAGTGGGACAGGCCCTTAAATGACAATGGGGATCCGTGGAGGATACCACAGAGCTCATAGATATGAAGGAAGGACAAAGAGATTCATTTGGTAGAGAGTAATCATGACTAATTGAGAGGGGGGAACATCTATGGTTGAATTATAACGTGATTGTTGCATTGGAGATGTCTTGGGCTGAAAGAAATGTTTACAGACCCTCTCTAAACCACATGGTATGACCAAACCTGAAATAAATTTTGTCTATGGTTTAGGATTAGCTGAGCATTTCACTCATGTTGATATTATTCTTTTCTACTTGGTCATTTGTTGGAAATAGTGGTTTTCTTTCTTTGTGCAACTTGCCAGTTTTTCTATTGGGCCTGTCCCACTTAGGCGATTTTTTGGGGCGACTACAGCGATTGCCACAACATTTTCAACATGTTGAAAATTTTGGGGCGACAGTGGCAACAATGTCCTAGTTTGACGCAGGTGCTGTCGTAGGTTGTCGCCAGATGTCGTAGGAAAATTCCATTAAAACTAGTCCCTGGCAGTCGCCTAAAGAGTTGCCGAAGTAGGACAAGCTGTTGTCAGGGTTATTTTTGTCCATCCTTTCGCTGGACAAAAATGACTTCCACTCTCCATGGTCTGACAAATTTTTAAAAGCTTTTAGCTGCAGATTGGGTAAATAATTCATTTTTCTTTATTTTGAGTGCTCTTTGTGGTCTTGTGATACGACTTGAAGGCTGAAGTGACTAGACCTCAAATGTCGTGAAAGATATTAAAAATGTAAGCTTTACAGCGAAATATCTTGTAGTTGAAACCCAGTTAGTGCGAAACGGAGAGAGGTACATACCTGGAAGTGGCGATCAAGTCATGCACTAGAATCAGGCATCAATAGTTAATAATAGTTTAGATCCAAAATGTATCCTGCACCTCTGAACCGCATCCATAAGTCTGTTGTAAACATACATGTCACAGTGTCCTGATATAAGTTGTGGAAGTTGAGTAAATTAATTTTAATTCATTGCAGCTTTTGGTAACTAGGATGTGCAAAGGACAAGTGGCTAAAAGTCAATCTATTGGTATCACTATTACTAAATTTACACATGGGGATGAAGCATACTGATAAGGAACTGGAATTGGAATTAGGAAATGTAGTCGAGGGAGCCACAAATACAGAGAGAGGGAAGAAACTGAGGAAAATTGGGTTGGCACATTGTTTTTCAATAAGTGTCACAATAAATTACTTTTATGTAAGACAGGTCACCTTGAATATTTCATTTACATTTCAGTTAAGTACATTGCTTTTAATGTCTAGTGGTGAGCTGTACTGAACTGAGGTTGATATTTCATATCAGTAATTCTACTTACTCTGTAAAGTCATTGCATTTAGCGTGATTGATGCTTCATCATCCAACACTTTAGAAGAATGAGAGGGGATCTTATAGAAACATATACAATTCTTAAAGGATTGGACAGGTTAAATGCGGGAAATGTTCCCGATGTTGGGGGAGTCCAGAACCAGGGGTCGCAGGTTAAGAATAAGGGGTAGGCCACTTAGGACCGAGATGAGGAAAATCTTTTTCACCCAGAGAGTTGTGAATCTGTGGAATTCTCTGCCACAGAAGGCAGTGGAGGTCAATTCACTGGATGTTTTCAAGGATGAGTTCGATTTAGCTCTTAGGGCTAAAGGAATCAAGGGATATGGAGAAAAAGCAGGAACGGGGTACTGATTGTAGATGATCAGCCATGATCATATTGAATGGCGGTGCTGGCTCGAAGGGCCGAATGGCTTACTCCTGCACCTATTTTTTTCTATGTTTCTAGTAACCTTTTATAAATGTATCCAAACGACTTACTGTCCTCAAGCTTCAATTGAGGATTATTAGGCATGCCTGTAATTGTCCAGTGAATTTCTAATCTGTTGTGTCAGTGTGTGAAAATGCAGGGTGGCTCATTAAAAGCCATTGTGTACTGCCTGCCCACACATTACCTGCACTGTAATAACCTTTTGCATAAGTATTTGAATGTACACAGGGTTCATGACAGGGATTTTGAGCAGGAATGTAGAACAACAGAAGCAGTAAAAGGGGTGACTGCCCACACATACACTAATGCCATTTTATTAAAGGCTTGGAAATCCAAAAATATACTTGTTGGAGGTCAGAGAGGTGATGGGTGGTTAGGATAGCTGAGGGCGATGATGGTTAGTGATTGCTCGGGTGTTCCAAACACATTGTACAGTGAGCAACAAAATAAAATAAATCCCAACTGTTGTGTCTTTAAAAAAATATATAAGTACTGGTTCTGTTCTGTTCAGTTGTTCCGTTGTTTTGCATAATCCCACATGCATTGCCACTTTCATTTCACTGTACATCTTGTAGGTGTATGTGACAAATAAAGTTGACTTGACAAGGTATTGACCAGCATTATGCATGGTGAGGGCGCACTTATTGTCAGCCAGGGATGCTTAATTGTCATGTGCGCCAAGACTGGAATAATGATATTCTTACTTGCCGCAGCTTCACATACACTTTAACACAACACAGCAGATAAATATATATTAAAAATACAACAAATGATCAGTTATACCAAGTAACTAGACCAGTATTTATTCGTATTGGGATGTCTATTTCCACCATTATCCCGGAGAACTTGAACACGAGTTCACGAGGGCGGTCACGGTGGCGCAGCGGTAGAGTTGCTGCCTTACAGCGCTTGGAGGGCCGGGAGAGCCAGGTTCGATCCCGAATACGGGTGCTGTCTGTACGGAGTTTGCACGTTCAGGTTCAAGTTCACATTTATTGCCACATGCACCAGTTAAGGTACAGTGGAATTTGATTTACCCTTGCAGCCACACAATCAAAAAGAGCACAATACACAATTAAATATAACATGAACATCCACCACAGTGGAATCAACATTTTTCACTGTGGTGGATGGCAATAACGTTCAGTCAGTCCTCCTCCTTTGTTCATCCGTGGTCGGGGCCATAAACCCTCCGCAGTCACCGCTACGGGCGACCCGATGTACAGGCCCTCTTGTCGGGATGATCGAAACGCCCCGTGACCTGCGTGGGTTTTCTCCGTGATCTTCGGTTTCCACCCCCACACTCCGAAGACGTGCGGGTGTGTAGGTAAGTTGACTTGGTAAATGTAAATATTGTCCCGAGAGTGTGTAGGATAGTGTTAATGTGCGGGGATCGCTGGTCGGCATGGACCCGGAGGGCCGAAGGGCCTGTTTCCGCGCTGCATCTCTAAACTAAACATCAGACCAAAACTGAATTGTCTGTTCTCTGCAACAAAGTGAACAGTCCCAGTTTCTAACCGCCCGAGGAACAGCTCTATAATTTATAAAAATTAACTGCTCCAACATAACTCCCACCTGAAACCACTAAGAGATACATCTATTGTGTTGCAACTGCCAGATTGACTACGGCTGCCAACACATCTTAACAGGGGTGAGCAGTTTTCATTCATATTTCTTACCTCACTTTGAGTGGCTTGTTGCCACATTGGGAGCGAGCGTTCCAGCTGGAGTGTGCCCAGCGCACTGTAGAGCTATACAACTCCCCTGCCATCTGGCAAATCCAGGTTAACTTCCAGTAAGCCCAACAACAGGGGTTCTTTCAACATCCCTTAGCTTGCACCTTCAGTCATAAGGTCTTAAGATCATAAGTAAGAGGAGTAGAATTAGGCCATTCGGCCCCTCAAGCCTATTCCGCATTTCAATCGTGGCTGATCTATCTTCCCCTCCATTCTCCTGCCTTCCCCCCATAACCTCTGACACCCGTACTAATCAAGAATCTATCTATCTCTGGCTGCATGCTACAATCACGACATCATGAATTTGGTGTGTCAACTTCATCATAAGGTCATAAATGATAGGAGCAGAATTAGGCCATTCGGCCAGTCATGTCTACTCCGCCATTCAATCAGGGCTAATCTATCTCACCCTCCTAACCCCATTCTCCTGCCTTCTCCCCATAACCTCTAATCAAGAATCTATCTATCTGCCTCAAAAATATCCATTGACTTGGCTTCCACAGCCTTCTGTGGCAAATAATTCTACAGATTCACCACCCTCTGACTAAAGACATTTCACCTCAACTCCTTCCTAAAGGAACGTCCTTTAATTCTGAGGCTATGACCTCTAGTCCTACATTCTCCCACTGGTGGAAACATCCTCTCCACAGTCCTTAAGCCCATCATTGATGATCCCTCTTGATACCCACCTGACCCTGGGGCTGGTGCTGATGATGATAGTGCAGTTTGGAATGTAGCAGTAGAACTAGTACAAGCAGGAGAAATAAAAAGGAAAAATGGGAAAAACAAATTTAGAAGGCCAACAGAAAGGGAGGTGAAATAAGAGTAGAAAGGAACTTGAGAAAGAGAATGAATGAATGAATGAACGATTAAGTTTATTGGTCAAGTATTCACATACAAGGAATTTGCCTTGGTGCTCTGCCCGCAAGTGACAACATGACATACAATGACAGTTAGGAATGACAGTTAGGAATGTTTTATTAATAATAAAAAATTGTCAATTAAACATGTGAATTAAATAAAATACCAGAGCAAAAGGAGGCTACAGATTTTTGGTTATTGAGTAGAGCTACTACTCATGGAAAAAAGCTGTTTTTATGTCTGGCTGTGGCAGCTTTGAGCCCTGCCTGTGAATGCGGAGCAGAACAACTGACAGCCAACCATGCCGCTCTAATGCCCACCAAATGGAGCTCAGGGCCTGGCAGACATTGACGTAGAGACAGTATAAAGGAAGAGAAGAAAGTAAGGATAGAGAAACAGAAGCAGGAAAAGGTAGATAGAAATGGTGTTAATCAACAATAATGAAAGATTAGGGCTCTGAAAATGTTTAATCACTGTTGTGCTTTTTTAGAAGCAGTTTCTTCAAATGCACCCCATCTGTACGTGTTGCTCCATCCCACCTATTCAAAAACGTGGATGCTGTTCTCCTGAAAATTATGACAGAGGAGGCACAATAGGAATTATTGGCAGTGATGTTTGTTTGTGTCAGTAAGGTTAATACTAGATTAGTAAGAGGGTGGCACGGTGGCGCAGCGGTAGAGTTGCCGCCTTACAGCGAATGCAGCACCGGAGACACGGATTCGATCCCGACTACGGGTGCTGTCTGTATGGAGTTTGTACGTTCTCCCCGTGACTGCGTGGGTTTTATCCGAGATTTTCGGTTTCCTCCCACACTCCAAAGAATACAGGTTTGTAGGTTAATTGGCTTGGTATGAATGTTAAATTGTCCCTGGTGTGTGTAGGATAGTGTTAATGTGCGGGGATCGCTGGTCGGTGCGGACCCGGTGGGTCGAAGGGCCTGTTTCCGAATTGTATCTCTAGACTAAGCTAAGCTAAACATGTGCAGACTAGTATTCAATGACAAGGACATAAAGTGAACAAAGGGACTGTGATCCAGGACTAACCTGTGCCAATTGGGTCTGATCCCAGGACTGAGTGCTTTAACACATGATGAGCGTTTGACAGCCTGTACTCGCTGGAGTTTAGAAGAATGAGGGGGGACCTCATTGAACGTACCGAATAGTGAAAGGCTCGGAAAAAGTTGATGGGGAGAGGATGTTTCCACTAGTGGGAGAGTCTGGAACTAGAGGTCATAGCCTCAAAATTAAAGGACGTTCCTTTAGGAAGAAGATGAGGAGGAATTTCCTTAGTCAGAGGGTGATGAATCTGTAGAATTATTTGCCACCGAAGGCTCTGTAGGCCGTCAATTGATATTTTTAAAGCAGAGATGGAAAGATTCTTGATTGGTATGGGTATCAAGTGGTATGGGGAAAAGGCAGGAGAATGGGGTTAGGAGGGAGAGATAGATCAGCCAAGATTGAATGGCGGAGTAGACTTAGTGATTAAGAAGGAACTGCAGATGCTGGAAAATCGAAGGTAGACAAAAGTGCTGGAGAAACTCAGTGGGTGCAGCAGCATCTATGGAGCGAAGGAAATAGGCAATGTTTCGGGCCGAAACCCTTCTTCAGACTGATGGGGGGTGAACCCACATTATTAACCCACCTATTATTTATGACCTGATGAAGTTGACACACTAAATTCATGATGTTCTCATTGACATGATTGTAGCATGCAGCCAGTGCGAACTATTCAGCTGGTTGACCGTATGCTTCAGCAAGGCTCCTGATATTGTTAGTAACCTACAACTCTTAATCGGAGCTTGCAGTGGTTCAGTTCTGCCTGCACCTCTCATAAGATCAGCAGTGTTGTAGTGTTCTCGGTGGATGCAGAACATCTCTCTTCCTCCATCCAACCCTTCAGTGCCTCCCTATGTATTTACTTCCTCCGCATGCCCATCTTCAGGACATCATCAGTTGTCTTCTCATCATGCTACTTCCATAGTGCCCTTGCTGCTGTTGTTCGGTGGACAGCAAATCCAAGCTTTGACCTTTTGATGTGTCTTGGTACGTTCACTTTGAGACTGTGGCCACGTGGATGCAGTGATGGGAGAAAGTGAATTTTGAGTAGTATTGGAGCTGGATGAATTGTTCCCAAACATCCCGGCCATCAGTGGATCGACGCAAAATGTGTCTTTTCATGGGTGAGTTGGTGCATTCTCTTGTCCCAATCGGAAATGGTTGACACATGCTGGAGTATAATTCCGCATATGTACACAAGTATTTACGTACAAACGGGAGTTCATTCCTGACTACTAGTAGGCATAATATTGCACTAGACGAAAAGCTGGAGTAACTCAGCAGGACAGGCAGCATCTCTGGAGAGAAGGAATGGGTGACGTTTCGGGTCGAGATCCTTCTTCAGACCCATTCCTTCTCTCCAGAGATGCTGCCTGTCCTGCTGAGTTACTCCAGCATTTTGTTGTCTATCTTAGGTTTAAACCAGCATCTGCCGTTCCTTCCTACACACCGGCCATCAGTGGACTTTCCTTCTTTCCTCTTTCCCTTTTTCACTCACGGGGTAATGTTTGGGAACAATTCATCCAGCTACAACACTACTCAAATTCACTTTCTCCCTCACTCCCACTTTCTCCTCCCCATCCTTCCTTACGTGAGGGAATTAGTGGAGGGTGCGGCAACAGATCAGCACGAATCTGCCGATCAGTTCCCGTGCAACTCAGGCAGCAGGATCGATGTTTCAGTGTGTGAAAGTACTCAGCTATTTCACTTGACACCAAGCAGCAAGCTATCGATTTGTTGCGGTGGCTCAAATGCAAAGGGCACACCGAGCTAATGCAGAATGAAGACATCAAAACTGCAGCCAAGGTAACAGGCATTAACCTGCCAGATTCATTGCTCACTGTCGATTACTAACTTACTAACTTAAGGAATGGAGACCGGATAGAGGTTTATACAATCAAGGGAGACGTAGATAGGGTAGATAGGGTTGTGCGGCGTGGAAAAGTTAATACTGGAGGGCATAGCTTTAAGATCAGGAGGTGGAAGATTAAAGGACATATCTTTTTCACTCACGGAGCAATGCTTGCTTGGAACGTGCTGCCAGGGTTGGTGGTGGAAGCAGATACAATAGTGTTTTTTTCAGGAGGCTTTTTAGATAGGCACGTGAATATGCGCAGATGGAAGGATATGGGTCGTGTACATGCAGAAAGATTAGCTTAATTTGGCATCATGTTCAGCACAGACTTTGTGGGCTGAAGGGCCTGTCCCTATGCCATACTGTTCTACGCAACTATGTTGATGCTGTAGGACCCATAACTCAGTATGTTAGAACTATAACCAGTTACCTTTACATTTTATCTGCCTGTAATTATGTGGGTGGGATTTATACCTAGTCTGAGGCTTGTTTGCGGCTGGGATTCTCGCCCAGACGCCCTGGTATCTAGTTTAGTTTGAAGAAGCATGGGGGAGAGGTCACAGCTTTCCACCATGCACGAGTTTGACCACGAGTAAGATCGAAATGTACTTATACAGGAAGAAGTTTGAATGAATATCTTACTGTTTATACTACTACAATAAAGAAACTATTAATCAAGAGACTGTGTTTGGAAGATTTATCTTTCGACGGCTTTGAATGTCTCGTGGAGAGCTCGTGGATGTGTATCGATTATGTTCTGATCCCCTGTCTTCAATTAGTGACTAAAGGACTAATCCTTGAAACAATATAAAAATCTGTCACCATATACTTCCGAGTCAATGTTTGATACCTGTAAAGCAAAGTGGGAGCAGGACTAGGCAGTGAATTCTTGCATGGCACTCTATTTTATAGGCATTCACGATTATCACAGAACTATTACAAGAATGACCCCAGGAACGAGTGGGTTACCATAAGATGAGCGTTTGATGGCACTGGGCCTGTACTCGCTTAGCGTTTAGAAGAATGAGGTGGGGGAGGACCTCATTGAAACGTACAGATTAGTGAAAGGCTTGGATAGAGTGGATGTGGAGAGGGAGAGTCTAGGACTAGAGGCAGTGGGAGAGTCTAGGATTAGAGGTCATGGCCTCAGAATTAAAGGACATTCTTTTAGGAAGGAGGGAGGAGGAATTTCTTTAGTCAGAGGGTGGTGAATCCGAGGAATTCTTTGCCACAGAAGGCTGTGGAGGCTAAGTCAATGGCAGAGATAGATAGATTCTTGATTAGTACGGGAGTCAGAGGTGATGGGGAGAAGGCAGGAGAATGGGGTTCGGAGGGAGAGATAGATCAGCCATGATTGAATGGCAGAGTAGACTTGATGGGCCAAATGGCCTAATTCTGCTCCTATCACTTATGACCTTATGACCTGTATTGTTGTATACTCTGTTTATACATCCGTCAACTTTTGGCACCTGTAAGCAAATTGGGAGCAGGGCTAGGCAGTGAAGTCTTGGGTGGCATTCTATTTTATGGGCATGCATGATTATCACAGAAATGCACACCCTTCCCGCCTACGCTTGTCAGTAAGAAGCAATAAAATGTTGTTCAGTGGAGACTCTTATGCACATTTGTAGAGGCAAGTGCACCTTATCTCAACTGGTGGTGTGCCACTTTACAACGGGTTCTTCTTGCAACCACAAACTTGGGCTTCACCTCCAGTGCGGTATTTACCTCAAAACAATTTAAGAAACAGAAAGAGGAAAGTGCCCGCAACTCTTGGGTCGGCACCACAGAGGAAAAGTAAATGAGCAAAAGCTAGAGCCCATTCTTTGGAAAGTGAAGCAGAATGTCACACACGTGACCAGACGTCATCACAGAGTGATACATTAAAAAAATTATTGTAAGAGATTAATCTTATTCATTGCTAATTTCCTTACCCTCAGAACTATAATGCATGTCTGCTAAAGATATGAACATACTAGCTTTTTTAAATTCACAGAGTTTGTATAATGCTTCCGTGTGGTGTCACACACGTGACCAGTCATATTTGACCTCTGACCCGACAAACATTGTCAGCATAACATATTTTTTAAAAATTCAGAATTAGAAGAGGTATTCAAAAAATGTCCATCGTTTTGGTCACACACGTGACTAAGAATGGGGGCACATGAGCAAAAGTGGATTCCAGAATTTATCTTCTCGCTTCGTAGGAATGCAGCAGATCGGATGCAATCATGCCCCATGCCATTTAAATGGTGGGGAGCCAGACAATGGGAGGTGACACCAATTTGCCACTGTAATTGTGACAGAAATCTGCTGACACACTTAAGCAATTTCAGTGCAGTGGCTCCTCGAAACAAAGTGGTTTGTGTTTTGGAAACATGGTGCTTGAAGCAGTGGAGGTGGTTGTGTATTTTCCGTAAGGGGACCTTCATAGTAAATACAACACTCAAGCAGGCCAGATGCCCCCAAACCAGCCAAACGCTGGGATTTAGACACAACATGCTGGAGTAACTCAGCGGGACAGGCAGCATCGCTGGAGAGAAGGAATGGGTGACGATTCGGGTCGAGGCCCTTCTTCGGACATCTCGATGTATTCAAGAGAGAATTAGATATAGCTCTCAGGGCTAATGGAATCAAGGAATATGGGGAGAAAGCAGGAACGGGGAACTGATTTTGGGTGATCAGCCACGATCATATTGAATGGCGGTGCTGGCTCGACCGAATAGTCTACTCCTGCACCTATTTTCTATGTTTCTATGACTTGAAACGTCACCCATTCCTTCTCTCCTGGGATGCTGCCTGTCCTGTTGAGTTACTCCAGCATTTTGTGTCTATCTTCGGTCTAAGCCAACATCTGCAGTTCCTTCCTACAGAATGCGGGGATTTATGTCCCCTCATGTCATCCTCATTTAAATCTCTCCATATGATCAATGATTCCATTTTCACCCCCCCCCCCCCCCTTAAATGTATCGATGCCATTCCTCGCAACTGCCCTCAGTGGTAGCAGGTTCTACATTCTTATCTTGGGTAAAGTAATTTCTTATCAAATCGTAGTATTCAGCTTCCATGAAGTAAGATTATATGTGGAAGATATAGACCACGTAGGAGCCTATATCTGCTGTATGTGGACTATATCTTAGTCTCACAATGCAAGCTGAAACTGGGATTTCAGAATTCAGCAGAAAAAAATCGTAAGGGACACCATCATCCGGAAGAATATGCATTATTGTTCCATGATAGGTATTGCAACAAACTTGAGCACTGTGTCAATTCACATAATCAATCTTAATCATACTGTTTAGTTTAGTTTTTAATTTAGAGTTTCGTTTACAGCATAGAAACAGGCCCTTTGGCCCACCGAGTCCGTGCCGACCAGCAATCAGCATACACTAGTTCTATCCGACAGCCTAGAGACAGTTTACCCAAGCCAATTAACCTACAAACCTGTACGTCTTTGGAGCATGGGAGTAAACCAGAGCACCGGAGAAAACCCATGTGATCACGGGGACATCAGATGTTTTTAGTTTAGTTTAGTTTAGAGATACAGCGTGGAAACAGGCCCTTCGACCCACCGAGTCCGCACCGACCAGCGATCCCCACACACTAACACTATCCTACATACACTAGGGACAATTTACACTTATACCAAGCCAATTAACCTACAAACCTGTACGCCTTTACAGTGTGGGAGGAAAGCGGAGCACCCAGAGTAAACCCAGGCGGTTACGGGGAGAACGTGCAAACACTGTACAGACAGCACCCACAGTCGGGATCGAAGCCGGCTCTCTGGCACTGTAAGGCAGCAACTCTACCGCTGAGCCACGGTGCTTCGCCCGTTGTGGTGTGCGAAAAGTTTCGCAAATGTATGTGATATTAATAGCAGTAGATTGTCCTACTGTGGCATATTTTAATATCAGGGAGAGCAAAGATAAATGTTAACCCAAGAGAGTGTCATTTGAAATCCTTTAGATTGCTTCGAGAGCTAGGGAACGTTTTGTATCAGTTCCAGCAATGTGAAGTCAGTAAAGCCCCTGTCCCACTTAGGCAATATTTTTCGGCGACTACAGGCAACTAGGCTGTCGCCACATGGTCGCGGGGTGAGTAGTCTCCTCAAGCCGCCTAAAGAGTCGTAACGTTTTTCTGGTCGCCGCTGGATTTTGAAATGTTCAAAACTTTTTGGCGACTGTGGGCTTGGCGTAGCTTGTCTTCTCCTGTCGTGGGTGCTGTCGTAGGTTGTCGCCAGGTGACGTTGGTTGTCGCCAGGTGACGTTGGTTGTCGCCGGCAGCTGACTTCGGTGAATTCCATTGGCGACTACCTACGTCAACCGGCGACAGGTACCGGCGACTGAATTGTCTTCAGTTGTCGCCGACAGGTCGTAGCTTGTTGCAGGTAGACGCAGGTTGACTTTGGTTGTCGTAGGTTGTCTCCTGTGTGGTCGTAGGTTGTCGTAGGTGTGGTCGTAGGTGGACGTCCTAATGGGTCGCCGGTTGTCGGCAGCTTCCTGTAGCATGACGTCGACTAGGTGGTAGGTTGTCGTACAAATTTTCGTAGGGGGTGGGGGCCCAGTCACCGCTTTTTCGGCGACCTGCTATGACTGTGACAGTCGCCGGCAGTCGCCGAACAAATCGCCCAAGTGGGACAGGCCCATAGGTTGCATCGTGTACATTGTTCTTGCAACACAACCTTTCACGCTGGGCATACAGCACTTTCAGGTGGGAACACACAGTGTCCACAGGGACTTAGTAGGCCTTCTGTGAATGCTAGTCACTACAGGGTAGTTGAAATCATTGTGGATAGGGCTGACAATGTTGTCATATGATAGTCAATATTTGCAAACTGCGTGCAAGTAGCAGTTTCGATTAATGCAGTATATTATAAATTGTGAATTTATAAATGGAAAGAAAACATTCTTGTTCGGGAAAAATAATGGACTTTCAGGTGGGCAGGGATGGGAACGAGCATCATATTGAATGGTAATTCTAATTTTGTGTCAGTGATTGTGAATTGCTGAACCTGGATTCAGGGAGTGGGGTCAACTATATGTTAAGGTTATTTTACCCAATTTTATTGTAGTTTCGGAACAGGAGATTTTTGTTTTGTTTAGTTGAGAGATACAGCGAGGAAACAGGCCCATCGGCCCACCGCGTCCACAACGTCCAGCGATCCCCACACACTAACACTATCCTACACACACGAGGGACACTAAGCCAATTACCCTACAAAGTTTGGAGTGTGGGAGGAAACTGGAGATCTTGGAGAAAGCACACGCAGTCACATACAAGCCCACGCGGGTCACGGGGAGAACATACAAACTCCGTACAGACAGCACCCGTAGTCGGGATCGAATCCGGGTCTCCGGCGCTCCAAGCGCTGTATGGCAGCAACTCTACCGCTGCGCCACCGTGACTGCCCAGTTGTATGGATCATTTTTATTTGGTTCAACATGCCGTTACAATGTGTATTGAACAGTCATAGATCCCGTTTCTGTCATCTTCCGAAATATTATGATGGATCCCAAGAAAACTCTTGACAGTTAATGGGAGTGCATGGTGACATATTCTGTGTGTCACTCTCACGTTGCTTCTCCATGCAGTTTCAGTGGCTGGTTGCTACCTGCAGTCGTTACATTGCTGCAACTTTGAGTGAGCCTAGGTTCCACAACCAATTCATACACATGTTAATCTAAAGAGCCTGTCCCACCTGCCGATTTTTTCGGCGACTGCAGGTGTCATTGACTGACGAATCAGGGTCGCCGAAAGATTGGGTCCTTGAATGGAGTCGAGGGGGGAGGTAAAGCGACACGTGTAGCATCTCTTGCAGTTGCAAGGGAAAGTGCCCGGGGAGGGGGTGGTGCGGGAGGGAAGGGAAGAATTGACCAGAGAGTTACGGACCAAGAGTTACGGACCAAGAGATGCAACACTTGTCGCTTTACCTCCCCCCTAGACTCCATTCAAGGACCCAAGCAGTCGTTCCAGGTGCGGCAGAGGTTCACCTGCATCTCCTCCAACCTCATCTATTACAGCCGCTGCTCTAGATGTCAGCTGATCTACATCGGTGAGACCAAGCGTAGGCTTGGCGATCGTTTCGCCGAACACCTCCGCTCGATCCGCATTAACCAACCTGATCTCCCTGTGGCTCAGCATTTCATCTCCCCCTCCCATTCCGAATCCGACCTTTCTGTCCTGGGCCTCCTCCATGGCCAGAGTGAGCACCACCGGAAATTGGAGAAGCAGCACCTCATATTCCGCTTGGGCAGTTTGCACCCTAGTGGCATAAACATTGACTTCTCCAATTTCCGGTAGCCCTTGCTGTCTCCTCCCCTTCTCAGCTCTCCCTCAGCCCTCGGGCTCCTCCTCTTCCTTTCTCCTTTCTTCCGCCCCCCCCACCCTGCATCAGTCTGAAGAAGGGTTTCGGCCCGAAACGTTGCCTATTTCCTTCGCTCCATAGATGCTGCTGGGTTTCTCCAGCACTTTTGTCTACCTTCGATTTTCCAGCATCCAGATTTTCCAGCATCTACAGTTCCTTCTTAAACACTTAAGATCTGATACTACATTCTGAGTACTGCTACAGGCAGTGAACAGGGGCATCAGCTGGAAGGTGCTCAACATCACCACTGAAGGTGATCCATACATTTATTGGGAAAATCAGACAAACTGTGGATGCTGGAATCTGAAATAAAGAGAGGGAATGCTGGCAACACTCATTTGTTATAGAGTGATAAAGTCATAGACTAATACAGTGTGGAAACAGGCCCTTCGGCCCAACTTGCCCACACCGGCCAACATGTCCCAGCTACACTCATCCCACCTGCCCGCATTTGGTCCATGTCCAAACCTGTCCTATCCACGTACCTGTCTAACTGCTTCTTAAATATCGGGATAGTCCCAGCCTCAACTACCTCCTCTGGCAGCTTGTTCCATACACCCACCACCCTTTGTGTGAAAAAGTTACCCCACAGTTTCCTATTAAATCTTTTCCCCCTTCACCTTAAACACTTGTTCTCTGGTCCATGATTCCCCTACTCTGGGCAAGAGACTGTGCCCTACCCGATCTCTCTCATGTTTGGCTGTTTAATTGTTTGTGTATTGCTTTATTACACAGTATAATATTGACACCTCTTTGAGCTCATATTAATCTTGCAAAGCAATCACCCAAAGCAATGGCATTTTGATATAAAGATTCTAATCTTGGATTCACACTAAGTTTTCAGCAGTTTGATCTTCTAATTATCTTGCAATGTAATATACATTTGTAGTCCCTTGTCCCTCTGGCTACCTTTGCTGCAGTAATAAGTTCTTAAGGAAATTCAGACTAGCAATCAATATGCCAGAATGGCAATCTAATGTCACTCTATTCCCCTAGAAAAAAATGGGTCAAATGGCATATTTGTCAAAATCAAAGACATCATAGGTTTACGGTGAAGGGCTAAAGATTTCATAGGAATCTGAGGGGTAACCTTTTCACACAAAGGGTGGTGGGCGTATGGAACAAGCTGCCAGAGGAGGTGGTTGAGGCCGGGACTATCCCAACGTTTAAGAAATAGTTAGACAGGTACATGGATAAAACAGGTTTGGAGGGATATGGACCAAACGCTGGCAGGTGGGACTAGTGTAGCTGGGACATGTTGGACGGTGTGGGAAAGTAGAGCCAAAGGGCCTGTTTCCACACTGAATCACTCCATGACACTAAAACAGTGGTTCTTAACCTGGGGGTCGTGAACCCTTATGGGGGTCGTTTGGGGCTTTGCCGGGGGCCATGAAGGGGACACAAATAACATATCAATTTGTTGAGTCCATGTTTAGGAACCTAACAAAGGTACATGCCACATACAGTATTTTGTTCCCGTATGTGCGTACTGGTGCCAAAAAGGATCCGTTTCTAATGGATGTATTTTGTGAAAAGTAAATATTGAATTATATTTGCCAGTCACGTTGGATTGTTTTGTGTGTACAGATATATAAATCACATATTGATTTTTCCAGTTAAAATCAAAGACAATTTATACACATTTGGGATTCTTTCTCGCTGTCATTTTCCAAAAACCTTGAAAGGTGAAGAAATCACTGTTGTAGAAATCATCAAACTCATATCATTATGCCGGAATGATTTTGAACTCGATTTTTACCCTGGTTGTGCTATGACTTTTCCTGCCCCATTTTGCACAATGTGTTCGAACAAACCTGTTGAATGATTAAGCAAAAAGATCCTAGGTGTAAGGGTAAACAATACTATCTCACAACTTTACTGGAATAATTTAATGGTAGATAAAAATGCTGGAGAAACTCAGCGGATTCGAGACCCTTCTTCAGACCTCATGGAATAATTTGTGTCATTTTATAATCTATTTTACTTTTTTTGGTCTATTTTAACTGAGTTTTGCACTGTATTGTCCGAAGCATGCAGGTACAGCAGGCAGTGAAGAAAGCAAATGGCATGTTGGCCTTCATTGCAAGAGGATGTGAGTTTAGGAGCAAGGAGGTCCTACTGCAGTTGTCCAGGGCCCTGGTGAGACCGCACCTGGAGTATTGTGTGCAGTTTTGGTCTCCTAATTTGAGGAAGGACATTCTTGCTATTAAGGGAGTGCAGCGTAGGTTCACCAGGTTAATTCCCGGGATGGCGGGACTGACATATGATGAAAGAATGGATCGACTGGGCTTATATTCACTGGAATTTAGAAGGATGAGAGGATATCTAATAGAAACATATAAAATTCTTAAGGGATTGGACAGGCTAGATGCATGAAAATTGTTTCCGATGTTGGGGGAATCCAGAACCAGGGGTCACAGTTTAAGAATAAATGGTAGGCCAGTGAGGACTGAGATGAGGAAAAACCTTTTCACCCAGAGAGTTGTGAATCTGTGGAATTCTCTGCCACTGAAGGCAGTGGAGGCCAATTCACTGGATGTATTCAAGAGAGAGTTAGATAGAGCTCTTAGGGCTGACGGAATCCAGGGATATGGATAGAAAGCAGGAATGGGGTACTGATTCTGGATGATCAGCCATGATCATATTGAATGGCGGTGTAGGCTCGAAGGGCCGAATGGCCTACTCCTGCACCTATTTTTTATGTTTCTATGTTTAAACAGAATAACATGTTTGTACCGAAGATGGACACAAAAAGCTGGAGTAACTCAGCGGGACAGGCAGCATCTCTGGAGAGGAAAGTTCGACGTTTCGGGTCGAGACCCTTCAACATGTTTGTACATTCAGCATAATCATAAATTAGATTTCTCGAATAAAGCGAATGCTCTACGTTTAAGCGGATTAACATTCTGGGCTCTCAAATAACAAGCAAACCATTTTGGGGTCAGGTGGTGATTATTTTCACGCAATGGAAAACATTTTCCCTCTGCAGAGAGGAATGACCCGGCCCCCTCATAAGCCGGGCAGGTACTGCACATACTTGCGCTCAGTTTGTGCGGGCTCTCCTCTGCTATCCTTGTTCCCAGTCTATATTCTTTTGTTTCTGTTGAGTGCTTATTGATCATGATGCACAGGACTTCAGAACCAATTTAAAGTTTACTCCTCAACGCAAATATTCTTTCGGTGTCGGCTCAGTGCAAATTGTGTGGCAGCTTGCCAGATTTGAGTGCACAAACTGGAGCTGTGCTTTAACAAAGTAAACCTGGAAGTGTCGGATTATTTGATCTCCACATTCATTTACTTTCAATCAGGCAGATCATGCAGAAAAACTGACCTTCAGAGTGTGTGTGTAGGGAGGGGGGGGGAGGGAGAGGGGGAGAGAGAGAGGGGGGGGGGGAGAGGAAGAGAGAGAGATGGTGAGAGAGAGAGATGGAGAGAGGGAGAGAGAGAGAGGGAGAGAGAGAGAGAGAGAGAGGGAGAGAGAGATGGAGATAGAGGGGGAGGGAGAGTGAGAGGGTGACTGAGATAGAGAGAGTGAGAAGGAGAGGGAGAGAGAGAGGGAGGGGGAGAGAGAGGGAGAGAGAGATGGATAGAGGGAGAGGGGGAGGGAGAGTGAGAGAGTGTTAGATAGAGAGAGTGAGAAGGAGAGGGAGAGAGAGTGGGAGGGGGAGAGAGAGGGAGAGAGAGGGAGAGAGAGATGGAGAGAGGGAGAGGGGGAGGGAGAGTGAGAGAGTGTTAGATAGAGAGAGTGAGAAGGAGAGGGAAAGAGAGAGGGGGAGAGAGAGGGAGGGGGATAGAGTGAGAGAGGGGGGAGAGTGAGAGAGGGGGGGAGCGAGAGAGAGAGAGAGAGAGAGAGGTGTGAGAGAGAGAGAGAGAGAGAGGGGCGGGGTGAGAGAGCGAGAGAGAGAGAGAGAGAGAGAGCCTGTGGTTCATTTGTTGCAATATTTTTTGCTTTTCGCTGAGTGAATGCAATGAGATGGAACCAATTTGATGCTGTGGTCCTCACCTGAACTCACCCTTTGGCTTTGTAGGATACAGTGCCGAGTGTTTCTTTGGGTTTCTTCCACTCATGATTATACTGAATATAGCAAACTCCAGTTATTGGACTGATATTTCCACATCCTGACAACTATATATTGAATTCGCAGCTGTGGCAAAATCAGGACCTTTTCAGCCAAGTGATTTATTAACAAATTCAGTCAAACTTGATTGTATAGACGCTTTCATTGACGGTTCTAAGAGCTGAGCATCAGTTTTAAATTAATTAAATCTTGAATCCCTTGTGTAGTGAGGCAATGTCAAAAAGCCTTATAGTTGTGACTCGCTAACACGATTATCAAAAGCAGCTCCAACTATGGAAAAGCAGAAGCTGACTATCTGAGATAAAAGCAGAGCATGTTGCAAATACTCTGCAGCTTATGCATGATTTGTTGAGCATCCAGCTATTTATTTACAATTCAACAATCTGTGTTGCGGTGCAAATGTGTGAACTTTTAGTGTAGAAATATTATATGTAGTGTAATATAGTACATTTGTTGTTGTACATAAATCCATTTGATATTTATTTAATTTGGCACTTGGGACTTTCGCTTCATTGTTGTACATGTTATTCTTGTCAGTAATAGAGTGTGTTAAATGTTGATTATGCTTCGCATTTGATGCATAGTGGTGGTTATTGGTCAGTTGGCTATGTTTTATATGCTCAATACGGTCGACTGATTGCCACAAAGAATATTGAGAACTGTTTGAGCACTTTTACACAGAACTGCTTCTTTGTAAAAACTAGTTCAAACGTAAAGCTTTAAAATAATTAGCAACATGCATTTCATGATAGAATTAATACTATATTACATAGTAAAGAAGTAATAAAATCATTCATTTATATAGATATCTATATCTATCTATCTATCTATCTATCTATCTATCTATCTATCTATCTATCTATCTATCTATCTATCTATCTATCTGTCTGTCTGTCTGTGTGTGTGTGTGTGTGTGTGTGTGTGTGTGTCTGTGCGTGTGTCTGTCTGTCTGTCTGTCTGTGTCTGTCTGTGTGTGTGTGTCTGTGTGAGTGTGTGTGTGTCTGTCTGTCTGTCTGTGTGTGTGTGTGTGTCTGTGTGTGTGTGTCTGTCTGTCTGTCTGTGTGTCTGTGTGTCTGTCTGTCTGTCTGTCTGTCTGTCTGTCTGTGTGTATGTGTGTGTGTGTGTGTGTATGATTATATATATATATGAATGATTTTACTACTTTAATTTGAAGGTCTTGTCTTTCAATAAAGCCTCTGATGCTCTGAGTATTTTCACCTGATGTGGGCCACCGTGAGGGTAGGAGGAAGAGATAAGGAGCTGGAGTGGGGGGGGGGGGGTGCTGGGGGAGAACAAGGGTGGATCTGGCGCTCGATAATTTATCACTTTGTCGGAGCCCTTTATGTGGCGACTATTTGCATACCTCGGGTTATGCAAGCAAAGAATTCCACTGTGACTTGTCACATGTGGCAATAAACTGAATTCAGTTCAATTCAATTCAATTCAAAATACGAGGTTGGATTGTGGAGTTTGTGCATGTGCAGTTTATCTGGTTTCCAGGATTATGCCAGTGCTGTTCAGCTAGCGCTGGCTATGGGATACTTGAAATTCTGAATGGAGTTAAAATTATTAGTAAGTGATGTGTTTTTTTTAACACATTGATGATGTACCCTTTTGCATATGAGAGGGTAGAGAGGGAAGGAATAAAGTAATGGAATTTTAGTGACACACTTGGGATAATATTTCTTTGTTACACAAAACGGTTTAGTTTAGTTTAGAGATACAGCGCGGAAACAGGCTCTTCAGACCACCGAGTCCGCACCGACCAGCGATCCCCGCACATTAACACTATCTTTAACACACACTACGGACAATTTACGCTTATACCAAGCCAATTAACCTACAAACCTGTACGTCTTTGGAGTGTGGGAGGAAAGCGAAGATCTCGGAGAAAACCCACGCGGTCACGGGGAGAACGTACAAATTCCGTACAGAAAGCACCCGTAGTCGGGATCGAACCCGGGTCTGGCGCTTCGAGCGCTATAAGGCAACAACTCTACTGCTGCGCGACCGTGCCACCCTGTGTCCCCTCGTGTTCTGGGTAACGGAAATCCATCCTTATGTAGTTCAGAAATTCCCCCAAAATTGAGGTATGCAATAATAATTAATTCTTACAGAATTTATGTGAGGAAAAGAATGACGAAATAAACACAAAATGCAAAAATCAACAACAAACGATGTATATTTTTGTCAAGGGTTTGCACTATGCAAAATCACGATACGTTTTTCTGGGAGAGAAAATCCTCCATAATGCAGGGGTCTACTGTGTACTTAACTGAATGAGGGGTGAGGTGAGTTGCCCAGAAATTAATTCTTGGTTGTTGGAGCTCAATGCATTCTACAATAAACTTTAGACTTTTAGACTTCAGAAAAACAGCGCAGAAACAGGCCCAGTCGGCCCACCAAGTCTGCACTGACCAGCGATCACCCCGTACACTAACACTATCCTACACACTATCCGTACAGACAGCACCCAAGATCAGGATCGAACCCGGGTCTCCGGTGCTGCATTCACTGTGCAGCAGCAAATCTACCGCTGTGCCACTGTGCTGCCCAAACATCGGTAGTTGTACTCTGAAATCCATTCCGTAAAGTCAATTGCAGAGATGTGCGGCACGGTGGCGCAGCGGTAGAGTTGCTGCCTTACAGCGAATACAGTGCAAGGAGACTTAGGTTCGATCCCGACAACGGGTGCGGTCTGTATGGAGTTTGTACGTTCTCCCCGTGACCACGTGGGTTTTCTCCGAGATCTTCCCACACACCAAAGATGTACAGGTATGAAGGCAAATTGGCTTGGCAAATGTAAAAATTGTCCCTACTAGGTGTAGGATAGTGTTAAATGCGGTGGTCGCTGGTCGGCATGGACCCAGTGGGCCAAAGGGCCTGTTTCCTCGCTGTATCTCTAAACTAGGCTAAACTAAAACAAGATGGCTGACATTTCTATATGTATTCAGTGCAGTGATTGGAAATGAACGTATGGGCAAGATTAATGTTACTTGTATTTTCGAACACCAGTGTCGTCTTGAAACCAATTAATAATGCCATTCTACGTGTTGTCAAACAAGAATAATGACTTGCACGTGTAGGAAGGAAATTGTAATTTAGGACATTTATATTCCTCGGGGCGTTAGAGGCCAGTTATAAACACACAGGTATTATCGTGGCAAGTGTCAGCTAACTGAACAAAAATGAGAATCGGAAATGAGTCAAACATGATCGGTGGGGCTTCATGTGTGAGCTGGTGTGTTGAACCTCAACCTTGTCTTGTCCCAATCAGAAATTGTTGACACATGCTGGAGTATAATTCCGCATATATACACATGTATTTATGTACAAACGGGAGTCCATTCCTGACTGCTAATAGGTGTAATATTACACAAGACACAAAAAGCTGGAGTAACTCAGCGGGACAGGCAGCATCTCTGGGGAGAAGGAACGGGTGACGTATCGGACGAGACCCTTCTTCATCTGAAAAAGTGTCTCGACCCAAAACGTCACCCATTCCTTCTCTCCGGAGATGCTGCCTGTCCCGCTGAGTTACTCCAGCTTTTTGTGTATATCTGTGGTTTAAACCAGCATCTGCAAGTCAAGTCAAGTCAAGAGAATTTATTGTCAAGTGTCCCAGATGGGACAATGAAATTCTTGCTTGCTGATTACAGGCTCCTGTACCTTCTACCTGATGGCACCGGATAGATGAGTGTGTGGCCAGGATGTAGTGGGTCCTTGATGATGCTGGCAGCCTTTTTGAGGCAGCCACTGCGATAGATCCCCTCGATGGTAGGGAGGTCAGAGACGATGATGGGCAGTGTTTACAACTTTTGGCAGCCTTTTCCGCTCCTGGACGCTCAGGTTGCCGAACCAAGCCACGATGCAACTACTGCCACAGCGTGCTCTCTACTGTGCACCAGTAGAAGTTCGAGAGAGTCCTCCTTGACATGCCGACTCTCCGCAGTTCCTTCATACAGACAATATTACACTAATGTGTGTGAAATTGGTTGTGCGATTACAATTAGCGTGATGAAATTATGTAAGCATTTCATTTAATTCGGATATTGGAACAACTAAATAGCTAATTGGATTTTGCTTAGTTTTGTGTTACAGCAGCAACATCCAAGCTGTCAAAGGCCTGAGACGTGGGTAGAAAGTGGTTCAAAACGTTAATCCTATTTGTCCCTGTGCGTGCTTCTCCCATGAACTCAATAAAGATAAGGCTCCACTGGAGAGCTGTGGTGCGAGGAAGAGCAATTGGCAGAACATGTAACAAGTAGCGGCCTCTTATGTAGCAGTGTGCTCTGAAACCTGATTACTGTATTAAGTGCTGATTAACATTGGTTTTTACAGTTTGTGAATCTGTGCGAGTAATGCTTTCTTAGCCTGGGTACAGGTTGTATTGTGTTTCGTGTGTGACAATCATTGAGTCTGCATTTTACATGACTTGCGATTCCAGTGCCATTGTTGTAGAGGGTCCAGTGCAGGTTTGCAAGAATGATCCCTGGGAAGATTGGGTTAACATATGAGGGCTCGGAGCCTGCACTCCCTGGACTTTAGAAGGATGAGGGGAGGGGGGGGGGGGGGGGGCTCATTGTAACGCACCAAATAATGCAAAGCCTAGACAGAGTGGTTGTGGAAAGGATGTTTTCAGTACTGTAATCAGAGAGTCTAGAATGACAGGGCACAGCCTCAGAATAAAAGGATTTAGTTCAGAGAACTTGGGCCCACTGAGTCCGCGCCGACCAGCGATCACCCCGTACGCTAGCACTATCCTACACACTCAGACCAATTTACAATTTTAACCAAAGCCAATTAAACTACAAACCTGAAGATAGGCACACAATGCTGGAGCAACTCAGCGGGACAGGCAGCATTTCAGGATAGAAGGAATGGGTGACATTTCGGGTCGAGACCCTTCTTCAGACTGGAGAACCCGTGTCTCAGGCACCAGCCCTCACCCACACCCCACCCTGTCAGACCTCGCCAATGACAGAGGGTCGAGCAGTGGTAACGTGGGGTGGGGTGGGGTGGGGGGGAAGAGACGCAGAGAACGGCAGGGGGTTGACTCAATGATGACATTGGGGGAGGTCATGGGGGGGGAGGGGGCGAGGGGGGAAGGAGTCATGGAGGAGGGAGGGGAAGGGGAGGGGGAGGGTCACATAGAAACATAGAAACATAGAAAATAGGTGCAGGAGTAGGCCATTCGGCCCTTCGAGCCTGCACCGCCATTCAATATGATCATGGCTGATCATCCAACTCAGTATCCCGTACCTGCCTTCTCTCCATACCCCCTCATCCCTTTAGCCACAAGGGCCACATCTAACTCCCTCTTAAATATAGCCAATGAACTGGCCTCAACTACCTTCTGTGGCAGAGAGTTCCACAGATTCACCACTCTGTGTGAAAAATGTTTTTCTCATCTCGGTCCTAAAAGACTCCTGTCAGGATGGAGTGAGGGGCGGAGGAGGGAGGGGGTCAGAGGGGGGGAGGATGTAGGTGGGAGGGGGCCTGGGCAGGGGGAAGGGGGGGGGGTTAGGGCAGAGTGAGGAGCGGAGGGAGGGGGGGGGGTGTCTTCCTCGTCGGAGCCGAATTATGCCGCTCCATCGCGCACCCACCGCCCGCAGCCATCCATAATCCAGCCCGCACTCCGGAGCTGCAGGTCGTACTCTGCCAGTCTCTGCCTCTCTGGGTCCAGGGAGGGGCTGGGGGCCGGAGGTGCTGCCTTACACTGGCACGCTTTAGGATGTACCTTTAGAATGGAGATGGGGAGGAGATTCTTTGGCCAGAGGGTGGTGAATCTGTGGAATTCATTGCCACAGACGCCTTGGAGGAGTCTTTTTAAAGCGTAGATTGATAAACTCTTGATTAGTAAGGGCGTCAAACATTAAGGCAGGAGAATGGGGTTGGGAGGGAAAAATAGATCAGCCATGTCGAATCGCTGAGTAGACGCGATGTATTGGATGGCCTAATTATGCTCCTTATGGTCTTATAGTTGTCTTACCTTTAACTGAATTTGTCATTCTTAACCAATTTTACCAAATTTCATGACTGTGACAATATAGAATGGATCGGAGCAGATGAATGAAATTGCAAAGTCCTTTGCTTGAGGAATTTTGTGATAACTTGATGACGAGGAAAGCCAGGAGACAGAAATACAGTGGAGAACATTTGTAAACAAATTTCAAAATATACTTTATTCGAGAAATAAATAAATCCGATACATGATCCTTACAAGACTGCATCTGACATTCTCGGAGGCTATACATACATTCAATACTGTTGAAACAAATTTCACACATTTATCCCCCACCCTTGCCACTCCTGTGGCCCACTGGCGTGAAATCCCTTTCCTTATTTTTGAGGGGCGTCTCCACCACACCCTGCCCCCCCCCCCATGTCCAGCAGCGGAAGGACCCTAGACTGTGGTCCTCCCCCACCGAGCCTTGGCGTTGGCTGCACCGAGCTTCAGTGCGTCCCTCGGCAGGTACTCCTGCAGTCTGCAGCGGGCCAGTCGGCAACATTCCCTGAAGGACATCTATGCAGTGGTGAACATGCAATATGCCTGCATTGCACTCTGCCTTTGCCCTCGGAGCCACATTTCAGAAGCTGGTACATTATTCAGTTGTGCTTTTAGTACATGCCACGTGTGGCGGCAGGCAGTAGATATGACTGTTCAATGAACTTTTGTCACTTAGTTGGCGCCAGGCAAGTGGCGACACTTGTGTGCTGCCTAGTTGAGGTCTGCTACATGATTTTACTCGAAGCATTTCACTGTACCGAGGTACTTGTGACAATAAAGTATCATCGAGTATCATTGCTACTGAGAATGGATTTGCAAGCTCTCCTTTTCCCCATTGCAGGTTGCAGTCATAAAAGTGTACGGGGAAACCTTGATCATTTTGCTTCAATTAACATTCGCAAATTTCAGAAAATTGCCTGATGTTTTAGTTTATTTTAGTTTAGAGATACAGCGTGGAAACAGGCCCTTCGGCCCACCGAGACCGCACCGACCAGCGATCCCCACACACGAACGCTATCCCTCACGCACTCGGGACAATTTTAAATTCATACCAGGCCAATTAACCTACAAACCGTACCTCTTTGGAGTGTGGGAGGAAACCGAAGATCTTGGAGCAAACCCACACGGTCACGGGGAGAACGTACAAACTCCGTACAGACAGCACCCGTCGTCAGGATCGAACCCGGGTCTCCAGCGCTACAAACGCTGTAAGTCAGCAACTCCACCGCTGCGCCACCGTGACCGTCCATGTACGTGTATTTATGTTAAAAGCCTTTTCTTTAATTTTGTTTGGAAAAAGTAGAGGCAAAATTCCCTTCTGAACGCTCCTCAGAAGAAGGTCTGGAAATGTTGCTGTTAATAATTTTCTCTTAAAAGCCTACATTTCCACTAACTTTTTGTTCCACCGCCTTAATGTTACTCAGTGTAGCAAGGCGTTAGATTTTTTTTTTGACAGTGCTGTCATGCAATGCCTGCAGCCATTTTTGTTAAGTGAGTCTGTAAATATAGTCTGTAGTTGCTGTTGGATTTTGTTCTCAACAACATTCTCTGAACAAAAGGAAAGATAGAGAAAGGACCTGCATTTGCGTAAGAGCTTTCAGTCTTCAGGATATTTCACAGCACTTAACGACCGGTTCATACTTGTGTTGCATAGTCACTGCTGTGAGATGGGGAAATATGCTCCAGAAAAGCAGCACTAATCACTAATCTTCCACCCTATCTCAGCCGGTGCACGCTCAGGAAGCATCTTCAATGATGCTGACGTCTGTGTAGATTATCCGTGCTCAATCTCCTCCTCCTTCTGAAACTGCAAACCCTTCCAGGGTCACTGCTGGTGAGTGCTGCTAGAACGATCCCAGCCAAGAAGCTGAAATCTATTGACTTCTCCTGGAGATAACGTGCGACCAGTATTTCAGGTCCAGGCTCAGCCCGCCTGGGCCTACCTGATCTCCCGGTTGCCAAACACTTTAATTCCCCTTCCCATTCCCACACTGACCTTTCTGTCCTAGGCCTCCTCCATTGTCAGAGTGAGGCCAAACGCAAACTGGAGGAACAGCACCTCATATTTCGCTTAGGCAGCTTACAACCCAGTGGTACAGGATACTGAGTTGGATGATCAGCCATGATCATATTGAATGGTGGTGCAGGCTCGAATGGACGAATGGCCTACTCCTGCACCTATTTTCTATGTTTCTATGTATGAAAACAATTTCTCTAACTTCAAGTAACCCCTGCATTTCCTCTCTCTCCAACCACCCCCATCCAAGTCGTACCAGCTTCAAAGTCGTCTTGTTGAGTTTCATTGTCTGTACTCGTTTTCACCTAGCCCGCAGCTAACAATGGCCTGTTTCCTTTATCATCGTTACTTTTTTGCATTTCTTTCATTCATTTGTTCTATATCTCTCTGCATCACCTGTCGTTTCCCTTTCCCCTGACTCTCAGTCTGAAGAAGGGTCTCGACCCTTCGAAGAAGGGCGGCACGGTGGCGTAGCGGTCGAGTTGCTGCCTTACAGCACCCGGGATCCGGGTTCAATCCTGACTACAGGCGCTGCCTGTACGGAGTTTGTACGTTCTCTCCATGACCTGCGTGGGTTTTCTCTGGGTGCTCCGCTTTCCTCCCACACTCTAAATACGTACAGGTTTGTAGGCTTATGGGCTTCGGTAAAATTTTAAATTGTCCCTAGTGTGTAGGATAGTGTTAGTGTGCAGGATCGTTGGTCGGCGTGGACTCGTTGGGCCGAAGGGCCTGTTTTCGCGCTATATCTCTAAAAATACCCTAAAGGTCACCTGTTTCTTTTCTCCAGAGATGCTGCGTTACTCCAGCTTCTTCTGTCAAGCTTCATTGCTGCGTTTTATTCTACAGCAATCACAATCACAATCACAAAATCACAATAATACTTTATGAGCCAGTATGTTTTGCAATACATGAGGAATTTCATTTGCCAAGTCAGTCATACAAATAAAAAGCAACGGAACACACAAAATACATTTTAACATAAACATCCACCACAGTGACGATACTTCAAAAATGGTTCATTGAATTTAAAGGTTTCCATAGGAATAAATAGAAAAAATGTTTTCTTTTCTCTTTTTCAATTTCTTTCTCGTTTGCCTCCCTGACCAAAAACTGGAGCAGCTTTGCATTGTAGTTCATACCATGTTATTGTTTAAACCATTTGACTCAGATGAATGAAGGTACTCAGTCGGTGAGTCAGCGTGTGTGGAGAGAGAAATGGAGTAAATGTTTCACGTCAAAGACCCTTTCCTGAAATCTTATTTCAGAATATTAACTCCACATATGCCAACTGACATTGGAAGTATTTTCAGAAATTTCTGACGTCATTTCAGATTTTCAGTACATGCACTGTTTTGCTATTTGACTAAAGAGCCTGTCCCACTTTCACGATCTAATTCACAACTTTTATTTCTCGTGGACATTTTTCATCATGCTAGAAAAAACGCCCCTACTTGATAGCACGAGTACTTACGACTAGCATCACGGCCTGCTACGACCTACCTACAACCTCCTATGACCTCCTACGACCTCGTGACGACCATGCTGAGAGTATGAGTCAAGGGCAAACTCGGCAGAGGTCGTGAAAGTGGGACAGGCCCTTCAGACTGATGTTATTGCAAAAGGTTTTATTCTCACTATTTTACGGTAAATCTCAGTGGTGAACTATTTGGTTTTTCTCAGTTTTATCACTCAAAATTGGTGATTTAGGGAAGGAAATCGTACTTCAATCTAAATCAGGAAAACTATGGAATCAATTCCAACCTTGGCTTTACACACATCCATAATTACTTTCCATTATCGTCTGTGCGCAGTAAAATAAAGCAACAAGTGTAAAGGAAATTTGAGCTTTTTCACTCAATGGCTGGTCACATTCAAATTCCCCTGATTTCCTGCCTCTTTCACTGCCAAGGATAGGGATCTCAGTGAAAGGCTAAAGGGCCTGTCCCATTAAGGCGCTTTTTTAGGCGACTGCCGGCGACTGTCACAGTCGTAGCAGGTCGTCGAAAAAGTGGCGACTGGACCACCCTACGACAATGTTTACGACAAGCTACAACAACCTACCACCAAGTCGATGTCAAGCTGCGGCAAGCTGCTGACAACCGGCGACCCATTAGGACGTCCACCTACAACCACATCTACGACAACCTACGACAACCGAAGTCAACCTACGTCCACCCACGACAAGCTGCGACAAGCAACGACCCTGTCGGCGACAACTGAAGACAACTGAAGACAATTCAGTTGCCGGTACCTGTCGCCGGTTGACGTAGGTAGTCGCCAATGGAACTCACCGAAGTCAGCACCGGTGACTTCCTACATCATCCTGGCGACAACCTACGACAGGAGAAGTCAAGCTACACTCATTGGCGTCAAACCCACTGTCGCCGAAATTTTTTGAACATGTTGTTAATCCAGTGGCGACCAGAAAGACGCTACGACTGTTTGGGCGACTGAGGAGACTACTCACGACCATACAGGCGACACCCCGGTGACCGTGTGGCGACAGCCTAGTCGCCTGTAGTCGCCGAAAAAATTGCCTAAGTGGGACAGGCCCTTAAGATAGAGTGAATGTGGAGAGGATGTTTCCACTAATGGGAGAGTCTAGGAGTAAAGGTCATAGCCTCAGAATTAAAGGACATTCCTTTAGGAAGAAGATGAGGAGGAATTTCTTTAGTCAGAGGGTTGTGAATCTGTGAAATTCTTTGCCACACAAATATCCAAGTCAATGGATATTTTTCAGGCAGAGATAGATAGATTCTTCATTAGTACGGGTGTCAGAGGTAATGGGGGGAAGGCAGGAGAATGGGGTTAGGAGGGAGAGATAAGACAGAATGGCGGAGTAGACTCGATTGGCCAAATGGCCTAATTCTGCTCCTATGACATATGACCTTTTAACTGACCTCTGCACTGTTGTACTTCCTGCTGATGGTATGTGCTTCTGCTGAGATCAACAGATATAGTGGCAAACATTTTGTTACATGAATGAATATGATGAACACTGCATTCGGATAGAATCAAAGGCACAAATAATTTATGCAGGATTTGTTGGTAACTGTATCACCTAATAGGCATATTGAGGCCGAGAATAATAATTGAAGGGGGGAAAAAAATCACACTTAACAGTGTGGGAAACAAAATAATCACATAAAAAAAGCAATGGCTGAATTTCTCTAAGTAGCTAGTGCTCACATGGTATCATAGAGTTGATGGGGGCATGCTATCAATGCCATGCCTAAGATAGACCCCAAAATCTGGAGTGACTCAGTGGGACAGGTAGCATCTCTGGAGAGACGGAATGGGTGACACCGGTCTCGACCCCAAACGTCACCCATTCCTTCTCTCCAGAGTTTGCTGCCTATCTCGCTGAGTTACTCCAGCATTTTGTGTCTATGTTCAGTTTAAACCAGCATCTGCAGTTCCTTCATACATTCTGCCTGTCATATATTCAGTCCTCCTGTCATAAAGAGTACATCATCCCAAATATTTGATTTTCCAGGTCAATAGAATTATTTTATGAACAATACCCAAATTTCTTAACAGTAGCATCATTCTGTATGATGGTGACTCACGGTATAATGTCAGTCTAATTCTGATAATTTTTTGAACATCCATATGCTACATAACTTCTATTTTTGTTATGCACAACTAGGGTTGCCAACTTTCTCACTCCCAAAGAAGGGACAAAAGGTCAAAATAAGGGACAAATTCCCGACAGCAATTTGTTGACCAACTCGGCCGTGGCTGGGTGGATGATGAGTTGGCCCGGGTGCTGGACTGCACACAAAGCCCAGCCGGCGGGCCAGCTGAGGAGTTTTCGCCCAGGCCGGCACCCCATCCAACTCATGAACCGATGATCGACCATGAGAAGGAGGAGTGGTGGTGTCGGCGGTAAGCGAATGCCCGAAGGTAGGACAGCTGACCGAGTGGGACAGGCCCTTTACTTTTCACAAAAGACAAATCAAAAATCCGCGGAGTGAAAATCTGCCCTTTGCATTCACAAATTGGAAGAGACTATTTTATCACCAAACAAAGCTGGTGCAAATTCACTTGCAGATCTCCTTAGAGAATTGTGGAGGTGGTGTGTGGGATTCTATGATACACAGATATACCCATTGTTTAGTTTAGTTTAGAGATACAGCACGGAAACAGGCCCTTCGGCCCACAGTGCCCATGCTGACCAACGATCCCCGCACACTTACACACACAAGGGATAATTTACAATTTTTACTGAAGCCAATTAACCTACAAACCTGCACGTCTTTGGAGTGTGGGAGGAAACCGGAGCATCCGGAGAAAACCCGCGCAGGTCACGGGGAGAACGTAAAAAAATCAGTACAGACAGCACCGGTAGTCGGGATCGAACCCGGGCCTCTGGAGCTGTGCCACTGTGCCGCCCTCTAGTCGTGACTGCCACCCAGATCTGAATGCAGCAGGGTCTTGCTGATCCATGGGATCTTCCGACATATTTGTGAACCTCAGGACACTTAAAATGTCATTTGTTGCTTGGTGGCCCATGGCCCATAGACAGAATAGTTGGCTGGGAATCTCCATAATGACTGTTGCATCCGGACGCATTGTTAGGCTCAGCGTGAACCCTGAACTCCAAGTGAGCTCAAAACAGTTCCAGACTAGCTAAATGCTTGGAATAATTGAAGGCTGAAAAAAACACATCAAAATGGCTTCATATAATGATAATCCATTCTGAAACTGTCCATGTGTAAGAAAGAACTGCAGATGCTGGTTTAAATCAAATTTGTCCTGGGCCTCCTCCATTGTCAGAGTGAGGCCCAACGCAAATTGGAGGAACAGCACCTCATAGTTCGCTTGGGTAGTTTACACCCCAGCGGTATGAACATTGACTTCTCTAACTTCAGATAGCCCTTGCTTTCCCTCTCTCTCCATCCCCTTCCCCTTCCCCGTTCTCCCACTAGTCCTACTGTCTCCGAATCCATTCTATCTCTGTCCCGCCCACTCCACTGACATCAGTCTGAAGAAGGGTCTCGACCCGAAATGCCGCCCATTCCTTCTCTCCAGAGATCCTGCCTCACCCGCCGAGTTACTCCAGCATTTTGTATCTCCCTGAAACAGTCTATTCCAGCAGTTGGAATAGATAGCTGAGGGACTATTTTGAACTGTCGAGTGAAGCTTGGCTGCTTTGATAAGAACCACAATTCCTTTTAACGAGAGGATCCAGAAATTGCTTGAGGGTCTAAAAATTATCAGTATATTTAATACTTAATTGTTAGAAAGAAACTCTGTGAATTTGAGGATATCACAGTATTTGATGACTGCACAGTTCATCCGCTTATCTGTAATGAGTGGGGCCTCATTCATCCACTACAATAGTTGGAGAATAAGCTGGGTTAAACCAAGGTCTCACACTTAAAATTATAATAGTGCACAGATAATTAATTTTAGCCTGGTAACATGTAATGTGCAGATTATCATGCTTACCTTGTGGAAAATTAGTTTATTTTCAACACCTAATGTACTGATATATTTATAGTAAGAAGGTTCCTGACTGTTATGATGCTGAACTAATGATAATTAGTTAATTTGACCAGAGAGATTTGCAGCAGTGCGTCATTTTTAAGTACAGTGAAAACAGGATGACCAAATTGACTTTAAAAGAACCATTTCTGGCTGGCTATGAACCTAGTGGTGGGAGGGCGTGAAAGGCTATGTCCAGATAAGTATATCATGAAGTACGCATTGCTCTGACCTGCTGCTAATCCTATGTTTAAGAAAGAACGGCAGATGCTGGTAAATCGAAGGTCGACACATCATGCTGGAGTAACTCAGCGGGTGAGGCAGCATCTATGGAGAGAAGGAATTGCCGATGCGGAAATGTCACCAATTCCTTCTCTGCATAGATGCTGCCTCACCCGCTGATTTACTCCAGCATTTTGTGTCTACCTGCTGCTAATCTTAGTTTAGTTTAGTTTAGAGATATTAGCGCAAAAGCAGGCCCTTCGGCCCACAGAGTCCGCGCCGACCAACGATCCCCACATATTAACACAATCCTACACTCACTATGGACAATTTACACTTATTGACCTACAAACCTGTACGTCTTTGGAGTGTGGGAGGAAACCGAAGATCTCGGAGAAAACCCATGCGGTCATGGGGGGGACGAACAAACTCCGCACAGACAGCACCCGTAGTCGGGATCGAACCCGGGTCTCCGGCACTGCAAGCGGCTGTAAGGGAGCAACTCTACCGCTGCGCCACTGTGCCGCTAAACGTTGGCAAAACATTGTTCCCTGGCCACAGCCAGCCAGCCAGATTGAGAATCTGACTTGACATAGATGGCCAGACTTTTACATGCTGGAAAGGTCTTTGGCTTTGATCAAGACTTGCTGGTGTTTAATAGGAATTGTCGGGAACTTCTGAGTAAACTCAGGTCTGGTGCTCATCTTGTCTTTGGTCACTTTCTTTCTGTGGCAAGCCTTTGAAGCAGTGAGTAATGCAGGCATTACCTGCTTTTAAATATGGACTGCTCTGACTATCACCAAGTGAGGGACCCTGAACATGCAGCCAGTTGGAGGGGGAAAAGATCTCTTGCGGAACACTTTGAAGTATAGGATAAGTATGTAAAAGCGTTGCCAGTGTCCCCATTCAATTCAGTCAGGTTCAATTTGCTTTCGGAGAAGGAAGATGTAGGAAAGAAAGTTTAGTTTAGTTTAGTTTAGAGATACAGGCGCTTCATCCCACCGGGTCCGCGCCGACCAGCGATCCCCGCACATTAACACTATCCTACACACACTGGGGACAATTTATTTTTACATTTACCAAGCCAATTAACATACAAACCTGTACGTCTTTGGAGTGTGGGGGGAGACCGAAGATCTCAGAGAAAACCCACGCAGGTCACGTGGAGAACGTACAAGTTCCGTACGGACAGCACCCGTAGTCAGGATCGAACCCGGGTCTCCGGCGCTGCATTCGCTGTCAGGCAGCAACTCTACCGTTGCGCCACCATGACTGCCCTCCATACAGGTTAGCTGGTTTGATTGTTATTTGTCGTGACGCCAGTGGTTTTGAATATAATCACTGGGCACAAGGTGCCGCCAGCCTGGTGTTTGGGAGGTCCCGTGTGGATTTTGAGATTGGGCAGGGATTTGTTGGCTGTCGCTCCAGGAGGAGGGAAAGCACTGGGCGGGCCCATAGGGGACACAAGTCACTACCAACCTTGAACAGGCCTTTCCTGGACAGGCACCCAGCAATAACTTGGATCCTGCCCAAGCAGGGAGTTCTCACGTGTCTCAAGCTCTTAGGTTTCCTGGACAGGTAGCTCTCAAGCAACAGCTCTTGAGCTCCTGGAGTCTGAAGAAGGGTCTCGACCTGAAACGTCCGTCACCCATTCCTTCTCTCCAGAGATGCTGCCCGTCCCGCTGAGTTACTCCAGCATGTTGTGTCTACCTCCGGCGTAAACCAGCATCTGCAGTTCCTTCCTACACAGCTTTTAAGTGTTGTTGAAGCAAACCTTTTAGGAGCTTTGGAATCTGCTCCGAGTAGCCTATGATCAAGACAGGCGTACAATATGAAAACAAATATTATAAAGGTGGAAACCACTGATGGCACATGTTGCACTGTGTTGGACATCACTGCACATGTCCAAGCTTTGTTTTTTTATGCATTGGGACATGAGTTACAAGCGAGGTTCAGAAAACAAAATTGCAGACTTTACACAGATTGCAGATTGCATAAAGGAACAGAATTTCAATTGCATTTAATGTTGCATTGAAATTTAATTACATTGCACCCAAAAGTTGTTGCTGCGTGTTCCGATTTCTAGGCGATTGAGTTTTTGTTTAATAGTATAAGCATTTTCCACTATGATTGGATTTAAAAGAAAACTCTTCTTCTTTGCTTCAGACAAGAAAATGTTTACACTTTCAAGAATAATTCTTTCACCTGGGAAAGGGGACATTAAACATGTGGTGCATGCATGACGTGCCAGGAAAGGCTTTGTGTGCAATTGACTAGAATGTCCAAAGACATTTTCTCTGCCATTGTGAAATGGTCTGGGCCAGGTTGTGAGAGAACCTGAGGGTATTTGAGGGTACACAAAAATGCTGGAGAAACTCAGCGGGTGCAGCAGCATCTATGGAGCGAAGGAAATAGGAAACGTTTCGGGCCGAAACCCTTCTTCAGACTGATAGGGGGTGGGGAGAAGAAAGGAAAAAAGGAAAAAAGGAGGAGCCCGAGGGCTGGGGGAGGGGAGGAGACAACCAGAGGGCTGATGAAGGGGAGGGGGCAGCAAGGGCTAGCAGAATTGGGAGAATTCAATGTTCATGCCCCCAGGATGTAGACTGCCCAAGCGGAATATGAGGTGCATTTCCTCCAATTTCCGGTGTTGCTCGCTGTGGCCATGGAGGAGACCCAGGACAGAGAGGTTAGATACGGAATGGGAGGGGGAGTTGAAGTGCTGAGCCACCGGGAGGTCAGGTAGGTTATTGCGGACCGACCGGAGGTGTTCGGCGAAACGATCGCCAAGCCTACGCTTGGTCTCACCGATGTAGATCAGCTGACATCTAGAGCAGCGGATGCAATAGATGAGGTTGGAGGAGATGCAGGTGAACCTCTGTCGCACCTGGAACGACTGCTTAGGTCCTTGAATGGAGTCGAGGGGAGAGGTGAAGGGATAAGTGTTGCACCTCTTGCGGTTGCAAGGGAAAGTGCCCGGGGAGGGGGTGGTACAGGAGGGAAGGGAAGAATTGAGAAGGGAGTTACGGAGGGAGAGGTCTTAGCGGAAGGCAGACATAGGGGGAGATGGGAAGATGTGGCGAGTGGTGGGGTCACGTTGGAGGTGGCGAAAGTGACGGAGGATCACTTGTTGTATGTGACGGCTGGTGGGATGAAAGGTGAGGACTAGGGGGACTCTGCCCTTGTTGTGAGTGGGGGGATGGGGAGAGAGAGCAGTGTTGTGGGGTATGGCAGAGACCCTGGTGCGAGCCTCATCTATGGTGGAGGAGGGGAACCCCCGTTCCCTGAAGAATGAGGACATTTCGGATGCCCTGGTGTGGAACGCCTCATCCTGGGAGCAGATGCGGCGTAGACGGAGGAATTGGGAGTGGGGGATGGAGTCCTTACAGGAAGCAGGGTGGGAAGAAGTGTAGTCCAGATAGACATGGGAGTCGGTAGGTTTGAGGGTGTGGTTTCAGCTCAAGAGGCACCGACTTGCAGCTTGTTCTGCCGATTGGCTCCCATGGGAGGGAATCCTTTCAGACGGGTCTCTTTGAGTTTTGCAGAGTACGACGTGTTATCCGGGAGCCATACATGCACAGGTGATTGTGAGGAGGTTGAGCTCTTGTGTGTTGCTAACTGTGTTGCCTGTCCAGGCTTTGATGCAAGTCAGAATGTCACATGTGTGAATGAAGAGAGAGAATATGTAACGATCAGCATTTCGAGTCCCTGATTACACTTCTATACCTTTTGCCTGATGGGGGAGGGGAGAAGAGGGAGTGGCCATGGTGCGACTTAGCATTTTCCCCCCAGGTCCAGTCAGATCCTTATCCATGACCGTCTAAATACTTACTGAAGTACGTCTGAAGAAGGGTCTCGACCCGGGTACTGATTGTGGATGATCAGCCATGATCACACTGGCTCGAAGGGCAGAATGGCCTAGTCCTGCACCTATTGAAATGTCACCCTTTCCTTCTCTCCAGAAATGCTGCCTGTTCCGCTGAGTTACTCCAGCATTTTGTGTCTATCTTCGGTTTAAACCAGCATCTGCAGTTCCTTCCTACACATTAAAATCTTACTGATTTAACTGTTCCTAAAATGATGATCACTGCACCCACAATTGCCCATCATAATTTTGTGCAATTCATTTAGTAATCCCCACAGCATTTTCCACTCCAAATAAAACAAACTAAGCCTCTCCACACTCTTCACGTCCTGGTGACTATTCTCGACAACCTCTCCAGTGTAATCACACTCAATAGACAATAGACAATAGGTGCTGGAGTAGGCCATTTGGCCCTTCGAGCCAGCACCGCCATGCACTGTGATCATGGCTAATCATCCACAATCATTACCCCGTTCCTGCCTTCTCACCATATCCTTTGATTCCGCTATCTTTAAGACCTCTATCGAACTCTCTCTTGGGAGCATCCAGATAATTGGCCTCCACTGCCTTCTGAGGCAGAGAATTCTGCAGATTCACAACTCTCTGGGTGAAAAGGTTTTTCCTCATCACTTCCTGCTTTTGTGCAGTTTAGAGATACAGCGCGGAATCAGGCCCTTCAGCCCACCGAGTCCACGCCGACCAGCGATCCCCGCACACTTACACTATCCTACACCCACCAGGGTCAATTTACAATTTTAACCAAGCCAATTAGCCTACAAACCTGTATGTCTTTGGAGTGTGTGAGGAAACCAGAGATCCCGGAGAAAACCCACGCAGGTCACGGGGAGAACGTACAAACTCTGCACAGACAGCACCAGTAGTCAGGATCAAACCCTGACGCTGCAACTCTGCCGCTGCACCACCGTGCCGCCCTTATTAAGAAGGAATGCAGCAAGGCATAATTGCTCCTGAGACGTTAAATACAAATTTGAGTTTGGAGGTGAGGAGCAGTGTATACATCTGATTCATTTTAAATGCTTAGAGTGGAAAATCGCATCTCTCTCCATAACTTATATTTTTTATGTTAATGAGACCCATAAAACAATTTTAAATTTTAATACACAAAGGACTAGGTTAGCCTATGATGTAGAATGTACGATACAGCACCATTGAGTGGAACTCCTGTTCTGAGTTGCTGCATGCGGCTGCTTTGATCCCGACTTTTGGTGGTCACCCTTTGACAAGTAGGAGAAATTTGTCGGAAGGAACTGCAGATGCTGGTTTAAAGCGAAGATAGACACAAGAAGCTGGTGTAACTCAGCGGGACAGGCAGCATCTCTGGGGAGAAGGAAGGGGTGACGTTTCAGGTCGAGACCCATCTTCGGACTGATGTTTAGGGTCGAGACTCTTCTTCAGTCTGAAGAAGAGTCTCGACCCGAAACGTCACCCATTCCTTCTCTCCAGAGATGCTGCCTGTCCCGCTGAGTTACTCCAGCATTTTGTGTCTATTTGACAAGTAGGAGAGCTTTGAGCTGGTCAAGGTTACATCCTGCTGGTGTAGAATCTAAATAGCTCCACTCATAAATTCTAATGAGCCTTCTTGGAACTCTCTCCACATAGCCACCATGAGTCAGAAACAAAAGAGAATTGTTGCCTGAACCTCCTAATCTCCCAATGTCATTTCAATGCAAGTCAGTAGTGATACAGGAGTTCTGCTGATTTGCTTCATTTGTTCAGAAGAAATTCCAGTCAATTATGCTTCACAAGTATGATGGAAAACAGCATTTATTAACAACATTTACTAACTCTAAACATCTAGAAATAAAACATTTTACTTCATAATCGAGAAATTCCACAAATTTGGTGATGGCATTTTATGTTTCAGATAAAGGACCATGATGTTTGTGTGATATTTTAATTGTTTATGATTTCATTGATAGTTTTATTCAGCATTGAAAGAAGTAGTGGGAGCATTTTGATTACACGACCACCTTGCCGATCTTTGTCAACATTGACTTTGAACGAAGAGCAGAAGCAGCTTTTGTTCTTCTGAAGTAGCGTTCTGAGCTAATTCAATAGCTCCCTCTACATGTCGGAAGGAACTGCAGGTGCTGGTATACACCAAAGATAGACACAAAATGCTCGAGTAACTCAGCGGGCTAGGCAACATCGCTGGAGAGAAGGAATGGGTGATGTTTCGGGTCGAGACCCTTCTTCAGACTAGAATCTGAAGGAGGGTCTCGACCCGAAACGTCACCCATTCCTTCTCTCCACAGATGCTGCCTGTCCCGCTGAGGTACTCCAACATTTTGTGTCTCGCACCCTCTATATGATGTGTACCACATAGCAAGGCAAGAAATATAGCATACTTTTTTTAATATTAAATAATTTAAATCCAAGAGAACTCAACGCGTGAACACCTGTTCTTGTGTGTAACCTCTGCATGGTTATATTTTTCCTTCATATGATAACACGTTCTTACAAGGAGATTCACTTGTGTTCTTCAGAATGTCTTGGACTGCTCTGCAGACATTATATTGCTTGTTAATGTGATACAACTAAAGTTAATAAACCTTACAAAGTTGATATCACTTGTAAGGTGATCCAGCACTACCCAATGCGTTAACCAGACTGTACGGTGGCGCAGCGGTAGAGTTGTTGCCTTAGAGACCCGTATCCATCCTGACTATGGGTGCTGTCTGTACGCAGTTTGTACGTTCTTCCCGCGACATGCGTGGGTTTTCTCCGGGATCACCGGTTATCTCCAAAGACGTGCAGGTTTGGAGGTTAATTGGCGTGGTATAATTGTGAAATTGTCCCTAGTGTGTGTAGAATCGCTGTTCGGCATGGACTCGGTGGGCCGAAGGGCCAGTTTATGCGTTGCATTTCTAAATTAAACAACTAAAAATTGATTAAAAATGGTGAAGTAGCAAGTGATGCAAGCACTTAAAAGTTATAAAAACAGCAGTGACTAAATAACGTGGTTTTGGTAGTACTGAGTGTATGAGAAACTTTCGCAAGGACACTGAGAAAACACATACATGGAATCCTCATCCACAAAAATAGAGTAAACAAGAGCTCACTTTAAAGCATGAACTAAAATCCAGTACCTGTCTCAGTATCAGTAATCAGTTTCAACTATTGATAGTCTTGGAGAACCAACATTCTCATTTTTAAAGCTCTTGTCTGGAATTATGATATGAGTTTTCAAGCGAGAGTTAGATTTAGCTCATAGGCCTAAGGGAATCAAGGGATATGGGAAAAAGCCGGAACAGGATGCTGATTTTGGATGATCAGCCATGATCATATTGAATGGCGGTGCTGGCTCGAAGGACTGAATGGCCTACTCCTGCACCTATTTTCTATGTTTCTATGAGATGGTTTAGTTGCAATCCGCTGCACACTGATACATTTTCAATCCTGTAAATTACTGCTGATGCGATCATGAATGTCATGTAAATTTATCTCATTGTCATTGTGTGATTTATCCCTACAACATCTCCATAAGCTTTCAATTTAAGTGTTGATTGGTGTTGTTGCATATCTATTTTTACATTAACTGCAGTTTTACATCTTGCACAGCTGTGCAGAGCTATTTACAAATTACATATTTTGTCATAACATGATTAATTTATTCATGGAATTGTTTTTCCATGTCTTTTAATATCATCATAAAGTTTTTAAGTGAAGGCTGCACAAATCTGGACCCAATATTTTTGACCAAATTGTTCAAGATGCATTGGAATCATTTAAATTAAATGTATGAAACAAATTTCAAAGGCATTATACAGGGTTGCATTCTTCAACAAAACTGTGCGTGTATGTGTGCAGGCATAATGGACTATTAGTTTACTTAAAACTTCAAATAATGCATAGCACAAAGAGCAAAGATGTGTGGAATGTATCCACAATACAATGATGTTTTGATTAACAACAAATGATTTGAAGTTAAGGGCCTGTCCCACTTAGGCTATTTTTAGGCGACTGCCGGCGCCTGTCATAGTCGTAGCAGGTCGCCGAAACACCGGTGACTGCACCCCTCCTCGACATAAAATTTGAAATAGAATCATTACTTTAACAATAAAAAGTCAGCACCGGCGGCAACCTACGTCACCTGGCGACAACCTACGTTAACCTGGCGACAACTACGACAGAACCGATGTCAGGAGAAGTCAAACTACGCTCATTGGCGTCAAACCCACTGTCGCCGACTGTCTCCGAAAATGTTTCAACATGTTGAAAATCCAGCGGCGACCAGAAAGACACTACGACTCTTTGGGCAACTGAGGAGACTACTCATGACCATACAGGCGACACCCTGGCGACCATGTGGCGACAGCCTAGTCGCCTGAAAAAATAGCCTAAGTGGGACAGGCTCATAAGAAAGAAAAGAATGATTTAATTAATGTCTGCTTATTTTGTGTAGTTTAGTTTAGTTTATTGTCAAGTGTACCGAGGTATAATGAAAAGTTTTTGTCATGTGCTATCCAGTCAGCGGAAAGACAATAAAGCCGTCCATGGTGTACAAAGACAAAATAAGGTTATAACGTTTAGGGCAAGATAAAGTCCAGTAAAATCCGATGAAAGATAGTTCGAAGGTCTCCAATGAGGTAGATTGGACATCAGCACCACTCTCTAGTTGATGATAGGACAGTTTACCTGATAACAGTTAGGAAGAAACTGTGTCTGAATTTGGAGGTATGCGTTTTCAAACTTCTGTACCTCATGCCTAATGGGAGAGAGGAAAAGAGGGAGGGGCCATTGTATTGTAGGCATAAATACAGAACAGATCAGTGTGTCCATATACCACAGAATATATATATATATATACACACATAAATAAACTGATAAAGTGCAATAGTTCAGGGTTTATTTGAAGTTGTGTTTAATAGCCTGATGGCTGTGGGGAAGAAGCTGTTTCTGAATCTGGATATTGCAGATTTCAGGCTCCTGTACCTTCTACCTGATGGCAGCGGAGAGATGAGTGTGTGGCCAGGATGGTGTGGGTCCTTGATGATGCTGGCAGCCTTTTTGAGGCAGTGACTGCGACAGATCCCCTCGATGGTAGGGAGGTCAGAGCCGATGATTTGACTGGGCAGTGTTTACAACTTTCTGCATTCTTTTCCGCTCCTGGGCGCTCAAGTTGCACGAACCAAGCCACGATGCAACCGGTCAGCATGCTCTCTACTGTGCACCCGTAGAAGTTCGAGAGAGTCCTCCTTGACATACCGACTCTCCGTAATCTTCTCAGGAAGTAGAGGCGTTGATGTGCTTTCTTCATAATTGCATCAGTGTGCTGGGACCAGGAAAGATCTTCGGAAATATGCATTCCCAGGAATTTGAAGTTCTTGACCCTTTCCACCGTCGTCCCGTTGATATAAACGTGAGTGAGGGTTGTTGAGGACACGCCAACATTCCTAGACCTTCTAAGGAAGTGGAGGAGTCGATGTGCTTTCTTGGACGTCGCTTCAGCGTGGCTGGTCGAGAACAAATTTCGGGTGATATTTATTCCTAAGAACTTAAAGCAATCCACCATCTCTACTTTTGGCCCCATCAATGTGTGTACTGTGTGCGTGCTGCTTCCAGAAGTTGATCACAATCCCCTTTGCTGGTTGACATTGAGGAAGAGGATGTTGTCTTGGCACCAGGTTACAAGGTTCTCAATCTCCACCCTGTACTCCGTCTCATCGTTACTTGATATCCAGCCCACCACGGCGGGCCTCTGCGAAGTTGTAAATCGAGTTGGATTGGTATTTAGCCGCAGTCATAATATAAAAGGAATATAGAAGGGTCTTGAGTACACATCCCTTCTCTCACAAGTGTTTGACTATTTAGACAATGTAAATGTTCGAATTCTGACATCTATGGGTCGAAAATTGGCAGACGGAGGGGGAGGAAGAAATCTGCACAAGCATCGTGAAAGTAGACTGTGGGTTTGGTAGGAATTGTTTTTGGTTATTAATGCTAGTCCTCTCTTTCATCTCAGATCGAGGGAGAGAACGAGTATGCATAAAAATGTAATGTACGGTCAATGGGTGACCTGTTGCAGTGTATATGCTGACTTCAAAATCCATTTTATGTGAAGGCAAGAACTTGCACTCGACTGTCTACTTAATATTGTTGTACCATGTGAGAGCACAAAGGTGTGTGGCACGCGAGAGGGAATAAAGATTGTTTTTGTGTAAAGAACAAAAGATAAACAGTAGGTAGACAAAAATGCTGGAGAAACTCAGCGGGTGAGGCAGCATCTATGGAGCGAAAGAATAGGTGATGTTTCGGTTCGAGACCCTTCTTCAGACCATTCTTCAGTCCATTTTTGTCTACCTTCGATTTTTTTCAGCATCTGCAGTTCTTTCTTAAACAAAAGTTAAACAGTAGTCTAATGGGCGGAGGTGGATGGCATAGTGGAGCAGCAATAGAGTTACTGCCTTACAGTGCCAGAGACGCGGGTTCAATCCGGACTATGGGTGCTGTCTGTACCAGTGATGTGCGGTGAGGTCAATGGCTGGGGAGGCACTGGCTAGTATCAGTGGCCCGGCCCTTCCTGTATCGATCACCGCGTCTCCCCGGGGAGAGAGAGGGGTGGAGCCGGGGCTGTGTGCGTGAAGCACAGCGACTGGAGGGGCGGGAGCGTTGCCCCGGGACCTTGAGGAAACGACCCACCTCCCCCTCTCCCCCTTCTCCATTCCCCCTCACACCCCCCTCCCCGTCTACCCCTTGCTTCCCCCTCCACCCCTCTACTTTCTCTCCACCCCTCTCTCCCTCCCTCCACCCGGGGTAGATCTACCCGAGCCAAGAGTACATTACTCCAGCGCGGGGCCCCCTTAGGCACGGGGCCCAATTGGGAGCTCTCAGCGGTCCAGAGCCTCCGAATCAGCTGCTACAAATCAACGAATCCACTTACCAGTCAGCAACGCCCGTGGCTGGAAAGTCAGCGCCACCAGCGGTGGAATCCAGTGTTGCGCCGCCGCTGCTGAAGCTAGCTAACGTGGAGGGAGAGTGAGGTAGTGTCAATTACGTGGGCTGAGCCTACGTAATTGACGCTCGCTCTCCCTCCACTGGGCTGAAGACACGCCCCCTTGTGAGGCAGATGTGATCGCTGCTCCCCTGGTGCTTTTTCATTGCAGTTTTATGATGAGACCAGTGAGCACAAATGTAATATATTTATATGTGAAATAAGTTACCTGGACTATGGAAGGTGAGGACATGTAATGAAGGGGTTTACAAACCACATTGGTGACATACATAGAGATAGTTACAGGCAAACGCTTATTGCCCGCGCTCCATCCAGTTTCTGAGGGGTTGCGCAATCAGAGGGGAGGCTCAGCTGCCTCACCTTTCATCTCTCCCTGTATTTACAGCGAAGCTGCGCAAATTTGGTGTTTTTGACTATAAAAAATGATTAGATTCATATAGAAATGACATTTATAACACAGATCAGTGGAAAAATCTTTATATTTATTTTATTTTATTATTATTTTTCTTTACTTTTCTTAACAGCTATTTTCATTGGGAGTCTGACAGGTGAGGCTCTGCCTCCCCTGACCGCACGTCCCTGGTCTGTACGGAGTTTGTACATTCTCCCCGTGACTTGCGTGGGTTTTCTCCGAGATCTTTGGTTTCCTCCCACACTCCAAAGACGTACAGGTTTGTAGGTTAATTGGCTTGGTATAATTGTAAATTGTCCCTAGTGTGTGTAGGATAGTATTAATGTGTGGGGATCGCTGGTCGGTGCGGACTCGGTGGGCCGAAGGGACTGTTTCCGCGCTGTATCTCTAAACTAAAACTAAACAAAACTTTTCACAATAATGGTCGGAAAACACCATTACATAAGTTCAAAGGTGATAGGAGGTGAATTAGGCCATTCGGCCCAATCAAGTCTGTCATTCAATCATGGCTGATCTACCTCTCCCTGCTAACCCCATTCCCCTGCCTTCTCCCCATAAACCCATAACCCCCGACATAATTGTATGAATTACTAACAGCTATTGTCTACTTACACAGATGCAATAAATTGGTGTTCCTGGTGTTATCACCTATCTATCACACCACAAAACAGCAATTTCTCTGCTTTATGATGAAAATCGTTGCAGGGCACCTGCTAATGTTTTAATTCCATATAAGCAGCAATGAATAACTGATTCTAATTGGATCAGACTGCCTTGATTAAACCTTCAAGCAAAGTAAGAAATGGGCCATGTCAGAAATCCATAAAATTACCATCAGATGTTGATTTTTTTTCCATACACCTGGGGCCTATATTTGTCTGCACAGACTGGTTGACATAGATGAAAATTGTTCCCTAATGTAATCATCGATTTGCAGAATTATAAAATGGTAGATCGCAGACGGAGGTCACTTGTTCCATCACCTAAAGCATGTGCTGGCTCTTTGCAAGAACTGTTCAGTTTAGTCCCACATTCTTGCCTTTTGTTATGACCTTGACATTTTTTACGAAATGCATAAATTACTATTGGAAAGCTCCTGTGAAACCAGATTCCAGCAAACTTTCAAATGTTTTTCAGATCTTAACAAAGACAATTTCCCTTCTAGTTCGTTGGCCAATTGTTTTGTGTCTGTCCAATCTATTTTCTAATGAAACAGTTTCTTCTTATTGACCCTATCAAGATCTCTGACCTTTGAAAAGTTTCCCCTTCACCACCTTTGCTCAAAGTAAAACAAAGCCATCCTCTTTGTTTTACCGTGAAGGTCAGAGAGAAGCAGCAGCCAGAAGCAGCGAGAGCGAGTAATGGCTGAATGTAGGTGTCAGAGGGAACGGAGGTTTAAAAAGAGCGCCAAAGTTCAGGTGCCCAGGTTCAAGTAATTTGCAAATTAACCTTAAAGTAGTTGATTAGGTAGCAGATATAAATAAGTGCAGCTGTAGGGGATCGGCCTTGTTGTGGTGAAGGGCCTTGGTGAGTAAAGTGCGTGTCTTTGGCTCGAGAGTCTTCGGCGAGGAGACTACGCTCAAAGGTGGAGAAGGTGAGAGGCACAAGCAATTGGGATTTGCCGACTGAAATAATGGCAGGCAAGTTGCTGCAGTGTGACTCTTGCAGGATGTGGGTAGTCAGGGACACTGCTGGTGCCTGTGACGACTACACCTGTAGAAATATTGCCCAGTTGCGGCTCCTGAAGAACCGTGTTAGGAAATTGGAGCAGCAGCTGGATGAGCTCAGGATCATCCGGGAAAATGAGAGCTTCCAGGACAGGACCTACAATGAGGTTGTTACACCAAGGATACTAGAAGAGCGAAGGTGGGTGGTGATGAGGAAGGGAAATAAGCGTGGAGTGCAGGAGACCCCAGTGGCGGTACCTGTTGTAAACAGGTAAACCCTCTTGGAAGCTGTCGGGATGGATGACGCTTCCAGTCCGAGCGGCGGACAGGTCTTTCAATCAAATCCTGGCGCTGATGCTCAACCAGAGAGACCTACGTCTGGTATCGCCGTAGTGGTAGATGACTCAATAGTGCGAGGTCAGGACAGGAGAATCTGTGGAAACAGGCAAGACTCGAGGATGATGTGTTGCCTCCCTGGAGCAAGGTTCCAAGATGTCTTGGACCGATTGCTGGGCATCCTCAAGGGGGGAGGGGAGCAGCCGGAAGTGGTTGTGCATGTCTGCACACAAGACGTTGAGAAGACGGGGAAGGAGGTTCTGCAACGTTAGAGTTTAGAGATTTAGGAAGAAGACTGAAAAGCAGGACCTCCAGGGTGCTTATCTCCGGTTTGCTTCCAGTACCTCGTGCTGGTGAGGGCAGGAACAGAGAAATAGGGGATCTGAATGTGTGGCTGAGGGGCTGGTGCAGGGGGCAGGGATTTAGACAGGGGCGGAAATCGAAATCAAAACATGGGAAGGACACAAATTCTTGGTGCCTGCGCGCGCATGTGCACACAGACACACACACACGTGAGACTTCGGAGGCTTCGGCCGTGGGCCCTGAGGACGGTAACATTGGGAGCTGACCTTCTTGTTGACTGACTCCAAACTACAGCAACAGCAGCTTCATCTGCCCCGAATCGTGGGACTTCAATCGGCCCGTTCGCAGGGCCTTTCATCGCCCGGCGTGGCTTAAAATCGGCCGCGGGATCTTCCATCTCCCGGCGGGGGCTTCAACAACGGGAGCCTAGGTCGCCTCGATGCAGCAATTTGACCGCGGGGCGATGGAAGATCCCGCGGCCAATTTTAAGCCGGGCCGGGCCGGGCGATGAAAGGCCCCGCGAACGGACCGATTCAAACTCCGCTCTATGATCTTTGCTCCACCAGGACGTCTCCCTCCTCCAATCACCGCGCTCTACCCTCAGTCCCACCCCCCCTACTTCCTCCCCCCTCCAATCATTGCTCTGAATCATAATTTCCCGCCCCCCCCCCACCCCCACTGCCTGCTGACTGATGTTTCTCTCGTCCAATCGGTGCCCTTGATAATCAGTCCCACCCCCACTGTCTCGCAGAAAGCGGAGATTTTTAATAGATTTTTTTTGACCGAATTTAAAAATCTGGATTACAGAACATGGGGGGGGGGGGGGGGGGGGTGGGAGGGGTTGACAAATTGGGAGTATAGGGATGGAGTTAAAGGGAAAGAGAGTAGAGGGAAAGTTACGAAAGACACCCGAATTAATGGGATGGAAAGTTCAATAAGGGATAAGAGAGTAAGGTCAGGTGAAATAGGAACCAGTGTGAGAGGGGAGGTGAATACAGAATTAAAAGTGTTGTATATGAATGCGCAAAGTTTAAGAAATAAAGTGGATGGGCTTGAGGCTTAGTTCGAAATTGGTAAGTATGATGTTGTGGGAATTACAAAGACATGGCTGCAAGAGGATCAGAGCTGGGAACTGAATATTCAGGGTATACGTCCTATTGAAAAGACAATAGGTGGGCAGAGGGGGTGGGGTGGCTCTGTTGCTAAGGAATGAAATTCAGTCCCTTGCGAGGGGTGACATAGAATCAGAAGACGTAGAGTCATTGTGGATAGAACTGAGTAATTGTGAGTGTAAAAAGACCCTAATGGGAGTCAGCTACTGGCCCCAAACAGTAGCCTGGATATAGGGTGCAAGTTGCATCAGGAGTTAAAATTAGCATGTAACAAAGGTAATGCTACGGTGGTTATGGGAGATTTCAACATGCAGGTAGACTGGGAACATCAGGTTGGTACTCGACCCCAAGAAAGGGAGTTTGTAGAGTGCCTCCGAGATGGATTCTTAGAGCAGCTAGTTCTGGAGCCTACCAGAGAGAAGGCAATTCTGGATTTAATGTTGTGTAATGAACCGGATTTGATAAGGGAACTCAAGGTAAAGGAACCATTAGGAGGTAGTGACCATAACATGATAAGTTTTAATCTGCAATTTGAGAGGGAGAAGGTAAAATCAGAAGTGTCAGTATTGCAGTTCAACAAAGGGGACTATGTAGGCATGAGGGAGGAGCTGGCCAAAGTTGACTGGAAAGGGACCCTAGCAGGGATGATGGTGGAACAGCAATGGCAGGTATTTCTGGGAAAAATCCGGAAGATGCAGGATCATTTCATTCCAAAGAGGAAGAAAGATTCTAAGGGGAGTAAGAGGCAACCGTGGCTGACAAGGGAAGTCAAGCACAGTATAAAACTAAAAGAGAAGACGTATAACATAGTAAAGATGAGCGGGAAGCCAGAGGATTGGGGAACTTTTAAAGATCAACAGAAGGTAACTAAAAAGGCAATATGGGGAGAAAAGATGAAGTACGAAGGTAAGCTAGCCAAGAATATAAAGGAGGATAATAAAAGCTTTTTTGGGTATGTGAAGAGGAAAAGATTAGAAGACAGAAACAGATGAATTTATTATGGGGAACAAGGAAATGGCAGACGAGTTGAACAGGTACTTTGGTTCTGTCTTCACTAAGGAAGACACAAGCAATCTCCCAGATGTACTGGGGAACTAGGGTGACGGAGGAAATGAAAGAAATCCACATTAGTCAGGAAATGGTGTTGGGTAGACTGAGGGGACTGAAGGCTGATACATCCCCAGGGCCTGATGGTCTGCATCCCAGGGTACTCAAGGAGGTGGCTCTTGAAATCATGGATGCATTGGTGATCATTTTCCAATGTTCTACAGATTCTGGATCCGTTCCTGTGGATTGGAGGGTAGCTAATGTTATCCCACATTTTAAGAAATGAGGGAGAGAGAAAACAGGGAAATATAGGCCAGTTAGCCTGACATCGGTGGTGGGGAAGATGCTGGAGTCAATTATTAACGATGTAATTGCAACGCATTTGGATAGCAGTAACAGGATCGGTCCATGTCAGCATGGATTTATGAAGTGGAAATCTTGCGTGACTAATCTTCTGAAATTTTTTGAGAATGTAACAAGTAAAATGGATAAGGGAGAGCCAGTGGATGTAGTGTATCTGGACATTCAGAAAGCCTTTCATAAGGTCCCACATAGGAGATTAGTGGGCAAATTTGAGCACATGGTATTGGGGGTAGGGTATTGACATTGTTAGAACATTTGTTAGCAGACAGTAAACAAATAGCGGGGATTAACGGGTCCCTTTCAGAATGGCAGGCAGTGACTAGTGGGGTACAGCAAGGCTTGGTGCTGGGATCGCAGCTACTTACAATATATATTTATGATTTAGATGAATTTATTAAATGTAACATTAGCAAATTTGCAGATGACACAAAGCTGGGTGGCAGTGTGAACTGTGTGTGACGAGGATGCTATGAGGATGCAGGGTGACTTGGACAGGTTGGGTGAGTGGGCAGATACATGGCAGATGCAGTTTAATGTGGATAAATGTGAGGTTATCCAATTTGGTGGCAAGACAATAAGGCAGATTATTATCTGAATGGTGTCAGATTAGGAAAAGGGGAAGTGCAACGAGAACTGGGTGTCCTTGTACATCAGTCAGCATGCAGGTACAGCAGGCAGTGAAGAAATCTAATGGCATGTTGGCCTTCATAATGAGAGGATTTGTGTATAGGAGCAAAGAAGTCCTTCTGCAGTTGTACAGGGCCCTGGTGAGACCACACCTGGAGTATTATGTGCAGTTTTGGTCTCATAATTTGAGGAAGGATATTCTTGCTATTGAGGGAGCACAGCCAAGGTTTACGAGGATAATTCCCGGGATGTCAGGACTGTCATATGATGAAAGAATTGAGTGGCTGGGCTTGTATTCACTGGAATTTAGAAAGATGAGAGGGGATATTATAGAAACATATAAAATTATTAAGGGATTGGACAAGCTAGATGCAAGAAACGTGTTCCCGATGTTGGGGGAATCCAGAACCAGGAGACACAGTTTAAGAATAAGGGGTAAGCCATTTAGAAATGAGATGGGGAAAAACATTTTCACCCAGAGAGATGTGAATTTGTGGAATTCTGTGCCTCAGAAGGCAGTGGAGGCAAATTCTCAGGATGCATTCAAAAGAGAGTTAGATAGAGCTCTTCGGGCTAGCTGAATCAAGGGATATGGGGAGAAGGCAATGGGTACTGATTGTGGATGATCCGTCATGATCATATTGAATGGCGGTGCTGGCTCGAAGGGCTGAATCGCCTGCTCCTGCACCTATTTTCTTTGTTTCTATGTTTCTATCTCTCTCATTTAAAATCCTTCATCGTTATTATTCAATGTATTTATTTCTTTATTCAGCGTCCTTATTTTTTTTTAAACTGATGTTTGGTTTAGCCTTTTGATGACCCCATCACTTTGTCCTGCTGCTTGCAAAGATTATAAATATGTACTGCATGCTTTTTTCTGCTTTTGCTTCTTCTTAAAAATAATAACATTTAGATTATAATTCCTCACCCTGCTGTTATTCCAGAGTGCATCACTTCATCTGTCTCACCAATGAATTGTAACTGCCCAGTGCCCATTTCATTGATGCCTTTGAGGTCTGTTTGCAATCACGGTCATTTGTTGTCTTTGTAGAATTGTATTGCCTAAACACACATTCTGCATATTTATATGCAACAAGGAAAGCATTGGAACTAATATTGACTGCTGGTATACCATTAATTAGAGTCATAGAGCCATAGATTGATACAGTGGAAACAGGCCCTTTGGCCCAACTTGCCCACACCGGCCAACATGTCCCAGCTATACTAGTCCCACCTGTCCATATCCCTCCAAACTTATCCTATCCATGTACCAGTCTAACTGCTTCTTAAACGTTGGGATAGTCCCAGCCTCAACTACCTCCTCTGGCAGCTTGTTCCATACACCCACCACCCTTTATGTGAAAAGATTACTCCTCAGATTCCGATTAAATCTGTTCCCCTTCACCTTAAACTTATGTTCTCTGGTCCTTGATTCACCTAATGCAACGCCATCTGAGGAAACTATCAGTTCTCTACAAATTATGTTTCCTTCCCTCACCACCCTCAATCCCCCCGCCCCTCAACAACCACCCCCATTCCACTCCGCCCCGCCCCCATCCCACCCTCCCATTCCTGAATTCTGAGCCCTCCAAGGATTGGGACCACCAGGTTAATTCCCGGGATGGCGGAACTGTCATATGTTGATAGAATGGAGCGGCTGGGCTTGTATACACTGGAATTTAGAAGGACGAGAGGGGATCTTATTGAAACATATAAGATTATTAAGGGATTGGACACGCTAGGGACACGAAACATGTTCCCGATGTTGGGGGAGTCCAGAACCAGGGGCCACAGTTTAAGAATAAGGGGTGGCCATTTAGAACGGAAATGAGGAAAAACCTGTGGAGGCCAATTCTCTGGATGCTTTCAAGAGAGAGTTAGATAGAGCTCTTAAAGATAGCGGAGTCAGAGGATATGGTGAGAAGGCAGGAACGGGGTAGTGAATGTGGATGATCAGCCATGATCACAGTGAATGGCGGTGCTGGCTCGAAGAGCCGAATGGCCTACTCCTGCACCTATTGTCTATTGTCTATTGTGAAATGAGAAAATCTAATCGACAGCAGTAAAACGCCACCTGCGTGAATGAGATACCAAGTATCGGGAGAGGATAAATAGACATCATCGCAATCAGAAATCAGATGCCATGGAGTGAGATCAAAGATTTAACTAACTCTGCATAAAATATGAAGCTCAAGGCATAACAACTAAAAGTAGTAGAGCTTTCATCTTTTTTCCGCCTATTCACCATGTTGTGCGATCATAAGCTAATCCTTTACCTCAGCATCACTTTCCTTCTCTAACTCCATTTAATTTGTTATTGATCGCAGTCTTGAACGTACTTATTGTATTGCATCTGGCAAATTTCTTCTCATCTGGTCTTGAATGGTGAACACCTTCTGGGCCTGTCCCACTTAGGCGACTCTTTAGGCAACTGCCAGGGACTAGTTTTTAATGGAATTCACCTACGACGCCTGTTGATATCCTACGCCAACCGACGCCAACCAACGTCAATACCTATGTCAACCTATGACAGAAAAAATTGTCGCCACTGTCGCCAAAATTTTTTCAACGTTGCAAATTTTTCAACATGTTTCATCCATTACATTGTTATAGATTGTGACCAGCTGGGGCTCCAGCACCAATCCCTGCAGCTGCAGTCTGAAGAATGGCCTCGACCCAAAACCAAACATCTTTGGTGTAAACCAACATCTGCAGTTCCTTCCAACACATATGGATTATCTACATTGACCCAAAAAGCTGGAGTAACTAGATTCAATGTGATCAGCCATTGAATCTAGCTGGAAGGGCAGAATGCCCTACTCCTGCACCTATTGTCTATTGTCTTTTGTAACTCAGTGGGACAGGCAGCATCTCTGGAGCGAAGGAATGGGTGACGTTTTGCGTCGAGACCCTTCATCAGACTGGTTAGGGATAAGGGAAACGAGATATATAGGCAGTGATGTGGAGAGATAAAGAATTGTGAATGAAAGATGCAAAAATGTAATGATGATAAAGGAAACAGGCCATTGTTAGCTGTTTGTTGGGTGAAAATGAGAAGCTGGTGCAACTTGGGTGGGGAAGGGATAGAGAGAGAGGGAATGCCGGGGCTATTTGAATTTGGGGAAATCCATATTCATAGCTGCCCGAGCGAAATATGAGATGCTGTTCCTCCAATTTGCGTTTAGTCTCACTTTGACAATGGATGAGACCGAGGACAAAAAGGTCTGTGTGGGAATGGGAAGGAGAATTAAAGTGTTTAGCAACTGAGAGATCAGGTTACTTGTCTGGATTATCCACATACTGTGTCAAGAAACTCTCCTGGATGTGCCCAATAAATTCAGTCCCATTTAAACCTCTCCATTAGTTCATTTTTAACCCTTTTAACCCAATACTGTGACATCATTTTTATATTAGTTTTATTTATTTAAAACCAAATAATTTCAAACCAATCCATCTAATCAGGCCAGCAAATCCCTGGTTTCATTCTGTATTGTACATAACTGCTTGACAAGCATCTGTGTGATCAAACAATCCAGATAAGTAATAGCAACAGACTCTTGTAATATAACAATTTATTGCTTTGCCCTCTTGTTCTCCAGATTTCACTGCAGATTTTATGGCTCTTCAATTATGTGCGTCTGAGTAGATTTGTCACATAATTTTACATTGAACTCATTATTTTCTGTTGCTTCCTCTGTTCAGTTCTCTTTTTACAGACTTTAACACTGTTCAATCACTGTTAATTTAACAATGCCAGGTCTGTCATAGTTTGATCATATCAGCCACCTTCCTGATGACTTCCCCATGACCTAACCCTATATTTGTCTTGCTTAGACCATCCAACAGAAACGTCGTAGAGTCATAGAGTGATACAGTGTGGAAGCAGGCCCTTCTGCCCAACTCGCCCATACTGGCCACCATTTCCCAGTTACACTAGTCCCACCTGCCTACGCTTGGTCCAAGTCACTCCAAACTTCTTTTTCTTCTTGCGTATGGCGTGCGCAGCCTAAAGTTGTAAGACAACTTGTTCGGTTTGGTCTTCTGTTTGTGCACGGCAGGTTGATTGCATTCGTCGAAACAGGGTGGACCACGTGAAGGTTGCAATCTCCCACCCGAAGAAGAAGAAGAAGAAGAAGACTGTTTCCTAAATGTGGGGACAGTCCCAGCCTCCTCTGGCAGCTTGTTCCATACATCCACCACCGTTTGTGTGAAAAAGTTACCCCTCAGATTCTTATTAAATCATTTCCCCTTCACCCTGAACCTATGTCCTCTGGTCCTCGGTTCCCCTACTCTGGGCAAGAGACTCTGTGCATCTAGATAAGTTGGCTTTAACCAACTTATCTAGAACCGAGGACCAGATTCACATGTAAATCCTGCTGTGGGCCAGGAACAGACTATGCCCCACCACAAAACTGCTGAAAAACCTGGACAGGTACACCACCAACCTATTGAAGGTTCCAATGAAGGGTCGTTGAGAAAATGCTTATTCTGTCAATGTAGAAAGGGCAGTAAAGGAAGCAATTTAAGGCTATCATCATGAAGATCACGGGATATTTGAAGATTGACTTATTTATTTCTACTCAAAGAGAATCTCCCTTATATTTGGCAATATTTGGCAATGCTTTTGAAATGCTTGAGAGATTCAATCAGGACATTATTCTCCACTGAATCTTTCAGTGCCTGCTGCAAACAAGTGATTTAAATTAAAATGACAATAACTTGCAAAGACAATTTCTGCATGACAATATTTGAGTCAAAGAGCTACCCAATTCAGGAGCTGTACATGGGCACAATTTCTGCAGGTGTAGTTGTCAGATTTGGTGACAATTTTAAAAGAAAAATAATCCTCAATAATATTTAAATTTAATTATTTTGTTAGACAAAAGTAAAATATGTTCATAAGTCAGTGACTAGAAGAAATTTGAAGAATACAGGCACGGTGGCATCGCGGTGGAGTTACTGCCTTACAGCGGCAGAGACCCGGGATCGATCCCGATTACGGGTGCTGTCTGTACGTTCTCCCCGTGTTCTGCGTGGGTTTAGTCTGAGATCTTTGGATTCACTCCAAAGACGTACAGGTTTGTAGGTTAATTGGCTTGGTATAGATGTAAAATTGTCCCTGGTGTGTGTAGGGTAGCATTAATGCGTGGCGATCGCTTGTAGGTACCCGGTGGGTCAAAGGGCCTGTTTCCACGCTGTATCTCCAAACTAAAATAATTTTATTTATTCTCATGCAAAAGCAAGGATAGAATGATTGAGCTCTAATGCTTTAAAAAGGGCCTTGTTTGAACTAAATGGATAAATGAAGGACAAGGTATGAGAGACACAAGCCACTTTGATGAGCTTGTCATGTGTGTGTGTGTTTCTGGAAATGGCTGCCTACGCCTTACTTACATTTCAGAACACTTTTTCCCTTTGATATTAATCAAGAAATAATGTTGACCGTCTCAAAATCTGGGCCTCTTGCTCGATGCTACTAATAAATGTAATCATAAAATACTATGGGTTCCAATGAAAGGTCGTTGAAAAGTTCATATTTGTGAAGAATATAGATCTCTTTTGGAAAGATACCTTCAGAAATGTTGAAATTCATTTTTGTATTTTGGTATTGCTAATGTCAGATGTAGTACTAAATTTTTCAAGTAGGGAAACCAAGCGGGCAGTTCTAATATCAGGATTTTAGCGTACTGATTGAAACATGAATTTTTTCCCTTCTTTCAAACCTGGAAAGGTTTGCAGATAAATAACCCTAAGAATAGGCTGCAGGTTTCCAGTTAATATCTCCAATCCGTCCTTAACAATCTCTGAGTATTTCCTGACCCATCAAAGGGGCAGATTCATCAGAGGTTTGACAACGATATGTAGGCAGAAATGAATGGCCTCGGGATCCTTCAACATTGACTGCAAACCCTATGAAATCTCAGGGAGACATAAAATGCTGAAGATCCCCACCCACTTTGATGTCTCCTTTTCACACCTTGCACTTTCTTATTTCTGTGTATCCCACTGCCCTGACTCTCAGTCTGAAGAAGGGTCTCGACCCGAGACGTCACCCATTCCTTCTCTGCAGCGATAATGCCTGTCCCATTAAGTCACTCCAGCGTTTTGTGTCTATCTTTGGTGTAAACCAGCATCCTTCCTACACCTATGAAATCTCACTTGGGCAACGAAATGATTTCCGATTATTTCCCTCAGTGTTCCTCCATGTTGAAGAAGTGCTGAGAGCAGGAAGTATATAAAATATACTTCATTCACTACCATCACGAAAGGCCACTGAGAGATATCATTGTTGGCTGAGCTGTGTTGGTGTGTGAATCAAATTAAGGAGAAATTGGGATGATCTTATACTCGCCAATCGACCGACGGTATGCATCTGTCAGTGATGCAGGTCGATTGGCGAGCATTGCCGAACAGAAAACTCTTGTAAAACTAAGATTTATTGAGTTCATAGGGTCATAAAGTCTTAAGTGATAGGAGAAGAATTAGGCCATTCGGCCCATCAAGTTCACTCTGCCATTCAATTATGGCTGATCTATCTCTCCCTCCGAACCCCATTTTCCTGCCCTCCCCATAACCCCAGTCACCCGTACTAATCAAGAATCTATCTATCTCTGCCTTAAAAATACCCATTGACTTGGCCTCCGCAGCTGTCTTTGAGACTCATTTGTCATCAGCCTGGCTCCCAGGTATCTATGTGTGGGATGGAACTGTAGATAGACACAAATGCTGGAGTAACTCAGTGGGTGAGTCTGAAGAAGGGTCTGGACCCGAAACGTCGCCCATTCCTTCTCTCCAGAGATGCTGCCTCACCCGCTGAGTTACTCCAGCATTTTGTGTCTGCCTTCGATTTAAACCAGCATCTGCAGTTCATTCTTACACATGGAACTGCAGATGCTGGTCTACACCGAAGATAGACACAAAATACTGGAGAAACTCAGCGGAACAGGCAGCATCTCTGGAGAGAAGGAATGGGTGACGTTTCGGGTCGAGACCCTTCTTCAGCATCAGCAGTTCTTTCCTACACGTAGATTATTGTTAGCTGGGAGAAGGTAATTCACGGCAGAATGTAGAATAACAATGATCTATTCTAAATTTTCCTTGATCTCGATTCCCTTTGTCCTATTTTCACACCTTACACTTCCTTATCTATGTATCTCCCTCTCCCCTGACATCAGTCTGAAGAAGGGGCTCGACCCGAAATGTCTCCCATTCCTCCTCTCCAGAGATGCTGCCTGTCCTGCTGAGTTACTCCAGCATTTTGTGTCTATCCCAGGTGCCTATCCCATACAATGAATCAGAGAGGAATAATTTATGACCTTCATGGACTCTCAGTAGAGTTTAACAAAAAGGTTAAATATGAGTGAAGTGTCATGGACTGAGCTGTGATTTCTTAGATTTTGGTCACCTGGGGGTATTTCTTTATCTTCACTATGCAGAGTCACTCTTGTGAATCAGATCATTCAGAACTTGTCAGAACCTGCCTTATATTTATTCCACTCAAATAAAAATTGACCTGTAAAATTTGTAAAGCCTGCAGGAATCCATTGATCTGAACTGCACTGTCTGACAGATTAAGGGGGCACTGTATTGTCCCCAGCAGATGGGATCATGGATGGGTAACGTGAAGGACTTCATTCACATGTAGGGTTGTCAACTTTCTCACTCCCAAATAAGGGACAAAAGGTGGGCAAGTAAGGGACAAAAGGTGGCGCGCTGCCGCGGTGCGGGTACGGTGCTCACCCGGGATGAAGTGAACGTGTCAGCCTTTCCGTGGGAGGAAGCGACGAGGGAGGGACTTGTGAGGAATCTTGCAGGAGGCGAGATGGACATCGAACGGCAACAGATCTGATGAGCCGGTTGATAAAATCTCAGTGCTGCTACCTGCTGTGACGATTGGCCATGCGGTTCGCTCCTACGGGGGCTGGCTGGCACTCGGGGATTTAAGGGGCGTCGGTGTTCAGGGAATTGGTGAGCGCTCCGACCGAACAGGGGCGGTGGTGAGAGTGGGGGTGGGGTGGGGCGGGCGGTTGAGAGACGCCAAAGAGATTTCATAATTAAAACATGGAAATTAAAAACACTCCCAGAGGCAGAGAACTGAAGAGGAGAGGGGGGGGGGGGGGAACTAACCCAGAGAATGAAAACCCACAAGCGCCTGGCGGTCCAACCCTGAACACTCTGGTGATGGTAGGTTAGGTGTATTAAATGCATTTTCGATTTTTGATATTTTCAATTTACGATGGGTTTATCAGAACGTAACTCCATCGTAAGTTGAAGAGCACCCGCTAGTAGCAGTCAAATACGGGACAAGGGCGGTCCCGTATGGGACAAACCAATTGAGCCCATATACGGGATGGACCGGATAATATGGCACAGTTGGCAACCCTACTCACATGCAAGCATGGGACGCAAAGCCGCCCAGTGCCACCTCATAGCTTTACTGACCCCGGTTCAATCCTGACCGTGTATTGCCTGTGAGGAGTTTGCACATTCTCCCTGTTACCGTGTGGGCTTCCCCGGATGCTCCACTTCCCCCCACATCCACATCCACATCCACATGGCGGGACAATCATATGCTGAGAGAATGGAACGGCTGGGCTTGTACACTCTGGAGTTTAGAAGGATGAGAGGGTATCTCATTGAAACATATAAGTTTGTTAAGGGTTTGGACACGCTAGAGGCAGGAAACATGTTCCCGATGTTGGGGGAGTCCAGAACCAGGGGCCACAGTTTAAGAATAAGGAGTAAGCCATTTAGAACGGAGACGAGGAAACACTTTTTCTCACAGAGAGTGGTGAGTCTGTGGAATTCTCTGCCTCAGAGGGCGGTGGAGGCAGGTTCTCTGGATGCTTTCAAGAGAGAGCTAGATAGAGCTCTTAAAAATAGTGGAGTCAGGCGATATGGGGAGAAGGCAGGAACGGGGTACTGATTGGGGATGATCAGCCATGATTACATTGAATGGCGGTACTGGCTCTAAGGGCCGAATGGCCTACTCCTGCACCTATTGTCTATTGACATTCGTATTGGTAGTGGCAGCTTGGCAGCTATGACTGTCTCATTGCATTAATTCGAGGAATGTCAGGGCACTAAGAATAGGTTAACTAATTGCCTGAAAACTTCAGACTTCTTCAGTCTGAAGAAGGGTCTCGACTCGAACCATCACCCATTCCTTCTCTCCAGAGATGCTGCCTGTCCCGCTGAGTTACTCCAGCATTTTGTGTCTATCTTCGGTTGAAACCAGCATCTGCCGTTCCTTCCTGCACATTAACTAATTGCCTGTATTGCTTAGGATAATATGGCATACACCAGCAATTGCCCAAGTCACCGAGAAGTTAATTGAAGTAAGAGAAATTCAATAATATTTAATTATTTGGAACCTGTGAATGGGCTTGGATTTTGATGCCAGGATGTTGGTATAGGGCAGGATAATAGCCGGAAAATGGCAATTGATAGTTGTCAGACGTGCAGCAGCCTTGAAAAGCCAGACGGCACAAACAAGTGTTTTTTAAAGGAGTTTCATGTAGGCGTCTGAAAGAAAGATAGAAAATACAAGCAATACTCAGTGTGTCAAGCAGCACCTGTGGGGAGGGAGAGACAGAGTTGATGCTTCAGGGTAATTATCCTCCATAATTTCAGATTTCCAGCATAGTCATAGAGTCATAGAGTGATACAGTGTGGAAACAGGCCCTTCGGCCCAACTTGCCCACACCGGCCAACAATGTCCCAGCTACATTAGTCCCACCTGCCCACGTTTGGTCCATATCCTTCCAAACCTGCCCTATCCATGTACTTGTCTAACTGTTTCTTAAACGTTGGGATAGTCCCAGCCTCAACTACCTCTTCTGGCAGATTGTTTCATACACCCACCACGCTTTGTGTGAAAAAGTTATGCCTCAGGTTCCGATTAAATCTTCTCCCCTTCACCTTAAACCTATGTCCTCTGGTCCTTGATTCTTACTTACTCTGGTCAAGATACCCAATCTATTCCCCTCATGATTTTATACACCTATATAAGATCACCCCTCATCCTTCTGCGCTCCAAGGAATAGAGTCCCAGCCTACTCAACCTCTCCCTGTAGCTCAGACCATCAGTAGTATTTTTCTCTTTGGGAGGGATCCAGGTCAGTCTGTGTGGGACTGTTTCAGCCACCTCTAAGTCCAAATACAGGCCATTCCCAGGAAATACATGGGTCATGATTCTATGGACATCTATAAATCAACTGTCGGCAAGATGGAAAATACACAAGAATCACTCGGTATGCTAGCTGTACCTCAGCAGAATCATAATGAAAGGCATCAAGACAGAGAGACTGTGAGAGAGAGAGAGAGAGAGAGAGACAGAGAGAGAGAGAGAAAGAGAGAGACACATACACACAGACACAGAGAGAGACAGAGAGAGAGAGAGAGACAGAAACACATAGAGACAGACAGAGAGACAGTGACAGAGTGACAGCGAGACTGTGAGACAGAGAGAGAGACAGTTTCATTTAGAGATACAGCGCGGAAACAGGCCCTTCGGCCCACCGGGTCTGCGCCGACCAGCGATCCCCGCACATTAACACGATCCTATACACACTAGGGACAATTTACATTCATACCAAACGGCCTACAAACCTGTACGTCTTTGGAGTGTGGCCGGAAACCAGAGATCCCAGAGAAAACCCATGCAGGTCAAGGGGAGAGACAGACAGCACCCGTCCGCAGGATCGAACCGGGGTCTCTGGCACTGTAAGGCAGCAACTCTACCGCTGCGCCACCGTACCAGTCATTTTTAATTTAATAATATTATGGGAGCTGGCTTGTATGCAGGGATGTCCACATGTCGAGCAGGTATAATACAGGGACGGCATGCAGGAATAAAATGTAGTGTAATTTTAGAACAACCTCTTACTTGAATCAGAATAACTTTTTCTTCTTACCGAGTCCACACACAAGATTAGACGTTGTTCAGCCAGAGCTGAACACACATCTCGGCATCTGCATACAATGGTGTCTGTCTTGTCGCTTCTTGTGGGTGGTGGTGGAAACAGGGCCGCGACGTGAACGCTCTTTCCTTGACCCCATCACAATAGCTGAAGATAGACAATGCACTGGACTATAATTGAGGACAGGTTGCTTTATTGAAGGGCTTAGCAGCCGTCTTATCCTTCAATCAAAGTGTACCTCTCAAAATGTACTCTTAATTTGCTATTGTACAAGGCAGTCATACAATACTGACAGCGAAAGTTATTTTGATGAAAGCTCTTTCAGACAGCTACAGGCAGCTAACCTCCGATCAGCATAAATGCCATGTTGATGTGCACAACAACAATGCGTTTTAAAAATATTCAGTGGATTATATGAAGAAAAATCCCATTTACTGACTCTAAATGGAAGTGGGCGGAAAGAAATTCCAACTACAGAACTGAAATATGCGAAAACCTCAAGGTGTAAAGCAACAGCCTGAACGCACCATGCCTTTATTGATTCTGTTTGCCATGTATAAACTGGGAAGGTAAAGGGGAGAAGGCAGGAGAATGGGGTTCGGAGGGGTAGATAGATCAACCATGATTGAATGGCGGAGTAGACTTGATGGGCCGATGGCCTAATTCTACTCCTATCACATGATATATATGGCTCTTAAAGATAGCGGAGTCAGGGGATACGGGGAGAAGGCAGGAACGGGGTACTGATTGGGGATGATCAGCCATGATCACATTGAATGGCGGTGCTGGCTCGAAGGGCCGAATGGCCTACTCCTGCACCTATTGTATTTTCTATGTTTCTCTGCTGCCACAGCTTCCTGATACAAACCAATCTGCTCAACCCTTATCTTACTTCAGTACACTATGTGGTAACAGTAATAGCACATTATGGCCACCTCTTGTACCTCTGCACCAATTGTCTATTGTCTATTCTACAGAAGTAGCTCACCACCACCGAGTGTGACTGAGGAGTGAATGAATAATGCGATGTAAAGCGCCTTGAGTATTAGAAAGGCGCTATATAAATCCCATCCATTATTATTATTATTATTCTGATCTGAACTGTCAATAGTGGGAAAATAATATGTCCTTGGAAAGTGTTATAAATCCATTAGGTAAATTGCAAATGTTATTTTACTGTATTATCGCATTTCACATTTTCACATTTCTCAGTTCATACTTCTAACAATTTATGGTATTTGAATAAATTAGCTATTTCCGATTTCCAACTGAAGGTGCTAATTTTGATTTGGGATTGATAGATATTACAAATGACAGTTCCTGAAGTTTGAGGCTTTGGTACACCACCACTACCATCCTGGTCAAAACTTCCAGAGAAAAAAAAATGCTCAGGTGATTTCACTGCAGACCACGTGGGAGTTCAGGTGGTTTCCGTCTAGGCTATTAAATCATGGTTGATCTATCTCTCCCTCCTAACCCCATTCTCCTGCCTTCTCCCCACAACCCCTGACACCCGTACTAATCAAGAATCTAAGAGAGACACGAAAAGCTGGAGTAACTCAGCGGGACAGGCAGCATCTCTGGAGAGAAGGAATGGGTGATATTTCGGGTTGAAACCCTTCTTCAGACTAGTTAGGGATAGAGAGGAGAACTGTGTCAAATCCTCTTGAAGAAGTTCCTCGAGGTATGTCTACTTTGAAGAAGTTCCTCTAGATATGTCTACTTTGAAGAAGTTCTCCTCCTCTCTATCCCTAACCAGTCTGGTGAAGGGTCTCGACCTAAAACGTCACCCCTTCCTTCTCTCCAGAGATACTGCCTGCCCCGCTGAGTTACTCCAGCTTTTTGTGTCTATCCGGTTTAAACCAGCATCTGCAGTTTCTTCTTACACTAATCAAGAATCTATCTATCTCTGCTTTAAAAATATCCATTGACTTGGCCTCCACAGCCTTCTGTGGCAATGAATTCCACAGATTCACCACCCTCTGATTAAAGAAATTCCTCCTCATCTCCTTCCTAAAGGAACGACCTTTTATTCTGAGGCTATGACCTGTAGTCCTAGACTCTCCCACTAGTGGAAACATCCTCCCCGCATCATTCATGCAGGGGTTTAAAGCCTTTTTTAATTGTAAAAGCCGCCAAATAATTGGGGCAAATTGATAGAGGAGAGCCTTTGGTAAATACCTTCACCTGCAGTGTGTTGTTGGTACCAAATGGAAAATAATATTGAGGGGAAATCTGCCTAAGGCCACACCATCCAATATATTCCATTTATTCGAGATGTCCCTTTATGAATGGAGCTATTCAGTCGCAAAAGAAGCAAATATTATATTAGCCTGCAGAAATAGTTTTATCTTGGATTACTGAAACTTCTCTAGTTACCTTTCTACAGAAGACACCTGCACCGTTTCTTTTCACGGAATTGACTGATTTCTTTTGCCATCATTTTTGGGAATAATGATCAGTGTCAATTGCCAACAGCTTTGTTCTGGCCTCAGTCGGCAGGCCTTTGATCAAAAGTAACTTTACAAATTGGAGCTACCATTGCACAGCCACTTTGAGGACAGCCAATTTGAGGACTAATTTTGTGCCTTCCACCACAGTGATGAATGCTGTGGTGCATGTTTGTGTTAAATTTTTGGTGTGTTTTTGTGTGTTCTTTTTCATTGTACCGCTGCTGGCAAATTCATTTCACTTGCACTTTATGTGCAATGTGACGAATAAAACTGATTGATTGATTGATTGAGGTTGAGAATTTATCTGCGCACTCCAACTGTACAATTCAGTAAAAGCAAATTATTTGGTTGCCACTGATGGCCACCTTTATAATCCGCAGTTCGTATCTTTGCTGTGTCAAAGTACAATAGAATCGAGAGGAGATGCAATGTTTGTGTCTGCTGCATCCTTTGCTGTTGCAGTTTCATTGCATTCAGCTCCATCAGATATCCACTAATCCTTACCGGCTGTGGCTGCCTTTGACCAGTTTGTGTCATGCCCAAATCCCTTCCATGCCAATTAGTTAGTGACCTGCAGAGAGACTGAATGCTGTTGCCAGCTCCCAGGATAAAAGTTTAGTCTTACCGCTCGGCCATATTTCGCGGTCCAATGTTGCCAGTCGATGGCAGTGAGTGGAATAGATCCCTGGTTTGTAACCTGCTTCATGGCTGGATCACACGGAAAACCAAATTTCTGAATAAGACCCACTGTGCTAATCAGTGGACATGTATACGATTCTTGTGTTGGAAAGATCCGCAGATGCTGGTTTAAACCGAAGATAGACACAAAAAGCTGGAGTACCTACCTGATCTCCCGGTTGCTAAACACTTTAATTCTCCTTCCCATTCCCACACAGACCTTTCTGTCCTCGGTCTCTTCCATTGTGAGAGTGAGGTTAAACGCAAATTGGAGGAACAGCATCTCATATTTCGCTTGGGCAGCTTACAACCCAGTGGTATGAATATTGATTTCTCTAACTTCAGGTAACCCCGGCATTCCCTCTCTCTCCACCCCTCCCCCACCCAAGTCGCACCAGCTTCTCGTTTTAACAAACAGCTAACAATGGCTTGTTTCCTTTATCCATTACCTTTTTTGCATATCTTTCATTCATTGTTCTTTATCTCTTCTACATCATCGTCTATATCTCTCCTTTCCCTAATCCCTAACCAGTCTGAAGAAGGGTCTCGACCCAAAACGTCACCCATTCCTTCTCTCCAGAGAGGCTCGGTGGGGGAGGACCACAGTCTAGGGTCCTTCCGCTGCTGGACATGGGGGCAGGGTGTGGTGGAGACGCCCCTCAAAATAAGGGAAGGGATTCCGCGCCAGTGGGCCACATGAAATTTGAGCAATGTATGTAGACTATTGAACAATTTGTATAGCCTCTGAAAATGTCGGATGAATATTTTGCATGGTTCATGTATTGTATATATTTATTACCTAAATAAAGTCTATTTTGAAATTAAAAAAAAAAAAATCCTTCTCTCCAGAGATGCTGCCTGTCCCGCTGAGTTACTCCAGCTTTTTGTGTCTATATACGATTCTTGTATTGCCCGTTGAGAATGGGATCAAATATTGAGGGGAGCATAAACTGTTGCTGTCCAACGTGCTCTGTGGAATCCATTGATCAGAGTTAAGTTATGTAGACTGCAAGGTTAGGTCGTCTGTTAATATTGAGATTAAGGATATATATCAGAGGTCTTTATCGTTTAACCTTCCTTCAGGAGATTAAAGCATTAGGACGGAACCCAGGGCAGGTCAGATGCTATCTGATCTCAGATGAAAGTGGGCTCAGTGAGCTGTATATATTTATCTCGCATTCTATGTTTTCCTGTGTCTTATTTACTGTCGGCTGCTCCAACTACTTGGATCATTTGCTAATTAACCTAATTCTCCCATTAGCAGACTGAATGTTGTGGCTAATGTACTTTCAGGCCTCACATTTTAAGCTGTTGAAAAATCATTTTCATGAAACAGGACAGAAAATCATTTCAGATGTTTGAGGCTGCGTTTTAATTTTGGTATCATAATATTTTGTAAAGAAATTGGGAAAAATTGACATTATATCATGCAGAGCATGGAGACGGTTCATTTCTCTGTTGGTCGGTGCTGATTTATATTGCACCAGAATCCTTGCTTTTGAAATATGGGCTTTGAGCAACCAGCTGCAAGCCAGACATATGCAAACTAGTGCTTAATGTTACTGCCAATGCTGAAGATAATGGTTTGAGCGGCTATGATGCCTATTCATGCCTACCATATTCTGCTGTGCTGAAGCAAAGCAAGAATTTCATTGTCCTATCTGGGACACTAAATGACAATATCTATGACAATAAACTCTCTTGAATCTTGAATCTTGATTTAGCACGAGATGACTATCTTAAAGTTGGTGCCTGTTCTTGCTGCCAAGATTTTCCCATTGTTTACAATACTTGCTGGTTGGCTACCTGGTCAATATGCGATATGGACAGGCTTTAGAAGGCAGGGATAATCAGAGAAGGGAGGCAAAGGGAGACGCTATGGAATCATAGACGATGGTTAGTTTTGTTGCAAAATGATCTGGCTGCTTCTAGCTCTGTACATCCTTAGTTTGTTTTGGCAAGTATGCTCATTCATACTTCCTCTAGGTGAGAAAAATGGCTCTCAAAATCTTGGTGGATCTTGAAAAACAGATTAGGTCTAGATCATTTACAAACATTGTATTTCATTAGCCCATGGATTGTTGTTCGGGACAACTGGTAATGATGACCAAATGTCCCCATGCAGATATACTGCACAGCCAATATTACAGAGTGGGTCCCAGATTATACCATGTCTCTTATTATTGGAATTGGATCTTACTTCATAAGAGCTGGAAACTGAGAATTGGACGTGGGGACCAGGACACACAGATTTACAGCCCGCTAACAAAATAAAATGTTGTGAGACTGCTCGTTTTGTTTAGGGAAGAATGTTGTCCAGAATACTGAAAGTCACTTCTCTCCTCCTCCTCCAAAATAGATTGGGTTGCCTTATCTAAAAGGCAGCATCTGAAGAAGGGTCTCGACCCGAAAAGTCACCTATTCCTATAGATGCTGCCTCACCCGCTGAGTTTCTCCAGCATTTTTATCTACCTTCGATTTTTCCCAGCATTTGCAGTTCTTTCTTAAACATTGATCTTGAAATAAAAGTATTTTTCCATACTTCATGAAGTCTTTATTGAAATTCCCATCTGAATTTATCCAATTATTTCCGACTTAAGATAGTGTAATAGGTTTGTGCTACAGTATGTACTTGCTTCAGCTGGGAACTGGGTTGAGACTTACATAGAAACATAGAAAATAGGTGCAGGAGGAGGCCATTTGGCCCTTCAAGCCAGCACCGCCATTCATTGTGATCATGGCTGATCGTCCACAATCAGTAACCCATGCCTTGACAAATTAAATGACCCAAGATAAGATGGTGTGTGTGTCACTGGAGGTTTTGAGGCAGCAGCTGGGGGTTGGGTGGGTTGATGGGGGAGAGATTGGGGGAGAGGGAGATTGAAAGCAGATTAAAAGTCCATGCTGTGGGAAGGAACTGCAGATGCTGGTTTAAACTGAAGGGAGACACAGAATGTTGGAGTAACTCAGCGGGACAGACAGCATCTCTGGAGAGAAGGAATGGTCTCGACCGAAAACGTCACCCATTCCTTCTCTCCAGAGATGTTGCCTGTCCCGCTGAGTTACTCCAGCATTTTGTGTCTATCTAGAAGTCCATGCTTTTTATTTTGGGAAATATTGCCATTGAACGTACCAAAGAGCTATTTCCAATGTTATAGTTTGGCATTACCTACTGTCTGCTGATATTAGGCTCACTGATCCTTATTTTTACATGAAAACACGTTTGTCGATGACATGATCTTCCAGAATCTGAACTAAAATAGTCAAGTCAAGTTATTGTCACATGCACAGTTATGTGAGGTAAAGGTATACTGAAAATGATGCTTGCAGCAGAATCACACGCACAAAGACTCATACACACACAAGAAGATAAATTATACATAAAATTACACATCAATTCTGCAAGACAGTGAAAACAATGAAGACTGCAAAACAAAAGACATTAGTGAGGATATTGAAAATTTCTTTTGAGAGCCGGACATTTTTTATTCATGTATTAAATAATTTATTACACAATAGAAGAACACCTCAAAAAAGTTGTCCATAACAATATGTAAAGACGAAAGGTGGGATTGTGCCAATGCTTTTTTTGCATTTTAGCTGGCTGACAAACCAATATTTAGGTTTTCAGGATTACACTGTGCCATTTGAATAAAATGTCAGGACAAAATGGTTCCTTCGGTAATGATATTGCCTTAGGCAATGAATGGTAATTGTAATTTTTATTTCTGGATACAATTTTCTTTTATATTTTCTTTTTAGTTCTCATCCAACTCTCCTTTGTGTTCTTTTGTGTCTGCAACGCCAAACACCCATAGTTGCCATGTTCACTTTCAACGTAAACGTTAGCCTTTCGTTATATGTTGTCTGATTAAATTTAACATCCAGTCAATTTTCTGTGCACTCAGCTCAGAGGCTGGTGCATGACTGCCCTATGTATTTCTTACAGCACTACCTTACTTTAAACTTGAATGTTTAATTTCACTTAAGATTCCTTGGAAGGATTTGATAGAAAAATTGTATCATTTTATGTGCAACTTAGAATTATTGTGGGAGCTGTGTTGAAACCTTCGTACAGTACACTTCCGACTTTACTAAGAATGGAAGATAGACACAAAATGCTGGAGTAACTCAGCAGGACAGGCAGCCATCTCCGGAGAGAAGGAATGGGTAACGTTTCAGGTCGAGACCCTTCTTCAGACTGAGAATGGGCCTGGGTTAGTGACTGCTGAAACGGATATGAGTGTGACCAGAAATTGTGAGACATTTCTGTGCCCTTTGTCAATATTGTCAAGCCCCGTACTCATCTCATTGATAAATGAAAAGAAAAACACATTTTTAAGAAACTGCTGACTTAGAGATTTTTGGTATTTTCCATAAGGCTGAAATAAAATTAACGGTGCTAATGATTAACAGCTTCTTTTCGATGAGAGAAAAAAAGGGGAGGGAATAAAAATTCTTACAAGGCAATGCTCTGAACATGTTTTTCATGATAACACCAGCCATTGCTTTGACATTGGGTCATTTATGTGTTAATTAATACCATGTGTGACTTGGGATAATGAAATCAGTCCTTTGTTATTTTAAGATTGGATTCTTGAATGCTCTGTTCTACATATTGTGGGCTGCATCAGTGAGGGGAGGGAAGCTGAATACAGAGGTGTAGTCAATGACTTTGTTTTGTGGTGTGGGCTGAATCACCTGCAGCTCAACACCGATGAGACTAAGGAGTTGGGGGTGGACTTCAGGAGGAGAGGAACACCCCTGTCCCCTGTTTCCATCAATGGTGTGGATGTGCAGTTTACCAGGGAGTACAAATACCCGGGAGTGTACCTGGACAGTAAACTGGACTGGTCCAGGAACACTGGGCCCTGTACAAGAAGGGACAGAGCCGGCTGTACTTTTTGAGAAGTCTCCAGTAAGATGCTGCAGATGTTCTACCAATCGGTGGTAGCCAGTGCCATCTTCTTCGCTGTCATGTGCAGGGTCAGCAGGGCGAAGGCCGCGAACGCCAACAGTATTAACAAACTCATCAGGAAAGCTGGCTCCATCCTGGGGGTGGAGTTGGATTCATGGGAGGTGGTCCTGGAGGGGAGGGTGCTCGTCAAACTGCGGAGCATCTTGGACAATACAGCCTACCCCCTCCATGACACACTGGTCAACCTGAGGAAAGGTGTCCAACAAAGCAAATAGAACACTCGGCCTACTCAAAATAATTTTTCACGCATGTAGTACATCCGTCAAAGAGAATGCCGACATGTCCTTGGTCAGGCCCAAATTGGAGTATTGTGGAGCAGTATGGGATCCTTTCAACAACAACAACAAGATCACCCTGGAGAAAGTACAACGCTGAGCAGCCCGCTTTGTATGTCATGACTACAAGCGCAAATCAAGCGTGCATAATATGCTGACTTCTCTCGGATGGGATACCCTAGAGCTCCGCAGAATCAGGCTAAGACTTATTGCAATTTACAAGGAGATCCACAAAATCACACCATCAAATCTCCCGTCATCCCAGAGCACCAACTGCCATGAAACAAGACAAAATAACGGTCTCTACGTCATCAACTGGCTAAATTTCAATAAACTTTGCTGCCAATATTCCCTTTACCCAAGGACGGTAAGGGAATGGAATAGGTTACCACCCAACACACGTGCTGCTCCTGATGTTAAGTTAGTTAAAAAGGGGATTGAGCAACTCGATCTCCTCAACTTGGTCAAAAAGGCCCACTTCAAAATTTAATCACTGCTCTACTCACTCCGACCTGCGCGAGATAACCACTGATGAGGTGTTTGCGCAGTAATCAACCAGAACCAGAACCAGAGGAGGACCTTCAGCAACAGACTGGTTCCACCAAGATACAGGACACAACGCCACAGGAGATCCTTCTTCCCTGTGGCTATCAAACTGTACAACTCCTCCCCCTTCTGTCATGTGGTAGACTGAGACTGACCCCCCCCCCACCTCCCAATCTCTGCACATCCCAAATCCTTTCCTCTGGTCACTGAGTCCATATGCAAGCGGCCCATATCAGGGAGATCACACCTCAAATATTGCGTGCAGGTCTATAATAGGAAGCATGATTAAGCTGGAAAGAGTGCAGAAAAGATCCACAAGGGTATTGCCGGGACAGGCAAGCTTGAGTTAAATGAGGAAACTGGATAGACTGAGGCTACTTTCCTGGAGGGAACTAGCTGAGGGGTGACCTTACAGAAGTTTATAAAATCTTGATGGGCATAGATAAGATGTATTGTTACATTCTTTATGCCAGTGTTGCGAAGTCTAAAGCTCGAGCTCAGAAGTATTGGGTAAGAGGGGAATGATTTAAAGGGGATTTAAAGGGGACCTGAGGGGGCAAGCCTTTCACACAGAATGTGGCGGGTATATGGAACAGGGTGCCAGAGAAAGTGGTAGAGGTGGGTACAATAGTAGAATAGAATAGAATAGAATGCCATTTATTGTCGTTCAGACAGCTTGGTTTGAACAAAATTGCATTTCTGCAGTCTTAACATTACAAAAAAAAAACAAGACACACACTTAACACAATTTACACAAACATCCATCACAGTGATTCTCCCAACACCTCCTCACTGTGATGGAAGGCAAAAGTCTTATCTCTTCCCTTTGTTCTTCTCCCGTGGTCCAGCAGTCCAACTGCAACGTCGAGGCGACTGGGGCTCCCGATGTTAAAGCCCCCGGCGGGCGATGGTAAGTCCCGTGGGCCGTTTAAGCCATGCCGGGCGATGTTAGGCCCCACTCCGAGTCATTTAAACCCAGCGGGAGAAGTTGCCGTTGCGGGAGCTCCGAAAAGCGGTCTCCCACCAGGGACCTGCGAGCTCCCGATGTTCCTGTCCACCGGGCCTGTGGCTGGAGCCTCCGAAGCTCCGAAGTCGGGTCGCAGCCGCGCGCCACCACAGCTCTCCCCGTTCCGAAGTCGGCCAGTCCGCAGGCTCCGCGACTGGAGCCCTCTGGTTGGTTCCGGCCGGAGGCCACCGCCGGCTCCACGATGTTAGGCCCAACGACATCGGAGACCCGACAGGGAAAAAGTCGGGTCCCCATACAGGGAAGAGATTAAACGGTTTCCCCTCCCCCACCCCCACATATACACAGCTAAAAAATAATTAAAACTAGAATCAAAAACATCCATTTAACGAGACAAAATTAAAAAAAGACAGACGGACTGCAGTCGAGCCGTTGCCGTTAGGCGCCGCCACACTCCACGTTTATGAAACATTTGGACAGGTACATGGGCAGGAAAGGTTTAGAGATAGATGGGGCAAATGAAGGCAAATGGGACGAGCTCAGGCAGGCAGTTTAGTTGGCATGGATGAGATTAACCAAAGACCATGTTTCCATGTTTAATAACAATGATTCTATGAGTTGGTTTGAAGCATCACAGCAAATTCAAAGGCCTTGTCCTCATCGATAAAACTCTCCCTAATGGGCCTGTCCCACTTAGGCGATTTTTCTGGGCGACTACAGGCGACTGCCACAAAATTTTCCACATGTTGAAACATTTTCGGTGACAGTGGCGACAATTTTGCTGTCGTAGGTTGCCGCCAGGTGTCTTGAGTGAATTCCATTAAAATTAGTCCCTGGCAGCCGACTAAAGAGTCGCCTAAGTGGGACAGGCCCATGACTTCACCTACCTTTGTAACCTCCCCCAGGGATTGATTGCAGCCCACAATGTATCCCTGCCCTTTCCGTTGTTCCTCACGTGACATCTCTTTCCGACTCAAAACCGATAAGAAGGGGAACGAACAAACTCCCCACAGACAGCACCCGAGATCAGGATCGAATCTGGATCTCTGATGCCGTGAGGTAACAGCTCTACCAGCTCCGTCACTGTGCCGCCCCGCAGTGCATGATCCATTTACCTGTACATTGACCACTATGTTTGACCAGTTTGACCAGTATGTCCTTTTTCTAAGTACCATTACACCAGGATTTCTAAGAACTAATCTGCAATGAATGAATGAATGAATGAATGAATAAGTTTATTGGCCAAGTATATTCACATACAAGGAATTTGCCTTGGTGCTCCGCCCGCAAGTGACAACATGACATACAGTGACAGTTAGGAATGACACATAAAACATTAAACATTAATAATAAAACATTATTGATTAAACATGTGAATTAAATAAAATACCAGGGCAAAAGGAAGCTACAGATTTTTGGTTACTGAGTAGAGGTACCACTCGTGGAAAAAAAGCTGTTTTTATGTCTGGCTGTGGCAGCTTTGACAGTCCGGAGTCGCCTTCCAGAGGGAAGTGATTCAAAGAGTCAGTGGCCAGGGTGAGAGGGGTCAGAGATGATCTTACCCGCTCGCTTCCTGGCCCTTGCAGTGTACAGTTCGTCAATGGAGGGAAGGTTTCAATCAATAACCTTCTCTGCTGATCAGACGATTCGCTGCAGCCTCCGGATGTCGTGCTTGGTGGCTGAGCCAAACCAGGCCATAATGGAGAAGGTGTGGACAGACTCTACAATGGCCGTATCGAATTGGACCATCATTGCCTGTGGCAGAGTGTGCTTCCTCAGCTGCCGCAGGAAATACATCCTCTGTTGTGCCTTTTTGACTGTGGAGTCAATGGTGGCCCCCCATTTAATGTCCTTGGAAATGATGGTTCCCAGGAACTTAAAAGACTCCACAGATGTGACTGTGGTGTTGTTGATGGTGAGTGGGGTGAGGGGAGGGGGAGCTCTCCTAAAGTCTACAATTCTACATTTCCTTGATCATCGTCTGCTTTAATCTGTGTTTTCACACCTCTCTAGTCTCCCTCTCCCCTGACTTTCAGTCCGAAGAACGTTTCTCGACCCGAAACATCACCCATTCCTTCTCTCCGGAGATGCTGCCTCTAACTCCAGCATTTACTCCCGCATTTTGTGTCTATCTTCGGTCTAAACCAGCATCTGAAGTTCCTTCCGACACAGTTATTCCATAGTCTAGATTTTGCAGATATTTTTGTGAACTTCAATGGTGCGAACTAGGCTGTGCCACATTTACGTAACTAGTTTTTTTTGGGTGTGTTTTTTGTATTTTGATGTTAAGACACATTTATTGTGTAATCATACATCAAATAACTTTAGTGGTTTAAACGTAAAAGGTGCTGTATGTTCTGAAATTCTGTGAACTTATCTTGTTTGCTTCATTAAGCAGTTGCGCTGGTTGGAGATGCTGCTGAAAACTGCTGGGAATAAAAAAAATAACAACATTACCCTTTCTGTAAGCAAACTCTTGTCTCACACAACTGACAAATCAAATCTGGGTATAAATATGAATCTCTTGCTATAAAGTTGGCAGAAATCCCACGAAAGCAGGTAAATACCAGTCACTCCAGGAACTAAAGGGCCTGTCCCACGAGCATGCGACTGCATGCGGCAAGCGCGACCAAACCGGAAGCGGGGGCCACGCGGAGGTCGAGTGATCCCCGTACAGGGCCGGTCCCACCAGCATGCGACTGCATGCGGCGAGCGCGACCAAACCGGAAGCGGGGGCCGCGCGGAGGTCGAGTGAGTGACATGAAGTTCGAGCGAAGTCCGCGGTAAGTTCGTGCGTGACGTACGGCGTCAAGACACTGCGTACGGCGTCAAGACGCATATGGCATCGAGACGCTGCGCACGCCCGTCGAGACGGTGCGTACGGCGTCGAGGCTGCTGCGGGCCGACAGGCCGTTGCCGCGCAGAATTTTTGAACTGTCAGTTTTTCGGAGCCCCGCACGATGTCGGGACCAGCTCCGCACAACTCCATACGGCTCCGGCGATCGAAGTGGGACCGCCCCCGTGAGGCCGTACGGCTCAAGCGACCACGTTAGGTCGCGCTTGCCGCATGCTCGTGGGACAGGCCCTTAACGCAGTAGAGGCTTTTCCTTTCTTTTATTTATTTACGCATTCTGTTTTAACAGGTCAGATTTGGGCAAGAGTGACCATAATATGGTTGTTCTTCATTAGGATGGAGAGTGACATTGTTAATTCAGAAACAAGGGTCCTGAACTTAAAGAAAGGTAACTTTGAGGGTATGAGAAGTGAATTGGCCAAGCTAGACTGGCAATTGATTCTTAATGGGTTGACGGTAGATATGCAATGGAAGGCATTTAAAGACTACATGGATGAACTACAACAATTGTTCATCCAAGTTTGGCAAAAAAATAAATCAGGGAAGGTAGTGCATCCATGAATAACAAGGGAAATCAGGGATAGTGTCAAAACAAAAGATGAAGCGTACAAATTTGCCAGAAAAAGCAGCCTACCAGAGGACTGGGAGAAATTCAGAGTCCAGCAGAGGAGGACAAAGGGCTTAATTAGGAAAGGGAAAATAGATTATGAAAGAAAACTGGCAGGGAACATAAAAACTGACTGCAAAAGCTTTTATAGATATGTGAAGAGAAAAAGATTAGTTAAAACAAATGTAGGTCCTTTGCAGTCAGAAACAGGTGAATTGATCATGGGGAACAAGGACATGGCAGACCGATTGAATAACTACTTTGGTTCTGTCTTCACTAAGGAAGATATAAATAATCTGCCGGAAATAGCAGGGGACCGGGGGTCAAATGAGATGGAGGAACTGAGTGAAATCCAGGTTAGCCGGGAAGTGGTGTTAGGTATATTGAATGGATTAAAGGCCGATAAATCCCCAGGGACAGATAGGCTGCATCCCAGAGTACTTAAGGAAGTAGCCCCAGAAATAGTGGATGCATTAGTGATAATTTTTCAAAACTCTTTAGATTCTGGAATAGTTCCTGAGGATTGGAGGGTAGCTAATGTAACCCCACTTTTTAAAAAGAGAGGGAGAGAGAAAACGGGGAATTACAGACCAGTTAGTCTAACGTCGGTAGTGGGAAAACTGCTAGAGTCAGTTATTAAAGATGGGATAGCAGCACATTTGGAAAGTGGTGAAATCATTGGACAAAGTCAGCATGGATTTATGAAAGGTAAATCATGTCTGACGAATCTTATAGAATTTTTTGAGGATGTAACTAGTAGAGTGGATAAGGGAGAACCTGTGGATGTGTTATATCTGGACTTTCAGAAGGCTTTCGACAAGGTCCCACATAAGAGATTAATATACAAACTTAAAGCACATGGTATTGGGGGTTCAGCATTGATGTGGATAGAGAACTGGCTGGCAGACAGGAAGCAAAGAGTAGGAGTAAACGGGTCCTTTTCACAATAATAATAATAATAATAGATTTTATTTATATAGCGCTTTTCAGGACTCAAAGTCGCCTTGGCAGGCAGTGACTAGTGGGGTACCGCAAGGCTCAGTGCTGGGACCCCAGCTATTTACGATATATATTAATGATTTGGACGAGGGAATTGAATGCAACATCTCCAAGTTTGCGGATGACACGAAGCTGGGGGGCAGTGTTAGCTGTGAGGAGGATGCTCGGAGGCTGCAAGGTGACTTGGATAGGCTGGGTGAGTGGGCAAATGTATGGCAGATGCAGTATAATGTGGATAAATGTGAGGTTATCCACTTTGGCGGCAAAAACAGGAAAGTAGACTATTATCTGAATGGTGGCCGATTAGGAAAAGGGGAGATGCAACGAGACCTGGGTGTCATGGTACACCAGTCATTAAAAGTAGGCATGCAGGTGCAGCAGGCAGTGAAGAAGGCGAATGGTATGTTAGCATTCATAGCAAAAGGATTTAAGTATAGGAGCAGGGAGGTTCTACTGCAGTTGTACAGGGTCTTGGTGAGACCACACCTGGAGTATTGCTTACAGTTTTGGTCTCCTAATCTGAGGAAAGACATTCTTGCCATGGAGGGAGTACAGAGAAGGTTCACCAGACTGATTCCTGGGATGTCAGGACTTTAATATGAAGAAAGACTGGATAGACTCGGTTTGTACTCGCTAGAATTTAGAAGATTGAGGGGGGATCTTATAGAAATGTACAAAATTCTTAAGTGGTTGGACAGGCCAGATGCAGGAAGATTGTTCCCGATGTTGGGGAAGTCCAGAACAAGGGGTCACAGTTTAAGGATAAGGGGGAAATCTTTTAGGACCGAGATGAGGAAAACATTTTTCACACAGAGAGTGGTGAATCTCTGGAACTCTCTGCCACAGAAGGTAGTTGAGGCCAGTTCATTGGCTATATATATATACATACACACATATATACATATATATATCTACATACACACATATATACATATCACACACACACACACATATATATATATACATATTTGTGCTATATATATACACGCACACACGCATACGTACACATAAAAAACAAACAATAATAGTGCAATAATAACAATAATAATCTATGTAGTTCAGAGCTTATTTGAGGTTTTAGTGTTTAACAGCCTAATGGCTGTAGGGAAGAAGCTGTTCCTGAAACTGGATGTTACAGTTTTCAAGCACCTGTACCTTCTTTCCAATGGCAGGGGTGAAATGAGTGTGTGGCCACCCCCACCAAATTACAGTGCATGATAAATTAACCAGTTTAATTACTAATCTCAGTTGCTATGTCATTGCAGTTTGAAGATCATTAGAAGTGTCTCAGAGCTTCAGGTGCATTCTCCATTGCAATGTAGCAAACTGCATTATTTGGAGACAAGGAGAATTAGAACATAGAACGGAAAAGTACTGCACTGGAACGGCCCCTTTGGTCCACAATGTCTGTGTTGAACATAGTACCAAGATAATCTAATCTCATCTACCTGCATTCCCCCCCATATCCTCATGCCTACCTAGAGTCATAGAGTGATACAGCCTGGAAACAGACCCTTCGGCCCAACTTGCCCACACCTTGCTACACTAGTCCCACCTGCCTGCACTTGGTCCATATACCTCCAAACTTGTCCTATCCATGTCGCTGTCTAACTGTTTCTTAAACGTTGGGATAGTCCTAGCCTCAACTACCTCCTCTGGCAGCTTGTTCCATACCCCCTCCACCCTTTGTGTGAAAACGTTACCCCTCAGATCCCTATTAACTCTTTCCCCCTTCACCTTGAACCTGTGTATTCTAAAAGTCTCTTAATCACCACTATTGTATCTGCCTCCACCACCACTCTTGGCAGCCTCCACCCTCTGTGTCAATCAAACATGCCCCATGCATCTCCTTTAAACTTTGCCCCTCTGTTACAACAATACAATACCGTTTATTGTCATTTGAACCTCAAATTTGGTTTCTGCAGTCATACAACAAGAAGAAACAATTACCAAGACACACAATCAACACAATTTACACAAACATCCATCACAGTGAATCTCCTCCTCACTGTGATGGAAGGCAAAGTCATTGTCTCTCCCCTGTTTTCCATTCTTCTCCCGATGTTAAAGCCCCTGGCGGGCGATGGCAAGTCCCGCAGCCGCTAAGACCGCGCCGGGCGATGTTAGGCCCTGCTCCTGGTCTTGATGTTGGAGCCCCAGGCGGGCGATGGCAAGTCCCACGGCCGTTAAGGCCGCGCCGGGCAATGTAAGGCCCCGCTCCGGGTCGTTTTCAACCCCGCAATTCGGGCGGGAGAAGTTGCCGTTGCGGTCTCCCACCAGGGACCCGCGAGCTCCCGATGTTACCATCCACCGGGCCTGCGGCTGGAGCCTCCGAAGCTCCGAAGTCGGGTCGCAGCCGCGCGCCACCACAGCTCTCCACGCTCCGAGGCCGGCCAGTTCCACGATGGCGAGTCCGCGACCGGAGCCCCAGGTCGTTCCAGTTGGAGGCCGCTCCACGGTGCTAGGCCCCAACGACAACGGAGACCCGACAGGGAAAAGGTCGGGTCCCTCGTACAGGGAAGAGATTTAAAAGTTCCCCCGCCCCCCACATATACACAGCTAAAAACAATATATAAACTACAACCAAACTATACACTCAACAGGACAAAAATTAAAAAAAGACTGACGGACTGCAGAGTCCGCTACCGCGAGGCGCCGCCATTTTACTCCCTCTCCCTCACTCCTGTTGAGATTGAGGTTGGAGGAAGAAGGAGCATGTCCTTACACATTGTGCGGCTACCAAGACTCCACCTTCCTTTGTGTAGGAAGGAACTGCAGATGTTGGTTTAAACCGAAGATGGACACGAAATGCTGGAGTAACTCAGCGGGACAGGCAGCATCTCTGGAGAGTAGGAATGGGTGACGTTTCGGATCGGCACCCTTCTTCAGTCACCCATTCCTTCTCTCCAGAATTGCTGCGTGGCCCGCTGAGTTACTCCAAGTTTTTGTGTCTATCTCCACTATTCTACTCTTACACTCATTACATGATATCTTCGATGAAAGGCTGCAGCATGCTGGCAGGCACAGTGAGGTCCTCAGGAACACTTTGATTCCAGTTTCAGTTGGTGACTTCCCATGGAATGTTCTGCTAACGTGGCAGTGAGGGGTAAAGCATTGGTCAGACTTTGCAAGTTATTGTACTAACCCTGGTTGTTAAAAAGAAGTAATGAATATCGTGCGCTTTGATGACATAACTATGTCTGCAAATGACCACACAGAAATTACTCTGGTGCGAAAATAGATCACAGCATTCCAGTTTTCTGATGGAAAGGACTATACAGAAATGCGTACAGTCACATTCAAACATGAGTAAAATGAGTTTTATGCCCATGCTCACACAAGTTTACAAGTTATAGGGGTAGAATTAAGCCACTCAGCCCATCGCGTCCACTCCGCCATTCAATCATGGCTGATCTCTGCCTCATAATCCCATTTACCTGCCTTCTCCACATAACCCTTCTCCCCATAAACTGTTCTAATCAAGAATTTGCCTGTCTCTGTCTTAAAAATGTCCACTGACTTGGCCTCCACAGCCCTCTGTGGCAATGAGTTCCACAGATGAACTACGCTCTGACTAAAGAAGTTGCTCCTCACCTCTTTTCTAAAAGAGCGCCCTTTAATTCTGAGGCTATGCCCTCTGGTCCTAGACTCTCCCACCAGTGGAAACATCCTTTCCACATCCACTCCATCTATGCCTTTCATTATGTGTATAGTATGATTATAGCAGACGTTCACACCTTTTTATAGATACAGTTTATAGTTTTGTTTATTGTGACATTCTCCAAGGTGCAATGAAAGGCTTTTAATATCTGGCCAGTATCAGGAATTTGTTGACAATATATTCTTGAGGGAGAGCAATTTGGTTTGTTTTGCTGGTGAAACCCTAAGTGGGCTGAAAATTCATTGCCCTGTTCTTCCTGTAAACAACGGTTAACACTGTTGGTCCTTGCCAGTGAATCTGGTGTAGACATGAAAGCTTTCACCCTCTAAAGCAGTGAAATCTTTATACTTGGATATCTCAAAATATCCTGTCGAGCATGGAAAACTTGGGGCAAAGAAAATCAAACATATTTTCAACTCAGGGGCGGCACGGTGGCGCAGCGATAGTGTTGTGGCCTTACAGCGCCAGAGACCCGGGTTCGATCCTGACTAGGGGTGCTGTCTGCACTGAGTTTGTACGTTCTCCCCGTGACCGTGTGGGCTTTCTCCGAGATCTCCGGTTTCCGCCCATACTCTGAAGACGTACAGGTATGTAGGTCAATTGGCTTGGTGTATGTGTAAAACATTGTCCCGAGTATGTGTAAAATAGTGTTAATGTGCGGGGTTCGCTTGTTGGCGCGGACCCGGTGGGCCGAAGGGCCTGTTTCCGCGCTGTATCTCCAAACTAAACTAAATAAATCCCAAATCTTGCATTGTAATGGAAAGAGTGATACCTTGAAATTACAGATGAACCCCAAGCTGTTTGGAGTTTATTATAGCAAGTGAAAGAAGCAGCATGAATGAAGATATCTACTCAGAATACATGGCAGCAGAGAATTGAAGCCCATTAAAGCTATGTAGTATAGGACAGTGAGAAGCAAGTAAATGAGCTCCTCAAATAAGGCAATGTGTTTTTTGTTGCTTTTAGATTCTGGGTACAGAACTACTTGGGTAAAGGGGAAGTACAACGGGATCTGGGGGTCCTTGTTCATCAGTCTATGAAAGTAAGCATGCAGGTACAGCAGGCAGTGAAGAAAGCGAATGGCATGTTGGCCTTTATAACAAGAGGAATCGAATATAGGAGCAAAGAGGTCCTTCTGCAGTTATACAGAGCCCTAGTGAGACCACACCTGGAGTATTGTGTGCAGTTTTGGTCCCCTAATTTGAGGAAGGACATTCTTGCTAGCGTAGGTTTGTGCAGCGTCCCGGGATGGCGTGACTGTCATATGCTGAGAGAATGGAGCGGCTGGGCTTGTACACTCTGGAGTTTAGAAGGATGAGAGGAGTTCTCATTGAAACATATAAGATTGTTAAGGGTTTGGACATGCTAGAGGCAGGAAACATGTTCCCGATGTTGGGGGAGTCCAGAACCAGGGGCCACAGTTTAAGAGTAAGGAGTAAGCCATTTAGAACGGAGACGAGGAAACACTTTTTCTCACAGAGAGTGGTGAGTCTGTGGAATTCTCTGCCTCAGAGGGCGGTGGAGGCAGGTTCTCTGGATGATTTCAAGAGAGAGCTAGATAGGGCTCTTAAAAATAGCGGTCAGGGGATATGGGGAGAAGGCAGGAACGGGGTACTGATTGGGGATGATCAGCCATGATCACATTGAATGGCGGTGCTGGCTCGAATGGCCGAATGGCCTACTCCTGCACCTATTCCCTATTGTCTATTGTCTATTGTCCCCTTGGGTATGAAGGAACAGCAGATGCTGGTTTAAACCGAAGATAGACGCAAAAAGCTGGAGTAACTCAGCGGGTCAGAGAAGGAATAGGTGACGAAGGGTCTTGACTCGAATCATCACCATTTCCTTTCCTCCAGCGATGCAGTCTGACCCGCTGCGTTACTCCGTTTTTTTGTGCTTATCCCCCTTCATCTTCAGCCTCGTGACTGGGTTTTGCTGGGTGATCTCCTGCCTCCGGTGTGTGTGGTGATATCATCCCGTGACAAGCAAGGTGGCACAGGGCTGGTTTGATATTACATTAGAAACAATCATACATTGCATGGAAATGATGATTTTTTTAAATGTTTCGAAAGATGAAAGAAAATTCAAGATAACACAAGATAACACAAGTATGAGAGGGGATCTTATTGAAACATATAAGATTATTAAGGGTTTGGACACGCTAGAGGCAGGAAACATGTTCCCGATGTCGGGGAGAGTCCAGAACCAGGGGCCACAGTTTAAGAGTAAAAGGCCTGTCTCACGAGTCTGCGGTCATTGGCGGCGAAACAGGAAGAATCTACCGCTCCTGGGCCGCCATAGACCGCGCACTCGGTCAAACGCACAATTCCGGGGCCGTGCGGCGTTGTTCCCAACACCGCACGGTGCTAAAATAAAACCAACACTGTTCAAAAATATGTTCCTACCGCCTCAGCCGCCGCCAGTGAGGGACGAGCGCCGTGCGTCGAACTTGCACCGCCACAGCCTCCGCCAGTGAATCACGTGTGCGGCACGGCCGCCGCCACAGCCGCCGCTAGTGAGGTACGTGTGCGGCACGGCCGCAGCCACAGCCCCGCGATCTGAAAGCCGAAACAGCAAGCTCGTGGATCCGGCCGTACTTGGCCTCCCGCTCAGCATCCGTGCGGCGCTCTCGTGGTTGCCGTGCGGTCCCCTCTTCCGGCGACGCCGCGCTTCACCGCCAACGACCGCAAACCCGTGGGACAGAGCCTTAAGGAGTAAGCCATTTAGAACGGAGATGAGGAAAAACATTTTCACCCAGAGAGTTGTGAGTCTGTGGAAGTCTCTGCCTGGAAGCCGGCTCTCTGGATACTTTCAAGAGAGAGCTAGATAGAGCTCTTGAAGATAGCGGAGTCAGGGGATATGGGGAGAAGGCAGGAACTGGGTACTGATTGGGGATGATCAGCCATGATCACATTGAATGGCGGTGCTGGCTCGAAGGGCCGAATGGCCTACTCCTGCACCTATTGGCTCTTGTCTATAAGAAGCTGCAGATGCTGTAATCTTGAATCAAACACGGAGTGCTGGAGGAACTCAACGGGTCAGGCAGCACCTGTGTAGGGAATGGACAGACGATGTTTCAGGTCAGGGCACTTCTTCAGACTGATTCAAGATTCAGTCACAGAAGCCGCCTTTCCCATTGAGTTCCTCCAGCAGTTTGTGTCTTTTTGTTTGCTTAAGTGGCGACCCTTGGCGTGCTGACCCCCAAAGAAGGTCCCGACTATCATCTGATACAATCCCTCTACTCGTTAATGCTGAGAACTGTATTCTGCACTCTGTATCGTGTTGCCTTCACTCTACCTGTGTACTTGAATGCATTTATGTATAGTGGTATCTGATTTCGCTTGAAAGCATGCAAAACATGCGGCACATGTGACAATAGTAAACCTAAACCTGTATCCAGAATAATGGGATTAATATTCTTGCCTTGACCATTATTGCAGCCTCCACACACACCCCTGATTGGTAGACAAAAATGCTGGAGGAACTCAGCGTGTGAGGCAGCATCTATGGAGCGAAGGAATAGGCGACGTTCGGGTCGAGACCCTTCTTCAGACTGATGTGGGGGGCGGGGGGAGAAATAATGGAAGAGGCAGAGGCAGTAGGCTGTGGGAGAGCTGGGAGGGGGATTAACCCTGATTGTCACTGTTTAGTTTTAGTTTGGAGATGCAGCGCGGAAACAGGTCTTTCGGCCCACCGAGTCAACACTGAACAGTGGATTCCCGCACATTACCACTACTCTGCATGCACTAGGGATAATTTTACATGTATACAATTTTACCGAGCCAATTAACCTACAAACCTGCACGTCTTTGGAGTGTGGGAGGAAACCGAAGATCTCGAAGAAAGCCCACGCAGGTCACGGGGAGAAGGTACAAACTCCGTACTGACAACACCCGTAGTCAGGATCGAACCCGGGTCTCTGGGGCTGCAAGGCAGTAGCTCTACCGCTGCGCCACCGTGCCGCCCATTGTGCTTCAGGATACGGGATTTCTCTTCTTTCCATCAAGGTGAATGTCAAACTTAATCCCACTCTACCACCTCTCCAGAGAAGTGCACGAGAAATATAAAATAATAAGTTCCTTCTCTTACTTTAGCAAAGTTAACAGGAAACCTTGCATGTTATAGACTGTTTTATTAATTATGAGATGATTCAGCGTCAGAATGACTGGATGGTATAAGATCAATGTCCATCTAATTCACTTTCATCCATCCTGTCAATGCAGGTTATTAAGTTAGTAGAATTGATACAATTATAGCCATACAATTAAGGGCGGCAGTGCTTGCAGTGCTTACAGTGCTTGCAGCCCCTGGAGACCCGGGTTTGATCCCGACTACGGGTGCTATCTGTGCGGAGTTTGTGCGTTCTGCGTGGGTTTTCTCTGAGATCTTCGGTTCCCTCCCACAATCCAAAGACATGCAGGTGTGTATGTTAATTGGCTTGGTAAATGTAAAAAAATGTAGGATGGTGTTAATGTGCGGGGATCGCTGGTCGGCGCGGACCCAGTGTGCCGAAGGGCCTGTTTCCATGCTGTATCTCCGAACTAAACTATAGCAATCCGTTTTTAGCAATTATTTTGTAGAAGACTTGAACAGAAGATGAGGAAAACTTAGAGGTGAAAAGATTTTGCTTACATAGATCTAGAGTCATCGATCCTCCCAGGCATATCACACTCAAAATGTGTGCCTCGTCCCAAATTCCCTTAGACTGTATTTCAATATGGTGCGTTATCTCATTTGAATCGCAATGACTCAATACCATCTTCCTAAACTACCCCAGGGATCTCTTTTAAATTAAGGCCCTGCCACTTACTGGGATGAGATTTTGGAGTGGGAGGTTTGAGAAAAAGTATTGTCTTACCTCCGGGTTTTTAAAGTGGATTTCTCATCGTGAAACCAGCCTGACAGATGCACTAGGTTGTGTCAGAAGGAACTGCAGATGCTGTTTAAACCGAAGATAGATACAAAAAACTGGAGTAACTCAGTGGGACAGGCAGCATCTCTGGAGAGAAGGAATAGATACATAGATACATAGAAAATAGGTGCAGGAGTAGGCCATTCGGCCCTTCGAGCCTGCACCGCCATTCAATATGATCATGGCTGATCATCCAACTCAGTATCCCGTACCTGCCTTCTCTCCATACCCCCTGATCCCCTTAGCCACAAGGGCCACATCTAACTCCCTCTTAAATATAGCCAATGAACTGGCCTCAACTACCCTCGGTGGCAGAGAGTTCCAGAGATTCACCACTCTCTGTGTGAAAAAGTTTTTCCTCATCTCGGTCTTAAAGGATTTCCCCCTTATCCTTAAGCTGTGACCCCTTGTCCTGGACTTCCCCAACATCGGGAACAATCTTCCTGCATCTAGCCTGTCCAACCCCATAAGAATTTTGTACGTTTCTATAAGATCCCCTCTCAATCTCCTAAATTCTAGCGAGTATAAGCCAAGTCTATCCAGTCTTTCTTCATATGAAAGTCCTGACATCCCAGGAATCAGTCTGGTGAACCTTCTCTGCACTCCCTCTATGGCTATAATGTCCTTCTTAAGGGTCTTGACCCGAAACATCACCCATTCCTTCTCTCCAGAGATGCTGCCTGTCCCGCTGAGTTACTCAAGCTTTTTATGTCTATCTTAGATGCACTAAATTGCCTACTGGGTAGCATAGCAAATCTCCAGAAGCTGTAGCTGGCTTTGATGAGTATAAAAGAGAGATTTGAGGACAGTGCAGGTGATTACACTGGGTCAGTGAACATGGAGAGTTTGAATAAGGGTCTCAACCCGAAACGTCACCCATTCCTTCTCTCCAGAAATGCTGCCTGTCTCGCTCAATTACTCCAGCATTTTGTGTCTATTTTTGATTTAAACCAGCATCTGCAGTTCCTTCCTACACAGGGAGAGTTTGATGATGGGGCATTTGGCAATGATGATGAGGAGAGATTTTGGAAGTATCGGGTATTCATGGGATTGTTTAGAATCGCAGAGTCATACAGCATGGAAAGATGCCGCTCGGCTCAACTTCCCCATGCCAACTAACATGCCCCGTCTACATTAGTCCTACCTGCCTGCATTTGGTCCAAATCCCTCTAAAGTGTTCCTATCCATGTACCTGTCCAAATGTTTTTTTTTAATGTTGTTATAGCACCTGCCTCAACCACCTCCTCTGGCAGCTCATTACTTATACCCGACACCCTCTGTCTGAAAAGGTATCCTCAAGGGTTCTTGTTAAATCTTTCCCCATCAACCTATGACCTCTGGTTCTTGATTCCCCTATTTTGGATAAAAGACTGTGCATCTACCCTAGTTATTCCCCTCATGATCTTATACAGCTCTATAAGATCAGCCTTCATCCTCCTGCGCACCAAGGAATAAAGTCCGAGCCTGCCCAACCACTCACTGTAGCTCAGGCCCTTGAGTCCTAGCAACATTCTTGTACAGTGGCTTGCAAAAGTATTCATACCCCTTGAACTTTTCCACATTTTGTCACGTTACAACCACAATCGTAATTGTATTTTATTGGGATTTTATGTGATAGACCAACACAAAGTGGCTCATAATTGTGAAGTGGAATGAAAATGATATATGGTTTTCAAATTTTGTTACAAATAAAAACTGAAAAGTGTGGCGTGCAAAAGTATTCAGCCCCCTTTACTCTGATACCCCTATATAAAATCCAGTGCAACCAATTGCCTTCAGAAGTCACCTAATTAGTAAATAGAGTCTACTTGTGTGTAATCTAATCTCAGTATAAATACAGCTGTTCTGTGAAGGCCTCAGAGGTTTGTTAGAGAACATTAGTGAACAAACAGCATCATAAAGGCCAAGGAACACACCAGACAGGTCAGGGATAAAGTTGTGGAGAAGTTTATAGCAGGGTTAGGTTATAAAAAAATATCCCAAGCTTTGAACATCTCATGGAGCACTGTTCAATCCATCATCCGAAAATGGAAAGAGTATGGCACAACTGCAAACCTACCAAGACATGGCCGTCCACCTAAACTGACAGGTCGGGCAAGGAGAGCATTGATCAGAGAAGCAGCCAAGAGGCCCATGGTAACTCTGGAGGAGCTGCAGAGATCCACAGCTCAGGTGGGAGAATCTGTCCACAGGACAACTATTAGTCGTGCACTCCACAAATCGGGCCTTTATGGAAGAGTGGCAAGAAGAAAGCCATTGTTGAAAAAACCCCATAAGAAGTCCCGTTTGCAGTTTGCCACAAGCCATGTGGGGGACACAGCAAACATGTGGAGGAAGGTGCTCTGGTCAGATGAGACCAAAATTGAAGTTTTTGCCCTAAATGCAAAACGCTATGTGTGGCGGAAAACTAACACTGCACATCACCCTGAACACACCATCCCCACTGTGAAACATGGTGGTGGCAGCATCATGCTGTGGGGATGCTTTTCTTCAGCAGGGACAGAGAAGCTGGTCAGAGTTGATGGGAAGATGGATGGAGCCAAATACAGGGCAATCTTGGAAGAAAACCTGTTAGAGTCTGCAAAAGACTTGAGACTGGGGCGGAGGTTCACCTTCCAGCAGGACAACGACCCTAAACATACAGCCAGAGCTACAATGGAATGATCAAAGCATATTCATGTGTTAGAATGGCCCAGTCAAAGTCCAGACCTAAATCCAATTGAGAATCTCTGGCAAGACTTGAAAATTGCTGTTCACAGACGCTCTCCATCCAATCTGACTGAGCTTGAGCTATTTTGCAAAGAAGAATGGGCAAAAATTTCAGTCTCTAGATGTGCAAAGCTGGTAGAGACATACCCCAAAAGACTTGTAGCTGTAATTGCAGCGAAAGATGGTTCTACAAAGTATTGACGCAGGGGGGCTGAATACTTTTGCACGCCACACTTTCAGTTTTTTATTTGTAAAAAAATGTGAAAAACATGTATCATTTTCCTTCCACTTCACAATTATGCACCACTTTGTGTTGGTCTATCACATAAAATCCCAATAAAATACATTTACATTTGTGGTTGTAACGTGACAAAATGTGGAAAAGTTCAAGGGGTATGAATACTTTTGCAAGCCACTGTACATCTTCCCTGCACCCTTTCCAGCTTAACACCATCTTTCCTATTCAAGAGAGTTAATTGTCATGTGTCCCTGATAGGACAATGAAATTCTTGCTTTGCTTTAGCACACCAGAACATAGTAGGCATGAATACAGACCAGATCAGTGTGTCCATATACCATTATATAAATATATGCACACATGAATAAATAAACTGATAAAGTGCAAATAAACAGATAATGGGCTATTAATGTTCAGAGTTTTGTCCGAGCCGAGTTTAATAGCCTGATGGCTGTGGGGAAGTAGCTATTCCTGAACCTGGTCGTTGCAGTCTTCAGGCTCCTGTACCTTCTACCTGAAGGTAGCGGGGAGATGAGTGTGTGGCCAGGATGGTGTGGGTCCTTGATGATGCTGCCAGCCTTTTTGAGGCAGCGACTGCGATAGATTCCCTCAATGGAAGGGAGGTCAGAACTAAAACTGAACACCACTCTTCAAATATGGCCTCACCAATGTCTTGTACAACTGTAATATAACCTCTCCACTTCTATACTCAATACTCTCATGAAGGCCAATGTGCTGAAAGCTTTAATGATCACCCCATCTACCTGTGGTGCCACTTTCAAGGAACTATGCACCTGCACTCCTAGATTCCTCTGCTCCTCAACACTCCCCAGTGTCCTGCTGTTCACTATGAAGATCCTGCCGTGGTTGACTTCTCAAAATGTAATACCTCACATTTATCTGCATCAAACTCCATTAACCATTCCATAACCAACTTGCCCAACTGATCATGATTGTGCTCTAGTGCCCTGATAACTATCTCCGCTATCAACAATATCATCTTGGTCTTAGTTTCTTGAGGTTGGAGCAATGAGGGTGGTGAATCTGTGGAATTCTTTGCCACAGAAGGCTGTGGAGACCACGTCAGTGGATATTTTTAAGGCAGAGATAGATAGATTCTTGATTAGTGTGGGCGTCAGAGGTTATGGGGAGAAGGCTGGAGAATGGGGTTAGGAGGGAGAGGTAGATCAGCCATGATTGAATGGCAGAGTAGACTTGATGGGCCGAATGGCCTAATTCTGCTCCTGTCACTTATGATAATCCTGGTCCCTCTGGCCAACAAACAGTGGAGTAAAGGCATACCTGTAACCTCAAGTCTCTTGTATCATGTGAGTCAGGTAACATCAGGCCAAACGGATTATAATAGAAACCCTCTTACAAGGAATACATGCGGTTTCCTTGAAAGTTCGACAATCCTAACTCTCCTTGCGGGATGATTGTTTGCTGCCTTCATCCAATCTCTACTAAAGTGATGAGTTTCAGGTGATAAAAATGATTCCCACAGATTAGGTCTGAATTTCCTCCCTGTTTACTTACAGAACGTAGTCTCCTGCCTCCTTTACCATGTCAATCCATTAGTTTAGTTTAGTTTAGTTTAGAGATACAGCACGGAAACAGGCCCTTCGACCCGCCGGGCCCATGCCGACCAGCGATCCCCGTCATGGTTCATATCATCTTGTCCCTTCAGCATCCTAATATCTGTAATCCTACCACACCCCAGCCTATTCATTTCCAGTGAGATCATTTCCAATTTACATATACATTCCCTTCGTGAAATTCTTCCGTCGCTCAGTCGCTTATCTCAATAGATGCAATATCCTTTTTGTTATATGCTGATCAGAACTGCACTCAAAGTGCTGGCACTAATGATTGATGAAGTGGCAGGAATACCTTACAATTTCAATTCAATATACATTGTGTAAATGGAGTAGATTTTTACACCAATTCATATTCGTTAGCAGTGGCGGACTGGGTCTAAAAATATTGGTTGCCAGGAGACAAAGGGGGCCCACTTCATCAGGGGCCCACTTGATATCGGGGGCCCACTTCATCAGGGGCCCACTTGCCATCGGGCAAGCTGACACCCTGGCCAGTCCACCACTGTTCGTTAGTGTCTCATTCAGTATGATTAGAATCAGAGAATTGCATCAGAAAAGATAATTGCTTAGGGATGAAGCTAAGGGTTGTTATTACATTTTCTGTCTCGGGAGCTTTTGTGTTTGGTCACACTGACTTATTTTCCAAGATATTTTGGAAAAGCAAAGCACGCAGTCCTTTCTGTAAACAACACCGACCTCAGTTTATCAATCATCGGCAGCTGCTGGCCAATGTGGGCAGATGCTGGCCAACGTGTTGTGTAGGAAGGAACTGCAGATGCTGGTTTCAACCAAAGATTTGACGCAAAATGCTGGAGTAACTCAGCGGGACAGGCAGCATTTCAGGATATAAGGAATGGGTGACATTTCGGGTCAAGACCCTACTTCAGACCGAAGAATCTGAATCCAGTGTCAGAAGGAGGGTCGCCCATAAAGCAAATGATTTATTTGCAAAACAATTAAGAATAGGAACATTTATCTGCTCTTGCTTGTTTAACAGCAGAATTGGTTTTGTTGGATTTCAGGGTGGCACAGCGGTAGAGTTGCTGCCTTACAGCGTTTGCAGCGCCAGAGACCCGGGTTCAATCCCGTCTACGGGTGTTGTCCGTACAGAGTTTGTACGTTCGTTCTCCCCATGACTTCATTGTGTTTTCCCCAAGATCTTCGGTTTCCTCCCACACTCCAAAGACGTACAGGTTTGTAGGTTAGACACAAAAAGCTGGAGTGACTCAGCGGGACAGGCAGCATCTCTGGAACGAAGGAATGGGTGACGTTTCAGGAGGAAGAAAGGTCTCGACCCGAAACGTCACCCTTTCCTTCTCTCCAGAGATGCTGAGTAACTCCAGCATTTTGTGTTGATCTGGACAGGTGTGAGGAGTAGTTTGAGAAGAAAAATGAAAGGAGACAATAGAAAGTTAATGGAAGGTCCCAGTACAACATTGGTACAGAGAGGGATCTTGATTTGTGTTTTACAGAGAGAGTGGCAGATGCATGAAGGCAACTTTCATGCTTTTCAAGAGATCCAATAACACCACTTCCTTAACCTCAAAATGCTGTACTAGTATGGTCGAATGACGATAGACAATAGGTGCAGGAGTAGGCCATTCGGCCCCTCTAGCCAGCACCGCCATTCAATGTGATCATGGCTGATCATCCACAATCAGTACCCGTTCCTGCCTTCTCCCCATATCCCATATCTTTAAGAGCCCTATCTAGCTCTCTCTTGAAAGCATCCAGAGAACCGGCCTCCACCGCCCTCTGAGGCAAAGAATTCCACAGACTCACAACTCGCTGTGTGAAGAAGTGTTTCCTCGTCTCCGTTCTAAATGGCTTACCCCTTATTCTTAAACTGTGGCCCCTGGTTCCGGACTCCCCCAACATCGGGAACATGTTTCCTGCCTCTAGCGTGTCCAAACCCTTAATAATCTTATATGTTTCAATAAGATCCCCTCAAGCGCACAAAGGATTTACTATCTTCCACCCCTTTTACCTCCCTCTGTAATATGTCTCAAACATCAAAACCCTGCAACATTGAACTGACAGTCATGTACCTCTCGTGACTATGTCTATGTCATGGCCACAACATCATTGTCATATGTGGAAACCATGCCAACAAAATTGGATTGTTATCTGATTGAAAAAAAATTGTTGACAAAAAACTGTTCACAACTCTGAGGTTGTCAAATCCATTAAAGGCTACAAATCTTCTTGAATGACTGATAATTCTTGGTCACAAACTTCTAACCATTAATAATCAAGCAATGGCAACACTTTACCTTATTAAGAATAAAATTGAAGTGCTAATCAATTAAGATCAATTAAACAATTATCAAAACACAACTAATTAAATGCAATCTTAATTTACTTGGATTGCTCATGTCTTCCCTTTGAGGCCTGAAGGGAAACCATTTAACCATTGTTTTCTGAGATCATGATGCAAGCACATTCTTGAGGAGTTTAATGTTGTACACGGATTTCAAAAAAAGAAAGAATCCCAATTTACACCATTGTATTTCCACATGTTGGTAGATTTGGTGGAATACAAATGTTGCTCTGATGTTAAGCATCAAATCTACCCTTTTGGCCTGCCTCAGTCTTTGGAGTTGAAGATTTTAATATCCAGTTGAACAATTCCCCAGAAGACATTGTCTTAATTTCAATCATTTCACCGGCCTTAAAGGCGGAAAAGAAATCAAAGAAGGAATGGTGTTTTCACGAATGTGTCTCCTCTTTGCAGTTTGACAGTACGACAAAGGAGCTCAACGGTTTGGATACAGTCAAGGCTCAATGAGCAAATAAAGCTTTAATTAGGAAGTCACACTTGTACCAAAAATAAAACTAAAACTGACAAGAGTACAAGATTGAAAGGAAAAACATAGGTCAGGGCAGCAATTACTATATATTACAATTATTCACACCAAAGTGGGCGTTGCCTGTGGACAGGTTTAATTAAGCCCTAGAAATCCATTCAATTCCACTGTAAAACTGAGAGGCTAATTTCCTTCCATTATTATTCCCGCTAAAAGAAATTTGCCATCATGATTTACTTTAGCAGTTATCCCATTATAAAATGATTTTTGTGCGGGCGGCGTGACCCAGTGGCACAACTAGTAGAACCGCTGCCTCACAGTGCCAGTGACCCCAGTTCAATCCTGACTTCGGATGCTGTCTGTTTAGAGTTTGCACGTTCCCATTGTGACCACATGGGTCTCATGCATTCTAACTCATTCTCTGCTCAAACCATTTAATATGACATTCAATTTAGTTCCATCCTTCCATCATTCCATGCATCCTCTAATATCTCACCTAACCTAATTCTAGTCTCCTCTCACTTCCTCCGACTAGTGTGAGTATCTTCAGGTAGTTTCTCCAGCCCATGCCCCTCCCAGAACCCTGCTGTTCTCATTTGCGGGACCTTGCTGAGAACTGATTAGAACTTGATTAGAACGGGTGTCAAGGGTTATGGGGAGAAGGCAGGAAGATGGGATTAGGAGGCAGAGATCAGCCATGAATGAATGAACGACTCGATGGGCCGAATGGCCTAATTCTACTGCTATGACTTTGTGAACGTGTGAAGCTTCTGAAGAGAGAAGTCAATCAGGGCCTGAAGGACCGCAGGACTGATGCGATCCCACAGTCGTGGCGAGTGAATGGCACTGAATTTCTGTTGGCTGGGACTGATCTGTTCAAACAGAGAAGTGCCGCAGAAATGTGTCGGAAGGAACTGCAGATGCTGGTTTACACCGAAGATAGGCAGAAAATGCAGGAGTAACTCAGCGGGACAGGCAGCATCTCTGGAGAGAAGGAATGGGGGACGTTTCGGGTCGAGACCCTTCTTCAGACAAATGGCTGCAAAACAGAATGGTAGCTCAGAGTGCTGTAGAACTGTGTGAATTTATGAATTTTTGAAGTGAAAGATTTTGTTTTTGTAGCATGGAGAGATTTTATAGAGGGGCTGCAGCCATCTTATTGCAATAAAGAGAGCCAAAGGTGTTTACTTCTCCAACATGTATGTGCCTGTACATTCAGATGTCTAAGCATCCACAGCAGCAAATGCAACTCAAAACTGCGGCAATATGAACATTTGATTCTCCTCATTTTGTAATTACAGAGGGGATGTGATCTGTATGGTCTTTTTTATTTTTTCATTCTTTATAATTATGTAAAATCATTTTTTTTTTTTAAAGGATGGAACTTCATTTAATAGAAGAAATGAGGCAATATCTGAGCAGTAATTTCTGGAAATGGGATTTTTGTTTGTGTGGAGCTTGCTGCCTGCCATCTGTACAGAAATGTGTTGATAACTTGCACGCCTTCTATGCATCCAGAAAATTACCTTCTTGGCTCAGATGGCGCTGGAGCTGTGTGTGAAATTCCTGAGTGGACAGAGCCTCAAGCAATGTACTCAACTCATGAGGGTACACAAAAATGCTGGAGAAACTCAGCGGGTGCAGCAGCATCTATGGAGCGAAGGAAATAGGCAACGTTTCGGGCCTATTTCCATCATTTTTGTGTACCTTCGATTTTCCAGCATCTGCAGCTCCTTCTTTAATACTCAACTCATGAGGCTGGGCTAGAACAAACCCAGCTTACAAAACTCCTTTAGAACACTTAGAGCGGCACAGTGGCGCAGCAGTAGAGTTGCTGCCTTAAGGGCCTGTCCCACTGTACAAGGTAATTCAAGAGCTCTCCCGAGTTTAAAAAAAAATCAAACTCGTGGTAAGCACGTAGAATGTACTTAGCGGGTACATCGGAGCTCGGGACGTCTCTTAGCGGCTCGTAACGCTAACAGCAGGTACTCGGGAAACGTGGTAAGCTCATGAAGACTCGTGAAGATTTTTCAACATGTTCAACATGTTGAAAAATGTCCACAAGAGCCCCGAGTACCTACGAGCGGCTATTACCGTAATTCTCTGAGTTCGAATCAGGGGAAATTCGGGAGAACTATTGAATTACCTCGTACAGTGGGACAGGCCCTTTACTGCGCTCGCAGCGTCACAGACCCGGGTTCGATCCCGACTACGGGTGCTGTCTGTGCGGAGTTTGTACGTTCTCACCGTGACCACGTGGATTTTACCCGTGATCATCGGTTCCCACCCACACTCCAAAGATGTACAGGTTTGTAGATTAATTGGCTTGGTATTCGTGTAAAATTGTCCCTGGTGTGTAGTGTTAATGTGTGGGGATCGCTGGTCGGTGCGGAATCGGTGGGCTGAAGGGCCTGTTTCCGTGCTGTATCTCCAAACTAAACTAAATCGAAACATTTTGGTGGCAATACCCATTCCTACCTTTTCTTCACTGGTCAAAGTTTTCCAGTGCTTCTGAGTGTCCCTTATGACTGAATGCCCCTGAAGTTAATGTTTTAAAAATAATCTACCTTAAATGCCTAAAATGTTTCTTTTAATTGAATGGAGTCACAAATCCTGTGGCTGTTTCAACCAGTATCTGTAAGCAGATTGAATGAAGCTCCTGCTCTGAATATAAACTGCAGCCGTGGAGCCAGTGGAGCTCAGACAATAAATGTGGGACTTCCTTATTTGTGCAGAATCTTTAAATTGCCCAGTAAAATCAGTCCCATTTTTATTGTGCCATCTCTGCTTACATTGTTAGGATTTCCTTTCATGAGGCTCAGATGTGAACCTTTGCCCATCAAAAATGAGGTTTCTGCCATCGTTTCTTCCATAGAATATTAACTTAGACAATAGGCCATTCGGCCCTTCAAGCCAGCACTGCCATTCAATGTGATCATGGCTGATCATCCCCAATCAGTACCCCGTTCCTGCCTTCTCCCCATATCCCCTGACTCCGCTATTTTTAAGAGCCCTATCTAGCTCTCTCTTGAAAGCACCCAGAGAGCCTGCCTCCACCGCCCTCTGAGGCAGAGAATTCCACAGACTCACCACTCTCTGTGAGAAAAAGTGTTTCCTCGTCTCCGTTCTAAATGACTTACTACTTATTCTTAAACTGTGGACCATGGTTCTGGTCTCCCCCAACATCGGGAACATGTTTCCTGCCTCTACCATGTCCAAACCCTTAACAATCTTGTATGTTTCAATTAGATCCCCTCTCATCCTTCTAAACTCCAGAGTGTACAAGCCCAGCTGCTCCATTCCCTCAGCATATGACAGTCCAGCCATCCCGGGAATTAACCTTGTAAGCTTATGCTGCACTCCCTCAATACCAAGAATGTCATTCCTCAAATTAGGGGACCAAAACTGCACACAATACTCCAGGTGTGGTCTCACTAGGGCTCTGTAAAACTGCAGAAGGACCTCTTTGCTCCTATATTCGATTCCTCTTGTTATAAAGGCCAACATGCCATTCGCTTTCTTCACTGCTTGCTGTACCTGCATGCTTACTTTCATAGACTGATGTACAAGGACCCCCAGATCCCGTTGTACTTCCCCTTTTCCCAACTTGACGCCATTTAGATAGTAATCTGCCTTCCTGTTTTTGCTACCAAAGTGGATAACCTCACATTTATCCGCATTAAACTTCTTCTGCCATGCATCTGCCCACTCCCCCAACCTGTCCAAGTCACCCTGCATTCTCATAGCATCCTCCTCACAGTTCACACTGCCACCCAGCTTTGTGTCATCTGCAAATTTGCTAATGTTACTTTGAATCCCTTCATCCAAATCATTGATGTATATTGTAAATAGCTGCCGTCCCAGCACCGAGCCTTGCGGTACCCCACTAGTCACTGCCTGCCATTCTGAAAGGAACCCGTTAATCCCTACTCTTTGTTTCCTGTCTGCCAACCACTTCTCTATCCATGTCAGCACTCTACCCCCAATACCATGTGCCCTAATTTTGCCCACTAATCTCTTATGTGGGACCTTATCAAATGCTTTCTGAAAGTCCAGGTACACTACATCCACTGGCTCTCCCTTGTCCATTTTCCTAGTTACATCTTTAAAAAATTCCAGAAGATTAGTCAAGCATGATTTCCCCTTCGTAAATCCATGCTGACTCGAACCGATCCTGTTACTGCTATCCAAATGTTTGGCTATCTCATCTTTTATAATTGACTCCAGCATCTTCCCCACCACCGATGTCAGGCTAACTGGTCTATAATTCCCTCTCTCCCGCCTTTCTTAAAAAGTGGGATAACATTAGCTATCCTCCAATCAACAGGAACTGATCCTGAGTCTACAGAACATTGGAAAACTATCACCAATGCATCCACGATTTCTAGAGCCACTTCCTTAAGTACCCTGGGATGCAGACCACATTTGGACAACATTTTCCAACAACCTCGTTTATTTAAGATGCTCCATTACCAGCACTCAAGATTTGCATTCTGTCATTGTTAGTCTTCTTGATTAGTACGGGTGTCAGGGGTTATGGGGAGAAGGCAGGAAGGAGAATGGGGTTAGGAGGGAGAGATAGATCAGCCATGATTGAATGGCGGAGTAGACTTGGTGGGCCAAATGGCCTAATTCTGCTCTTAGATCTTATGACCTTGTTCCTTTTATTTATTACAAATATAATTGATCATTTCTTAATTGCCTTCACATTATTTTTCATCCCTGCCCCAATATTTATGAATTTTATTTTAAATTGGATAAATTATAGCATTTAGGAAATGAATTGATTTTGGCCGGAAAGCAGAAATGTCATTAAATTAGCTAAAGAAAGTCTTCAGAATAGACTGTAGTTCATAGGTTTGAATGTCATTTTTAAATGCATGTTGTGGTGGTTAGGTAGCTCAGGGACATGCACTCTTAAGGCATGTGTCAGCTGAGCACAACTCAATATGATGCCTTATGAAAGCCTTGAACGATCTTTCAACCATATTAATTAGTTGTCACCAACAGTCGAAAGATAAGTAACGAGGGGCATGTTGGATCCAATATATAAATGGAGCAAACTTTGTTATCTGTGTTTTCTTTGCTTGTTGTTACTCGTTAATTTATTTTTAGATTTTGAATTGACAACTATATTAGGGCGAGCATTAAAAAAAATAATTAAATCTTGGCCATTGTGAGATCTTTCATAGTTTTAGTTTTAGAGATACAGCACGGAAACAGGCCCTTCGGCCCACCGGGTCCCGGTCGACCAGCGATCCCCACACATTAATACTACCCTACACCCATTGGGGACAATTTTTTACATTTACCAAGCCAATTAGGCTACAAACCTGTCGGTCTTTGGAGTGTGGGAGGAAACCGAAGATCTCGGAGAAAACACACGCGATCACGGGGGGAACGTACAAACTATGTACGGACAGCGCCCGCAGTTGGGATCGAACCCGGGGCTCTGGCGCTGCAAGTGCTGTAAGGCAGCAATTCTACCGCTGCTCACTTGAATGTGCTACTGAGTTGCTGAGTGGCTCACTCAAGAGAGTCGCCTGTAAAATATTCTGTGTGGTTTAATAACTGAGCTGATCTGTGGAGCAAATGCCTTCCAACAAAATAGTTACCCTCTGATGATTCAGCCCAAATTGTGGTGCAGTAAATGAAGTGATGCTGCTTGCAGAATTTAAGCTTTACCAGAAAAACGATGTCTCTTTTTTTAATATAATATTAAGACCTTGGTTCGGCAGTGCCACCTGTGCTGTAAGTGCCAGTAGTTTGGATCTTTGTATTTGGTGAAGAATTGCGCTTGCTTTGTGCTACTCAAGCCACTCAAGCCATTGTCTCTCTGTGCACTTGATGCCGTAACGGTGCAACCTGCTGCTTTTGCTTGTTGTGTCTCCTGCACCCTGTGGAATCTCTGCTCCAAATTAAACCGGGCAGGTCCTGATAAGTTTCTCCCATCCCCTTCTGCTCTGACGAGACTTTTGCAGATGATCGTCTTGAAGCATTGATGGTCCATAAGGGAAATAAGTGCTCTGATGATGACTGGCTATGAGCTTGAAGTGACAGCCAGATGGATTCCCAGGGTGAATACAGTGCCGAGGAACAGGAATGACGGGTTCAACCTCTGTAGTTACATGTCCCGACTTAGCAATGTATGTACTTTAACTTTTTTAATATCTAATGAGGCTCGTCATTTTTGTATGACATTTCACGGTTTCCTGCGCTGCTTCTATTAGTTATATGACAAATATTGGAGAAAATAATAATTTGCATCGATCAGCATCAGACACAATAATAAAATGAGCTTTGCAGATGACGTATTATAGTCAGTGTAGCATCACAGTAGGTGAATCAAGGACCTGAGGACATAGGTTTAAGGTGAAGGGGAAAAGATTTAGTAGGAATTTGAGGGGTAACTTTTTCACACAAAGGGTGGTGGGTGTATGGAACAAGCTGCCAGAGGAGGTAGTTGAGGCAGGGACTATCTCAACATTTAAAAAACAGTTAGACAGGTACATGGATAGGACAGGTTTGGAGGGATATGGACCAAACGCGGGCAGGTGGGACTAGTGTAGATGGAGGATGTTGGCTGGTGTGGGCAAGTTGGGGTGAAGGGCCTGTTTCCACATTGTAACACTCAATGAGTCTATGACTAATCTACTTAATGCTAAATAAGAGTCAGTTATTGCTATGGTCATATGTATCAGAAATTTAAAGAAAATAACTGGAGTATTTGACTAGTTTGTACGCACGCTATGCGCTCACCACCGCAACAGGTCCACGGCAGATGCCATCTCCTTGGCCCTACACTCATGCCTGGAGCATGTGGACACCTCGATTAGGCTCTTATTTATTGACAATAGCTCCCCCTTCAACGCCATAATCCCAATCAACCATATCCAAATTCCCAGATCTCGCAGTCAACACTCCCCTCTGCCAGTGGATCATAAGTTCATAAGTCATAGGAGCAGAATTAGTCCATTCGGCCCATCAAGTCTACTCCGCCATTCTATCATGGCTGATCTATCTCTCCTTCCTCACCCTATTCTCCGGCCTCTGACACATGTCTCCCCGTAACTCCTGACAGCGGCACTAATGCACTTTTTCACCCAGAGAGTTGTGAATTTATAGAATTCCCTGCCACAGAGGGCAGTGGAGGCCAAATCACTGGATGGATTTAAGAGAGAGTTAGATAGAGCTCTAGGGGCTAGTGGAGTCAAGGGATATGGGGAGAAGGCAGGCACGGGTTATTGATAGGGGACGATCAGCCGTGATCACAATGAATGGCGGTGCTGGCTCCAAGGGCCGAATGGCCTCCTCCTGTACCTATTTTTTATGTTTCTATGTTTCTATGTAATCAAGAATCTATCAATCTCTGCCTTAAAAATATCCGTTGACTTGGCCTCCACAGCCTTCTGTGGCAAAGAATTCCACAGATTCACCACCCGCTGACTAAAGAAATTCCTCCTCATCTCCATCTTAAAGGAACGTCCTTTAATTCTGAGGCTATGACCTCTAGTTCTAGACTCTCCCACTAGTGGAAACATCCTCTCCACATCCACTTGATCCAAGCCTTTCACTATTCTGTATGTTTCAATGAGGTTCCCCCTCATCCTTCTAAACTCCAGCGGGTACAGGCCCAGTGCCGTCAAATGCTCATCAACAATCATCATATGTTGATATGATACCATAATTTGACCGTTGATTTTGTGACCACATAGACCACAATCAGTGAGGATAGGCAACAAAACGTCCTCCATGATATTTCTCAACATTGGTGCGCCACAAGGATGCATTGTCAGCCCATTACTGCACTCCTTTTGCATTCACGTCGATACAGTCAAATTCTGCTCTAACTCCAAACACAAGTTTGCAGATGACAGAACTGTGGTGGGCCAGATGCTGAAGCGATGACGAGACAGGTGACAGGATGGATGTAGAGAGCTTAGTAACATGTCAAGACAACACAGGGCGGTCACGGTGGCGCAGCGGTAGAGTTGCTGCCTTACAACGAATGCAGCGCCGGAGACACGGGTTCGATCCCGACTACGGGTGCTGTCTGTATGGAGTTTGTACGTTCTCCCCGTGACCTGAGTGGGTTTTCTCCGAGATCTTCGGTTTCCTCCCAAATTCCAAAGATGTACAGGTTTGTAGGTTAATTGGCTTGGTAAATGTAAAAATTGCCCTAGTGGGTGTAGGATAGCGTTAATGTGCGGGGATCGTTGGTCGGCGCGGACCCGGTGGGCCGATGGGCCTGTTTCCGTGCTGTATCTGGAAACTAAACTAAACTAAACAACCACTTCTCCCTCAATGTCAACGACAACTTCAGGAAGTGAGGTGGTGTACACACCCCAGTTGAATGAAGACAAATATTATGTTGGCCTTTAGTGAAAGAGGATTTGAGGAAAGCCATGAATAATTCATTATATTTGTTCTTGAAGAGACTGGCCGAGGAGTTTTGTGTGCAGTTGTGGAGTCCTTATAGGGCAAAAGATGTATTTACCATAAAGAAGATGCAACGAAGATTGCCCCACCTTCCAGAGGTCAATGTCCAATTCTTTAGTCTTGCTGACATCAAGGACTGTTGTTGGTCTGATAATGTGATGCCGGTTTCCCCCATCTCTTCCCTCTGCTCCATTTCATTGTTACTGTTAATCTGGCTGACAACACTGGCATCATCGGCAAACGCAAACATTGAGTTGGTATTACCTATAGTTGGTCACTTAGTCATGGGTGCATAGGGTGCAGAGACTGAGCACACACCAATGTGGAAGAGATTTTATGACCAATTCTAACTGGCAGAGCTCAGGAAGTCCAGAAGCCAGTTGCAAACGATGATCCCAATAGGGTTGCCAACATTCTCACTCCCAAATAAGGGACAAAAGGTCAAAATAAGGGACAAATTCCCGACGGCAATTCGTTGACCGACAAATGGGGTTAGGTGGAAGAGATAGATCAGCCATGATTGAATGGTGGCGGAGACGTGATGGGCCGAATGGCCTAATGCTACTCCTATCACTTATGAACTTATGACCTATCACAATTGTTCACTGTCAGTCACTATTTCTGCCCCATGTAAACATAAAAAAATATAAATGCTGGAAATCTGAAATTACAAAATAGATAATGATTGAAACATTCCGGTTCCTTGAGCTGGTCGGTTTCTCTCTCCAAAGCTATACAGTTACCACAGCTCCGTGAGACACCTACACTTTGCAGCTAATGCTTGTCAGCTAATACCTTGCAGCCAGGGTCGCCAACTTTCTCACTCCCAAATAAGGGACAAAAGTTCAAATTACCTGACGGCAATTCGTTGACCGACTTGGCCGTGGCTGGGTGAATGATGAGTTGGCCCGGGTGCTGGATTGCACACAAAGCCCAGCCGGCGGGCCAGCTGAGGAGTTTTGGCCCGCGCGACATCGCTCGCAAAGTCCGGCACCCCATCCAACTCATGAACCGATGATCGGCCATGAGAAGGAGGGGTGGTGGTGTCGGCGGTAAGCGCAGGCCCGAAGGTCGGACAGCTGGCCGGGCTGCCGACTGACGGGGCCACGGGCGAGGTGCTGCTGCTGCACTCCATGGGCTGCACTACGTGGGGACGGGTGAGGCAGGGCCGGACGCGGCGCTCCGACCTGACAGTCCCCTCAACCCGAGTAGTAGCAGTCAAATACGGGACAAGAGCGGTCCCGTATGGGACAAACCAATTTAGCCCAATATACGGGATGTCCCAGCTAATACGGGACAGTTGGCAACCCTAGACTCCAAGGCCAAGGTCTTGTAGTTTGCAGATGAGCCTTTTGATATGATAGCATTGATGGCTGAGCTGTTATGCAACGATTAGCTTGCTGACATAGATATTTATATTATCAAGTTGACCCAGAGATGAATGGAGTGCAAGGGAGATGGGATCCTCCCTGGACCTACATTCCTGTACTCAATTCGCATGTTGTCCATTAGACTTGTGCAGATGTGCGACATTACCAATCATTCAATACACTTACTTATGGTCGATGTTAAAGTGATTGGGCACTCTAATCATTGAGACAGGTCATTTCCTGGAGACTGGAATGATGGAGGTTTCCTAGAAGTGGAATGAATGGAAATAAATAACATGCTGCTTAAGTGAGGCGTTAAGCTGAAGTAATCTTACAGCATCCGTGGAGGAAAATGGACAGATGATGTTTTCGGGTCCGGACTGTTGAGACCAATAAAGAGTCCCAACCTGGTGTCATCTGTTCATTTCCCTCCACCGATGCTGCCTGTCATGCCGAGTTTCTCCAGTGCTTTATTCGAATACCTGCAGCGTTGAGTTTCAGGTTAGAGATACAGCTGGGAAGCTGGCCCTTCAACCCATGCCGACATCGACTCCCATTCATACTAGTTCTATGTTATCCCACTCAAGCATCCTCTTCCTACACAATATGGGTAATTTACAGAAGCCAATTATCCTACAAACCCGCACGTCTTTGGGATTTGGGAGGAAACTGGAATGTCCGGAAGAAGCCCACACAGCCACAGGGGGGACATGCAAACTCCACACAGACTTGTCTTGTGTCTATGACCTCACACTGATAGGAAGAATGCTTTTTTCACTATAAAGATCATAGGTCAATCTTTCATCAGTAACTTTCTACGTGATAGAAACGCTGATATTTAACTGTGTAAATGTACGAAAGAAACAGCAATAACAGCAAGCCCTGTGTAATCAGCGTTATGTTGTCAAGCTGTTAGTACAAAGAGAGCATGTACAGAGCAAGTAAGAATGAGTAACTCGGAGTGAAGAAACCTGATTCATTTCTCCTCCAAGGCGGTACGGTGGCACAGCGGTAGAGTTGCTGGCTTACAGCGCCAGAGACCCGGGTTCGATCTCGACTAATGGTGCCGTCTGTACGGAGTTTGTACGTTGTACGCGGGTTTTCTCCAAGATCTTCCGTTTCCTCCCACACTCCAAAGACGCACAGGTTTGTAGATTAATGGGCTTGGTAAATTAAAAAATTGCCCCGAGTGTGTGTAGGATAGTGTTAATGTGCGGGGATTGCTGGTCGGAGCAGGTTGGAGGAGACCCGGTGGGCCGAATGGCCTGTTTCTGTGCTGTATCTTTAAACTAAACTATACAAGCCTTCTGTAATCAGTTACTTTGTGAAGCTGAGTTAGTACAAAAAGAGCATGTACAAAGCAAGTAAGAATGAGTAACTTAGAGCGAAGAAAGCTGATTCATGTCTCATCTAAAGATTATAGTCCCTAGTTTTCTCATGGTTCAACGATACATCTAATCCATGCAGTACAATTTTGGTAGTTGTCAGCACCACTTTGATTGAGCATGATAGGCAATGAACACATTGCTTCTTCTTATCCTTATTTTTGTTTGATTTATATGTTCACCTTCATTTGACTTCCATGCGGAATTAAGCAGAACTATCCACTTCCTCCGTGCTCTCATTGCTCGGTGTAACAATTGGAGTAACCAGAACTGTATGTGGCAAAAAGAAAAAAGAATGTTTCCCCTCTCGGATATCCGCTTCATAACAAGGATCAAATGTCTGGCTATTGTTGGATCTTGGACTTGTTGAAGCTACACTGAACAGTCTGTACTGTGCTGCCTGCCAGTTGGATTTACTCCAAATTCCAGAGTTGGCAGTTGCAGCAAAGCAATAACAATATTCAGACCTTGAAAACAGTAGAAATTAATTTTTAATTAAATGAAAGAAAGTATGTCGCATTTGTGCATCTTCAATATGTGTGTCAAAATGCTCGGCAGGCAGGGCTAGATTAACCATTAAGCAAAATAAGCACGCGCTTAGGGCATCAAGGGAAGGCGGGCACCACAGAAATGGTAAATGGTTTACGGCACAAAAGAAATCACTTTAAACTTGCTAAAATAATATTCAAAGTGGTTTATATGATCGGAAATATAATTTCGAAGTGTTCATGGTGTCATAGAGACGTCATATAAAATTGACCAATCATAAACAAGATGGGCGGAGTTTATGATTTATTCACGTGTTGCTGGGTATTATTTACCAGTCAGTTTTATGCGTTGGTGAATGGCGTTTGCGTGTGGTGTTTATTTCTCGGCAAATTTACAGTGATAACACACAATAATTTATAGAGTGAAAATGTCAGATTGTAATTCAGATAACTCTCTCTCGCTCTCTACATATATATATATATATATACTATTTCTCTCTCTCCCTATATATATATATATGGTAAAATTGCCTAAAGTGCTCGTCTTTACCATTACCGAAAGTGCTCGTTTTGGAATCTGCCTTTTATAACCTAACCTAACCTATGTTCAAAGGCAGAGTCCAAAACGAGCACTTTAGTCAATTTAGCCATATATATATATATGTGTATGTGTGTGTGTATGTATTGTAAGTTCAAATAATGTTATATATCATAATTATTAATTATATTGCCCTGCAATTTATAAATATTTCCCCTTTTAAAAGCGTTTTCTATTGACACAAAAAAATAAAATAAAATAGTAATAATAGTAGGTATGTTACAAAACTTACCTTCAGTCGCGCTGTAATTCTGCCACTGGCCGTGTGCGCGATTTTGGCGCCTTTAAGGGGGGGGCGGGGTTAAAACGCGGTTTCTCCTCCCTTGTCCTGGAAATATTTTGTTGGAGTACAAACCTTCGCTGACAAAATCGTTCCTACCGGCGATTTGTGAATTTTTTTTAAAAATTAAATCGTCAATGTCAGCGCTACAGTCATTTTAAAAGCAGCTCCTGAAGCGTCAACGCCAATAACGGGGACGGATTTCACACAATGGACAGGTAAACGAAAGTGCTTTCTTTAAATGTATAAAAGTGCTTCTTAAGAAGCCTTTAATTCACATTTTGTCATGCGACACGGTGATTTTATTCCCCGAATTAACGGCAGTATTTTTCATGCCAATACGGGGTTAAATTCACCGCAAATGAACGTTCCAAAAGATCGCGTTCCAGAAATTCTCACTCGCAAGATGAATTAAATCCCCATTAATTTACAGGTATTAAACATTCAATTCCTTCCATTTGGCCTGTAAATTCATGAAAATTAGATTTAAAAATTATGTTATATTGTGAATTATTGTGTGAATGTTATTTGGACACTTAGGCTATTTAAAAATGTTAATCTATTCTTAAGAAATTGATAGATGTTTAGATCTAGTAATTGAATTTTGTAATTAGCTACAATTAGGTAACTAACTAATTATATGCTTTACTTTCATGTCTTCGAAGTAAGATTGTTTCATATTTGTTTCAGAATGCTTCAATCTATAATACCTGAAAATTTCTTTCAGTTACCATAATTTTTAAGAAAGTTATGGGCTTTTAACTGTCCTCGATCACAGCTTTTGTGTTAAGTCAATGGAAAAGCAATAGGGAACTAGATGCTAATTTCTGAGTATGATAATGGCCATACCTTTTTTAATACTGAAGATATGAAAGTGAATTAAGTGTCAAATTAAACTTCTTTTTATGCTTTATCTGATGGGATAAATTGCAGACTTTATTTTTTAAATCTCAAAATTTTATAACATTGCTAATAATAGGTTAATTATATACATTAATCTTGGGAATACAACAAAATCTGAATCTGGTAACTGCCTCACGGTCCACGGAGGTTCACGTGATTGTTCTTGTTTTAGTCATGAACTTTATAAAATAATATTGAGTGTGCCTTTCCAAATGTAGACATTGCCTTTCGTATATTTTTAACATTAATGGTCACAAATTGCTCAGCTGAGTGTTCATTTTCTCAGTTGAAGTGTATTAAATATCCCATCAGAACAACTATGCAACAAGGCAGGCTGGATGCCTTATCTCTACTAAGTATAGAAGCAGATGTGTTACGTAAGATTAATTTTGAGGATCTGATCAAAGACTTTGCAATTTAAAAAAGTAGGAGAAAACTTTTCAAAAATGAATAAAGTGGAATTATACAAAAATAAACATTATTTTCCATCTTACTGTTAGTTTTGTTTCATTTTGAAAAATAAAATAAAAAATTATTTTATGGTTTATTATTGATTATATTTTGAATTACATATATATGGGGGCACCAAAATCTTTTAAGTGCTTAGGGCCTCTATGGGTCTTAATCCGGCCCTGTCAGCAGGTGAATGTGGTTAGAGAGGCATGGAGTTGTATAGTATAGTGAAAGGGCCCTAAGCCCACCTCATCATGGCAAACGTCAATGTGCAACAAATCCATTTGCCTGCATTAATTCCACATTCCTCAATATTTTGCTCATTTAAGAAACTATTAAGATCATCCGACAAGGTGTTAAGGGCCTGTCCCACTTGGGCGTTATTTGCGCGTCATTTACACGACATCATTTACGCGCGCATCGTGTGTGCTGACGTAGGCAGTGACGCGCGGTGCCCCAGGATTTTGGGATGTACAAAATCTTCGCGCGCCATCTGAGTGACGCGCAAATGACGCCCAAGTGGGACAGCCCCTTTACTATTACTGACTCCACCACCTTCTCTGACAGCACATTCCAGATACCAGCCCCTTTTTGTGTGAAAAAGCTTCCACTCAGATCTCCTTGAAACCTCCTCCGGCACACCTTCCAACTGTACCCTCTAGATTTAAAGTATTACATTAACATTAAGTGGCTTTCACTCCAGCCGGCCATCTGCATTGCGCAGTTTTGCTCAAGGGCAAGCTGGGCAAGCTGGGCAGATGAGCAGTCCTCTCCCAGCAAGAAAGAAAGAACACAATACACAACAGAAATTAAACATAACACACAAAACATCCACCACAGTGGGGCCAGCACTTCCCGCTGTGACGGAAGGCACAAAAGGTCAGTCAGTCTTCCTCGTTCTGTGGACCCGTGGTCGGGGCTCTGAACCCTTCTCAGTCGCCGCTACGGACGGCCCGATGTACAGGCCCTCTCGCCGGGATGATGGAAACTCCGACGTCGGGACGGATGGGAACACCCCGCGGATCGGAATTCCCAAATCGGCCGCTTCCTACCGGAGACGGCGGCTTCACGGTGCCAAGTACACAGGCCCAGTGGTCGGGCCACTTCTCCAGGCGATCCTCGGCGATGGTCGCAGGCAGCTCCACGATGGTAAAGTCCATGCCGCGCACGCGGCTAGAAGCTCCACAGACCGAGCTCCATGATGTTAGAGCGCGGCCCCGCGGTCGGAGATCCAACACTGGAGTTCCGCGATGTTGAAGTCCACGCTGTGCCTGCTGCTGAAGCTCTAGGCTCTGGGCCGGTCACCGGTCGGAAAGGCCGCATCAATCCAGTTGGTAGGCCGCGAGGGGGGGCGAAAATGCGACACGGAGAAAAGTCGCATCTCCGCAGAGGTAGGTGACTGGAAACAGTGTCCCCCATTCCCCCGCCAGCACCCCCGGCATAAGACACACCGAGAGACACACTAGGCATTAGGACACACTAAAAATAACAAAAAGTGGAAAAAAACACACGAGCTGCTGGCGGGGCTGTCGCGCGCGGCGCGATCTTGGGGAATAGAGTATACCATGGGGAAAATACACTGGCTATCTACCCTATCAGTGCCTCTGATAATTTCATATACCTCTCAAAAAGCTGGAGTAACTCAGCGGGACAGGCAGCATCTCTGGATAGAAGGAATGGGTGGCGTTTTGGGTTGAGACCCTTCTTCAGATCTATCATGTATCTTCTCAGCCTCCTTCATTCCAGGGAAGACAACATTTGCTTATCCAATCTTTCCTGATGACTCATGTTTTCCAATCCAAGTAACACACTTGTGAGTAGGAAGGAACTGCAGATGCTGGTTGACACCAAAGATAGACACAAAATGGTGGAATAACTCAGCGAGTCAAGCAGCATCTCTGAAGAAAAGGAATAGATGAAGTTTCGGGTCTAGACCCTTCTTCAGACTGAGTGTCTCTCTTGACCCGAAACGTCACCTATTCCTTTTCTCCGGGAGATATTGCATGACCAGCTGAGTTATTCCAGCATTTTGTATCTAACATCCTTGTGAATCTTTTCTGCACCCTCTCTCCTGTAACATCCTTCTTCCGGTGCGGTGACCAGAATTGCACACAATGCTCCAAGTGTGGCCTAGCAAACATGTTGTATAAATGTAAAAGGCCTGTCCCACTTTCACGACCTAATTCACGACCTTTTTTACTCGTGGACATTTTTCATCAGGCTAGACAAACGCCCGACCGACTTGATGCGACTAGTACCTACGACTAGCATCACGACCTACCCACGACCAACCTACGACCTCCAACGACCATGCTTCGAGTATGAGTCAAGGGCAAACTCGGCAGAGGTCGTGAATTAGGTCGTGAAATTGGGACATGTCCTTAACATGACATCCCAACACTTACACTCAGTCTGAGCCCAGGAAAACAGACATGCCAAACGCCTCCCTCACCACCTTGTCTAGCTGTGTTGCCATTTAACTTCCTAAAATGCATTAATTTGCACTTATCCAAAGTAAATTCCACCTACCCTTCCATTGTCCGCTTTCTCAGTTGATCTGTATTTTGCTGTGACCTTAGCAATCCTTCATCACTGCTCGGTATAACGTTTGTGTCACCTACAAACTACTAATCATTGCCACGCACAATCTAATCCAAATCATTAATATTCACGACAAACAAAGAGGGCAAATCACCAATTCCTGCGGCTCACTACGTCACAGACTTTCAGTGAAAATCAAACCTCCACTATCACCTTTTGCCTCCTACCACCAAGCCAGTTCCGTATCCATTTTACTAACTCGCCCTGAATCACATGAGATCAAAAGTCAAGAGTGTTCATAAGGTCATAAGATCATGTGATAGGAGCAGAATTAGGCCATTCGGCCCATCAAGTCTACTCCACCATTCAATCATGGCTGATCTATCTCTTCCTCCTAACCCCATTCTCCTGCCTTCTCCCCATAACCTCTGACACCTGTACTAATCAAGAATATATCTATCTCTGCCTTAAATATGTCCACTGACTTGGCCTCCACAGTCTTCTGTGGCAAAGAATTCCACAGTTTCACCACCCACTGACTAAAGAAATTGCTCCTCATCTCCTTCCTAAAAGAACGTCCTTTAATTCTGAGGCTATGACTTCTAGTCCTAGACCCTCTCCACATCCACTCTATCGAAGCCTTTCACTATTCGGTATGTTTCAATTAGGTCCCCCATCATTCTTGTAAACCCCAGTGAATACAGGCCCAGTGCTGTCAAAACGCTCATCATATGTTAACCTACTTATTCCTGGGATCATTCTTGTAAACCTCCTCTGAACCCTCTCTTGAGCCACACATCCTTCCTCAGGTGTGGTGCCCACAATATTCCAAATGTGGCCCGACCAGCGCCTTATAGAGCCTCGGCATCACATCCCTGTTTTTGTATGCAAGCCCTCTCAAAATAAATGCTGGTGTTGAATTGCCATTTGTATCAAAACTGAAAAATGAAATTCTTTTTTGCACCAGCATAACAAGTCTGTGAACACAGACAGGTAACAAAGTAATAAAACAAACCAAAAAAAGTCCAATAAATAAAAAAATATTACTGCAAAACAACACATTAGCATGTCCCTAGTGCAACCAAGCCAGTCTGTAGTTTGAAGTTTAGTTGGTGTGTGTAGTGTTCAAAAGCCTGACGGTTGTTATGAAGAAGCTGTCCCTAAACCTGGAGGTCATAGTTTTCAGACTCCTGTAGAGCATGCATAGGGTAGTGTGAGTCCTTGGTCAGTTTCCTATCCTCTGGATTATTCCAGACGGCAGTTGTTGTTTTTTTGTCATATCTCACAGTTTACTGTTCATTGCTGCATTACAGAAGTGACCCAAACTCCATACACTTTTTTACCACGTGCACCAAATATGAACCGGAACAATCAAATTCTTACGTGCTGCAGCTTTACTGGTGCGTTAGACACAACAACAACAAAAATAAATATACAATAATTTATCAGTTATTCTTTCGTAAACTAAGGAGAAAAAAAAATACATAGAGCAGCGATAGTGGTTTGCAGTGGTTTGGTGCTAATGTAGGATTGGTATTGACGGGTGTCAGGGGTTATGGGGAGAAGGCAGGAGAATGGGGTTAGGAGGGTGATGTCGAGGGTTGCCAACTTTCTCACTCCCAAATAAGGGACAACAGGTCAAAATACACGACAAATTCCCGACGACAATTCGTTGACCGACTCGGCCGTGGCTGGGTGAATGATGAGTTGGCCCGGGTGCTGGACTGCACACAAAGCCCAGCCGGCGGGCCAGCTGAGGGGTTTTGGCCCGGGCGCCGGGGTCACGCGCAAAGCCTGGCGCCCCATCCAACTCATGAATCGATGATCGGCCATGAGAAGGAGGGGTGATGGTGTCGGCGGTAAGCGCAGGTCCGAAGGTCGGACAGCTGTCCGGGCTGCAGACCGACGGGGCCACGGGCGAGGCACTGCTGCAGCACTCCATGGGCTGCACTACGTCGGGACGGGTGAGGCGGGGCCGGACGCGGCGCTCCGACCCGACAGTTCTGTCGACCCGAGTAGTAGCAATCAAATACGGGACAAGGGCGGTCCCGTATGGGACAAACCAATTTAGCCCAAAATACGGGATGTCCCGGCTAATACGGGACAGTTGGCAAACGTAGAGAGATAGATGATCAGCCATGTTTGAATGGCAGAGTAGACTGGATGGGATGAATGGCCTATTTTGTTCCTATCACATATGACCACATATGAATGTGGCGCCTACAAGGTTGATGCTGTCCAACTGCCTTGACAGGTTTATCTGACTTCTCTGCAGTATTCCGTGCACTTTCTACCGCCATTGCAACATGCGTTATTAAAGCAGAAGTATTCTATTTGGGGAAGAGTACATACATACCTCTCAGGGCTGAATGCCATGGTTGCAGTTGTGTGTGCCTTGCAGTAGATCGAGGGTTGGAAGTAACATGGATGCCTGACAATAAGGCCTTAGAAACTTTGCGACGAAAGACCATGTTAATGGTATCGAGGAGGCGTTTAGATAGTCATACAGATATGCAGGGAATCAAGAGATATTGATCATGTCCAGACTGAGGAGATTAGTTTATCTTGGTTCGACATGGGCCAAAGGGCCTGTTCCTGTCTTGTACTTTTGATGTTTTTATGTAAGTTCCGTAAGTCCTAGTGTCATAGGTTAAATCCTGAAAGTTCTGTACCTGTACCTATTTCAATTAATTCCGATATATATCCCAAAAAACTTTTTCAAAAAAATCGACTCTATTGTTACAAGCTTTATCTGGGATTATAAGAATCATAGAATAAGCAAAAAACATTTATGTAAGTCAAAGAGTAACGGAGGTTTGGCTTTGCCAAATTTCTTATTTTATTTTTGGGCAGTCCATATTAAAAACATGAATTTCTGGCTGGAAGAAATGGATCAATATCCAGATTGGTTAAGGATGGAAAAGGAAGACTGTTTACCTTTTGAAATTGGCTCGATTATATTTGCTCCAACAAAATTGCATAAAAAAACCTATAAGGAAAACCCTATAATACATAGTGGAATACGAATTTGGAAACAATTAAAGAAAGCTTTAAAACTGAATAATATACCACTATGTCTTCCCATTGTAAATAATCCTTTATTCAAGCCATCCATATTGGATAGAGGTTTTATACAATGGAAACATTATGGAATTAAAAAGATTGGACATCTTTATAGGGAAGGCATGTTTTTGTCATTTCAAGAGCTACAACAGAATCATGGACTGCACTCAAATAATTTTTTTAGATATCTACAAATTAGGGATTATGTTAAATCTAATACACAAGTATATAGGACCAGGGAACCAGAAATTCTTGGTGAATGTTTGAATAAGCATCCTAACACTGAAAAATTAATAGCTTATATTTATAACACCCTCTTAAACAATGAGGTACCACCGATGGAACTATATAGACACACATGGGAAAATGAGTTAGGTCATTCTATAACGAAAGACATTTGGGACGAAAGTTTACAACATATACATCAATGCTCGTTAAATGCCAGACATGCTTTAATACAATTTAAAGTCTTACACAGATTACATTATTCCAAAGTAAAACTAAATAGAATCTTCCCACATATTTCTTCTATCTGTGATAAATGCTTACATCTAGAGGCCAATTTAACACATACTTTTGCCAATTGTATAAAAATTAAAAACTTCTGGATTGATATTTTTGAAATAATTTCTGAAGTTGTTAATACAAAATTGGATCCAGACTCAAAATTAATAATACTTGGGATATCAGAACAAAGTTTAACACTCACAACAAACCAAAGAAACTTCCTTGACTACAGTATAATAACAGGGAAAACATTAATATTAACATTTTGGAAAGGTCCTATAACCCCCACAATTAAAATGTGGATTGTGGAAATGTCGGAGACCCTACACCTAGAAAGAATTAGACGTGTCTTAATGGACAAACAAGAACTTTTTGTTAAAATATGGGCTCCATTCATTAACTATTTGAAGGGATAGAGTGGCCAAGCACGAAAACCCAACTAAAGCTTGAACTCAGGATTAGATGTAAAAATATATTTCATAACCTACGAACTTATCTCCAAAGACGTATTATAAGTAGTTCATTCCACCTCTTTTTTTTTTCTCATGATATTTGTAATGCTTTTTTCTTTCTATCTTTCTTTTTCTATCTATATAAAAAAAAACATTAGAAGCAGAATTAATCGACAATTGACAATTTTAATAATGTATGATTGATGTATATGAAAAGCTTTTATTTCTATTATAATACGTTACCATACCTTATAATATGTTTGCTTCTAATAAAAATATTAATCACATAAATCCTGAAAGTCTCATAATATTATGAGACTTTCAGGAACATCTTTTTGGTGACCTGTTGTGCTGTTTGTTTTACTGTTAAAAAGCAGAGGAGGAATTTCTAGGCCTTCATGATCATTAAACACTGCTCATGCGTGGCATTCAAAACAAGATGGCCCATCATCTGAGGACGATCTTTGCAGCATGCTACAACCTTTAGTTATTCAGTTGTCGAAGGTATATTTCCTTTGACAACTTAATACGTTGTGAATTGAATGGGAAGATAAAACATGGAAATATGCCCTTTGGCCCACAGAGTCCACGCTGACCCATTCACTCTAGGTCTCTGTTATTTCACTTTCTCATCCACTCCCTGCACATTCAGGGCAATTTTACAGAGACTAATTAACCTACAAAACCACATCTTTCGAAGGAAGGCTGAGCACCCAGAGGAATCTCACGTGGTCACAGGAAGAACATGCAAACTCCACACTGTCAGCACCTGAGGTCCGGATCGCACCCAGGTCTCTGGCAATGGGCCACTGCGCCACCCACTATATTTACTTTAGACTTTAGAGATACAGCATGGAAACGGGTCCGTCGACCCACCGCATCCACCCTGTACACCAGCACTATCCAACACACTAGGAACAATTTACATTTTTTTCTGGAAGCCAATTAGCCTACAAACCTGTACATCTTTGGAGTGGGGGGAAACCGGAGCACCCGGAGAAAACCCACGCAGGTCACTGGGAGAACGTACAAACTCTGTACAGACATCACCCATAGTCGGGATCAAACCCAGGCCTCTGGCACCAAAGAGACTAGAGCTATCTTGGTCTGGCACTGTCAGGAAGCAACTCTACCGCTGTGCCACTGTGCTGCCCCTGTATAATATATAACCCGATTTAGATAATGATTTCACATCTGAAAAGTACAACGAATAAGAAATGATACCATTGCCTCCAACAGTAACTGTTTGGGAAAAGTGGCCAAGGGATCTGTCGGTAGTCCACAGTTGCCAGCTGCAGAAGGTTACTCTCCCTCATCCACCTTCTGCTCTCAGACTGAATAGCTGAATGGGGGAATGTGATAAGAAACAGCTGGATGATGCCAGCGTGGTTTTTTTTTGTGGTTGCCATTTCCAGAGCTTGGGCAGCTATTCTTCGCCAGCTATTTGTTTTGAGCTTTTCTTGAGTTACCCGTGCAGTTTTTGCCAGGATAGCGCTCTGCCAGTGCGCAATTCGATGGTGGATTTCCACAGGATCCTCCCCACTTCTGTTACACGCATGTTCTTGATCAGTTGCCAGGACAACCATCATGCGTGAATGGAAAAGTTCCTCACAGCTGTTGCTGCAAATTAAGCACTAACCTCTCCAAGACTGATTTCTCTTTCAAAAGAAGCGACTACTACAATCCATAGGACTGTCTGCATAATTTAATAAATATTTTAATTACACTGTCTGCAGGTGTCTAGTTTGCATAATAAGAACCATCCTTGGTTAATGGGACTTGGCACAGTTAATTCAAACATGCATAGGCAGAATCACGTCACATATCTTCTGGCATGAAGGTCAGGGCAATATTGTGTTTGCTTAATGGGAGCCAGAGTGCTGGACATGGTGTGAATTGACTTGTGTTAGCTGGCAGTGTACTGTATGTCACTGCAGCTGCAGTGACCTCATCGTTGGCCTTTGTGGATAGTGCGTCAAAACGGAATCTAGTTCAAAGTTCATTTCCCTGCATAACAATTCCCTGAGCTCTGCCATTTGATCAACGTAAGCTTATCAGTGGATATATTTAATTGGTGGTCATGGTGGCGCAGCGGTAGAGTTGCCGCCGTAAAGCGAATGCAGCGCCGGAGACCCGGGTGCTGACTACCGGTGCTGTCTGTGCGGAGTTTGTACAGTGACCTGCGTGGGTTTTCTCCGAGATCTTCGGTTTCCTCCCACACTCCAAAGACGTACAGGTTTGTAGGTTAATTGGCTTGGTAAATGTAAAAATTGTCCCTAGCGTGTAGGATAGTGTTAACGTGCGGGGATCGGTGGTCGGCGCGGACCCGGTGGGCCGAAGGGGCTGTTTCCACACTTAATCTCTAAACTAAACTAAACTAAACTGTTTCTTTAACGTTTGGATAGTCCCAGCCTATGGATAGTGGATCAGTGGATATATTTAAGGCAGAGATAGATAGATTCTAGATTAATACGGGTGTCAGGGGTTATGGGAGAAGGCAGGAGAATGGGGTTAGGAGGAAGAGATAGATCAGCCATGACTGAATGGTGGAATAGACTTGATGGGCCGAATGGCCTAATTCTGCTCCTATCACATGATCTTAGGATCTTTCCTGCTATTTTATCATTCCCGTTGTTCTTTTGTACCTCCCTACTTTTCATCTTTACCATTTCTCCTTCAGTGGGGTTCGTCGGGTAACTTAACACATTCTCTGTCAATGATGCAGCCTCCAGGAGCTTGGGTTGGAACATATGCTTTAATTATATCTGCACGTTTTTCAGAGGGTTTGGAGGGGGTGGTGGTGGCAGAAGGAATGGCATTCAAATCCTTTGATCCAACAAAGTATTTTAAGGTAATGGCACAACTCAACAAAACACAACACAACTGGCACAAAGAGTGGAATTCTTCAACACAGAAGGCTGTGGAGGCCGTCAGTGGATAGATAGAATCTTGATTACTACGGGTGTCAGAGGTAATCGGGAGAAGGCAGGAGAATGGGGTTAGGAGGGAGAGATAGATCCGCCATGATTGAATGGTGGAGTAGACTTGATGGGCCGAATGGCCTAATTCTGCTCCTATCACATGATCTTATGAACAGAATTGTTATAAATGTCTTAATTCAGTGCACCGTAAAGATCCACCTTTAGTACAAATGGGGATGGACAGCGTTTGAAGAAGCGTTTGACCACATTGTAAGCATTTATATAATCCACGTACAGCCAAATCTTCCAAACAAACAAAGCCTTCAGACAAAGGGTGGTGGGTGTATGGAACAAGCTGCCGGATAAGGTAGTTGAGGCAGGGACTATCCCAACGTTTAAGAAGCAGTTAGACAGGTACATGGATAGGGCAGGTTTGGAGGGATATGGACCAAATACGGGCAGGTGGGACTAGTGTAGCTGGGACAGCCAGGGAGCCGCGCGGGCGGCGGGTGTGTCCCTGGGACCCGCGCGGGCCCGATCCAAGGCCTGTCTGGGCCGAGGGAGCCTAAGCAGTGGCGGCGATAGGAGCCTCGGCGGCATCAGCGGGAGCCTTGGCATTGGGGTAGAACAATGGAGGACCCGGCGTGGGGGGACCTCCATGTGGGACGGTGGGTGAACAAAGGGGGACCTGGTGTGGGGGAGGGGGGACTCTAGTTTAGAATCCTCTGCCCAGGGTGATAAGTCTGTGTTTGTTCATTTGTTCCGGTGAAGGCGCTGTGCACATGGCAGCCAGACTACAGTCACTTGTCATTTTCTGTTTGTTTTCACTTTTAATTTCAAGTTTTCCTCCGGGGATGAATAAAGTTTTATTGTATCGCATCGTCTCGTATCGTACATGATGGCCGGTGTGGGCAAGTTTGGCCGAAGGGCCTGTTTCCACACTGCATCACTCTATATCACTCTCTCTCGCACCTATTTTCTATGTATCTATGTATCTATGTATCTATATGCAGAGCAAACCAGTTAGTTAGTACGTACATAAATGTACGTCAGAGATTCCAGGTATATTGAGCCTTCCAAAAAATGTCAATCAGCTGGCTAACTCCAGGATTTATTTAAGATTTGCAGTATTATTTAAGATTTATCTGCAGTCCTTTCGCTGTTCGAAGATTACAGCCTACTTATAACAGAATAATTTCTCATTATTGTTCAAGTATGTGAAATATTGTACGCAATGATAAACTTACAAGTTACGTTACAGACATTCTTAGTGTCAAGTCATGGTGAAACATTTTACAAGTGATTTGGTTAGGGCCGTCCAATGGAGCTGTGTGCTTAACTCTGCTCCATAGCTGGAGTTCTGTTTTGGAAGTCTTCTGTGATAGATTATGGATTCCACCCTTCTGAATTAATGTAGTTTAGTTTAGAGAAACAGCGCAGAAACAGGCCCTTCGGCCCAACGGGTCCGCTCCGACCAGCGATCCCCACACATTAACGCAAGCCAACACACACTCGGGACAATTTACACTTATACCAAGTATACAAACCCAAGCCAATTAACCTACAGACCTGTACGTCTTTGGTATGTGGGAGGAACCCAAAGATCTCGGAGAAAACCCACACGGTCACGGGGAGAACGTACAAACTCCGAACAGACAGCACCCATAGTCGAGATCGAACCCAGGTCTCTGGCGCTGTAAGGCAGCAACTCTACCGTTGTGCCACCGTGCCGCCTGTCAGTCGGATCAGACAAAGTATTGGAGATGCTATTAATGTGAATGGACATCATGGACTGGTGATCAGCATGCTGTCATTTATTTTTATTGATTTAATTTTATATTGATGTTCTTAATTATTAATGTTTCAATGGAGTTGATTTTTATATTTCAATTGTTTATATGATAAACGATAAAAAGGATTTAAAAAAAGGTCTTAAGGTCATAAGTGATAGGAGCAGAATTAGGCATTCGGCCCATCAAGTCTACTCCATCATTCAATCATGGCTGATCTATCGCTCACTCCTAACCCCATTCTCCTGCCTTCTCCCCATAGCCGCTGACACCTGTACTAATCAAGAATCTATCTATCTCTGCCTTAAAAATATCCACTGACTTGGCCTCCACAGCCGTCTGTGGCAAAGAATTCCACAGATTCACCACCATCTGACTAAAGAAATTCCACCTTATCTCCTTCCTCAAAGAATGTATTTTAATTCTGAGGCTATGACCTCTAGTCCTAGACTCTCCCACCAGTGGAAACATCCTCTCCACATCTACTCTATCTAAGCCTTTCACTATTCGGTTAGTTTCAATGAAGTCCCCCCTCATTCACCTAAACTCCATCGAGCACAGGCCCAGTGCCGTTCTATATCTATCTATATCACCGTCTATATCTCGCGTTTCCCTTTCCCCTGACTCTCAACCCGAAGAAGTATCCCGACCCGAAACATCACATTTTCCTTCTCTCCAGAGATGCTGTCTGACCCGCTGAGTTAATCCAGCAGTTTGTGTCTATCTTCTCTTTGTTCAACTTGGCATCATGTTCAGCACTGGCATCATGTTCGGCATAAACACCATGAGTCAAAGTGCCTTTTCCTGTGCCGTATTGTTCAATGTTCTGCCTTTCTGTATCCAGCTTGTCTTGCGCCTTGTTTCCGATGCAAATTAAAACTTTTTAAAGTTACTATGGATTATAATAAAAAAACAAACAGCATGTCTGAAGAAGGGTTTTGACCCGAAACGTTGCATAGTTCCTTCGCTCCATAGATGCTACTTCACCCGCTGAGTTTCTCCAGCATTTTTGTCTACCTTCAAGTTTCCAGCATTCTTAAACAAACAGCATGTTGTTATTTTGGATAACTAACATCAAAATGCAAAATGAACAGCTAACAACGTATCTATAATTTCATTTCAATCTTCTTGCTGCAGTGCTGTGCATTCTTCCTTTTCAGATAGAAGCATAGATCTTAGAAAATAGGTGCAGGAGTAGGCCATTCGGCCCTTCGAGCTAGCACCGCCATTCAATATGATCATGGCTGATCACCTAGAATCAGTACCCCGTTCTTGCTTTTCCCCCATATCCCTTGATTCCGTTATGCCTCCATTTGCCTCCATTGCCTTCTGTGGCAGAGAATTGCACAGATTCACAACTCTCTGGCTGAAAACGTCTTTCCTTATCTCATTGCATTGTGTCCTCTGTGGAGGAGACTGACAGCAAAGGTATCGTTTTTACATTTGTAAATTTGATTCCTGCTTCTAATTATGTTTATTTAGAAATGAGGTACAACATCTTCCTACTATCAAGATGAATAACCTATCCTGAATTGTACCTGCGGATTTAGATTGGGGAAAGGCACTAATTCCATGAAGTCAGATTACAAAGTTTGGGCTGAACTATGAATCACATGAAGAGAAGGTACCTGGTGTTCCTTGGTGTCATAAGAAAAATACTGTGGATATGCTAATTTTGATAACTGTTTCAGTAGTTTGTCAGGACTCAAGTTCATGTCAGAGTAGCACAAGTAGGCCATTCAGCCCATTGATTCTACTCTGCCATTTAATCATGGCTAATCTGCCTTTCCCTCTCAACCCCATTCTCCTGCCTTCTCCCTGTAACCTTTGAAACCCTCAAGGGCCTGTCCCACATATGCGATGGATTCGGCGACTGCCAGCACCCGTCAGAGTCGCAGCAGGTCGCCGAGAATTTTCAAAATGTTGAAAATCCAGCGGCGACCAGAAAAAGGTACGACTCTTTGGGCAACTACTCACGACCATACAGGCGTCACCCCGCGACATGTCGCCTGTATGGTCGTGAGTTGTCACCCAAAGAGTCACACCTTTTTCTGGTCGCCGCTGGATTTTCAACAGGTTGAAAATTTGCGGCGATCTGCTGCGACTATGACGGGTGCCGAAAAAATCGCGTAAGTGGGACAGGCCCTTTACTAATCAAGAAGCCTCCATGGACCTGGATGTGGAACATTGAATGGACACCTTCATGCTCTTTCTGGCCCCCCGAAAGATATTGGCAGGACTTTTTTCTTACAGCTGGGTTTCCTGATTTAACTTCCTTGCTTATTTCTACAGAACAGAGCATGCATTGCACTTGGTGAAAGAACAAAATACAATGGATTGTAAATAAAATCAAATGGATTGTACATAAAGCACAGGACTAATATTGACATTGTGGGCTATAATTTGCTAACAAAATAAGAGTGGACCGAAAGTCATTGGCTTCTATTTATATGGAAATGCCACAGCAATTTTATTTAATGGCAATATATAGGTGAAATGGAAAAATCTAGTATCCAATTTGTACTGCTCAAAGTTAACTTCTTTGAAAATTGCTTCACTGTGTCTGTTTTGTCATTGAAACACATCGATTTTGTGAAATTACTCAATTGTAAATTGTCTCGAGTCTTGTCCATAATGCTAGCGCACTCTGCATTGCATAAATAGCAATTCTAAGCAACCAATCTATCTACAGCTAAAATTTATTGAAAATTATTAAGTGCAGGTGATTTTTTTAAGCTTTTAATTGTTAGTTTTTAATAAAAACGTAACATTTTCTTTCAATTCATATTTCTTTGACTCTCTTTATCGCCCTTACTATATCCGGCTTGGCATTGAATTCATTATTCTAATTTTACACTTGTTTGTTTTGAGCTTTGTTATTCATTACTGGTATTGTTTGTGCTATTCACACAGACTAAGATACCCCATGATTTCCTTTTTCTACTTTTCTCTCACGTGCTGCAACTTCTAATGCACGACTTCACAGATATCATACGGCAAACTTCTAATTCTCACCTGTGTCTCAACCTGTTTCTCTGATGAAAACAGGCACTCCATAAAGTAGAACAGAATTGCTTTTGAGTGTAGTAAAAATGTATTGCTCAAAGCTGAGCAATATTTTATACTTATGATGTTTTTCCAAATTCAATTGGATGCGCAGGTGACATGTGACAAGTCACAGTGAAATTCTTTGGTCTCATACCCAAGGTATGCAAATAGACACCACCTAAAGGGCGTTGACAACGTGGAATGGAATGGAATGCAATACATTATTGTCCCATGTGACAAGGCAGAGTGAAATTCTTTGCTTGCATACCCAATGTATACAAATAGCGGCCACCCACGGCGCTGACAAAGTTACAAAGTACGCCGGCTCCTCCATTGTTCCCCCCCCCCCCCTCCACACAGCAGTTCACCCACACCGTGTCCACAATGTCCATTGTTCTTCCCCCTCCCACACGGCGTGTCCCCCACGACCTCATTGACCACCAACCACGGGTCGACCTGCGAGGCTTCGCCACCGCCACCGAGGCCTCACCGCCGCCGCCGGGTCCTTCAAAGTTACAAGGTATCCGCGCCAGGTCCTCGTTTTTTCTCCCCCACGCTGTCCTCTTTTGTTCTTCCCCCAGTCCCTCTCCCACACTCACGCCGGTCCCTCCTCGCCAGTTCCTCCTGTGTTCCCCCTGGCGCAACCCCCAACTCCGTTCAACGTAGGCTCCGTCGCCCCAGGCCCCGACCGCGGGCCCCGTCCGACGCAAGTAACAATTACTGCCTCAGTAACATGAAAATGCTGCTTCTCACCTATTTTCAAATAAAAGTAACAAAACAATACTTCCCCAGATCCTGGTTTTCACGGCTCTTGTAGATTAGATGACATTCTCCTTCTCCCACCATCAGAGATTATTTGATTGACCCGATACATTTTCCGAATAGAATAAATAAACACACCAACAGCTACAGCAACAGAAAACTATTTTCAGTTTTCTGCAGCTTCATTATCCGTGATGCCAAAATATTTGAAGAGGTGAAGAGCTTAGGATCGACTGCCTAGAAATAGGATTTCACACTTCTCGCACCTCTTAGCCGTAATGTGTATAACTGAAAAACAAAACAAATTGTCAAAAAGACATTAGAAACAGTTTAATAGTAGTTTACACCTTGAATGGGGCACTATACGAGGATGTGCATGGTTCCTGAGTGGCCGTGGATCAATTGAACATAGCTTCTGACAATTTGCTGCACGTCTGTTAGAGAAGGAAAATGGTCTTTAAAGTCACACCTCCCAGGTACAGTAGTTAGAACGTAGCAGCCCATAGAATGCCTGGCATGGAGGAGACTGGAGCTGCAGCAGAGAAGGAAGAGATTTAGAGAAAGAGACCTGGAATTATCATCAAAAGATAAAGAGGAGTCAAGTGTTTTATCATCATCAGTCCTAAACTACTATCTACCTCATTTGTGACTCTTGGACTATCTTTGAACGGACTTTACTGGGTTTATCTTGCACTAAATGTTATTCCCTTATTATGTATCTGTACAGTGTGGACGGCTTGATTGTAATCATGTATTGTCTTTCCGTTGACTGGTTAGCATGCAGCAAAAGCTTTTCACTGTACCTTGGTACATGTGACAATAAACTAAACTGATCATTTGCACCATGGACCATATACTGTATATATCTATCTATCTGTCTGTCTGTCTGTCTGTCTGTCTGTCTGTGTGTGTGTGTGTGTATGTGTGTGTGTGTGTGTGCGCGTGTGTGTGCGCGTGTGTGCGTGCGTGCGTGCGTGTGTGCGTGTGTTCCCCCCCCCCCCCCCCCCAACTTTGGTGTGAAACAATTACCAAAAGATTGCTATGTTTCAGAAAGAACTGCAGATGCTGGAAAAATCGAAGGTAGACAGAAATGCTGCAGAAGCTCAGCGGGTGAAGCAGCATCAATGGAGCGAAGGAATAGGCAACGTTTCGGGTTCAGACCCTGGGTCTCAACCTGAAACGTCGCCTCTTCCTTCGCTCCATAGATGCTGCCTCACCCGCTGGGTTTCTCCAACAATTTTGTCTACCTCAGATTCCTATTAAATCTTTTCTCCTTCACCTTAAACCTACACTTAAACGAGTCACCTACTCTGTGCATCTTCAGGGTGCTTCACTGAAGGTTCTGGTGATAAGACGTTATGTCAAATGACTTTGTTGGTCCCTTGGGGAAACTTACTTTGGGGGTGTATTCCATCCTTCCCGACCCCTTCTTTCTTTCTCTCAATCTTTCTATCTTTCCTTCTTTCTTTATTTCTTTCTCTCTTGAGACATCTACATTTCAGAATCTATGAAAGTAAAAATGCACCACACACTGAGTACTACTGATACTTAGAGGGTTTGGTGAGTTCTACAGACTGTTTTTATTGCGATTGTGGTGAGGCATGATCACATTTTTTGAAATTTCTTCTGACGTGTGAAATATAGATTCGCTAATATTCAGTGAAAATAATCTACACCATATAAAAAGCTTAGATGTACTGTAGATTCTGGAAGACATTTAGTCACGGGTTCAAATAGATATATGAAAATTCTCAGAGGATACTGTAACCTGTCTTCTTCTCCCCCTGACTCTGAAGACGGATCTCGACCTGAAACGTCACTCATTCCTTCTCTCCAGAGATGCTGCCTGTCCCGCTGAGTTACTCCAGCATTTTGTGTCTACCTTCTATTTGAACCAGCATCTGCAGTTCTTTCCTACACCTTCTCTCCAGAGATGCTGCCTGCCAAGCTGTTCCTCAAGTGTTTCAAGCATATAACTTCAGAGAGTCTGAATAGTTTTGTAATCAACTTCATGGTCTTTAAAGACCGCAAGTGGTGCAGAAAGAAGAATTCTGCCTTAGATTGGATTTTGTTGAGTATATGTTCAGCTTTTATGTCATGGGACAAGGCCTTTTTATTCAGCAGTATGTAAGTAATTGTTGGCTTCTGCCATGCAGTCCTTGGTCCATGTTAAGGAGGATAAATGGAATATCATGCATGGTTTCATTTGCTTAGATATTCAGAAGTGTTGGCAGGTCTTTAGCTTCAAGGTTTTTGCTGTATGAAATGATTAATTTGAAATCTCTTTCGTTGCTGGGCGTTCAAGTTGCCGAGCCGATAGACTTTGGGCTGTCTTGCCTTTCACTAAGAACTTTGGGCTTTTTTTTTGCACTAGCATTGTGATTATTAATTTATTGCAATCTTGTTTATTATATATTATCTAGGTGTATTGTGTTACGTTGTTATGCTGCTGCAAGTTAGAATTTCATTGTTCGATTGTAAGTGCCTATGACAATTAAACACTCTTGACTCTTGAACTTAATAAGAAATAGATTACAACAGACAATAAACAATAGGTTTAGGAGTAGGCCAGTCAGCCCTTCATGGCTGATCCTCCACATTCAGTACCACGTTCCTGCCTTCTCACCATATCTTCTGACTCCGCTATCTTTAAGAGCTGTATCTAGCTCTCTCTTGAAAGCATCCAGAGAATTGGCCTCCATTGGCTTCTGAGGCAGAGAACTCCACAAATTCACAACTCTCTGGGTAAAAAAGAGAGTGGTCCCATTGCCACCACTCTCACACACACTCCTCGTTGCAAGATTCAAATGGGAATGCCTATAACACGTGCATCATGTGTACCAAGATACAGTGAAAAACTATCCAGCGACTGCTATCAAGTCAAATCGCTCAATAATGCTTTTCACAAGCATAAACGGCAGTGCAAAGAGAAAGAATATTGCACTGCAGCTACAGAGAAAGCGCTGATTATAAAATAAAAAGTGCAAGGGCTGCAATAAAGTAGGTTGGGGGAATAGAACTGTACACTCAGCTTATGGGCGGCCCATTCAGTAGCCTCTCTGGAGAGAAGGAATAATTCCTTCTCTCCAGAGATGCTGCCTGTCCCGCTGAGTTACTCCAGCATTTTGTGTCTACCTTCAGTTTAAACCATCATCTGCAGTTCCTTCCTACAACCTATAACATTTCAATACAAGATGAGACAGTATTATGCTACAAAATTGTCCTGTTGTGCATAAGGAATCCGCACTACAGTTTTTCTTTTGGTCTCCATTGCTTCATTACGAGTGGAAAGAACAAATAAAAAAGAACATTTGTTTTGTATATGAATGTAGTATATTTCTTGACCTTAGAATGTCCCAAAGAACTTACAATCAACCATGTGATTTTGAATCACAGTCCGTGTTGTACAGCTGGAAACCTGATATTCAATTCCAACACAATATCTGACAAATCAAAAATGTGATAATGTCCAAATATGTCTCAACGTGATAAAGCAAGTCAAGAGTGTTTTATTATCATATGTCCCAGATAGAACAATGACATTCTTACTTGCTGCAGCACAACAGAATATGTAAACTTAGTACACTGTAAACAATATAATAAACGAGATATTATATTGTATAATGTATAATTGTATAATTATACATGTGTATTTGAGTGTATATATATACACATACTCTCCATACACATATATACAGATATACACACATACGTACACACAAAAAAACAGACAAACAATAATACTGCAATAATAACGATAATAGTCTAGTTCAGAGCTTATTTGAGGTTGTAGTGTTTAATAGCCTGATGGCTGTAGGGAAGAAGCTGTTCCTGAGCCTGGACGTTACAGTTTTCAGGCTCCTGTACCTTTTTTGCCGATGGCAGTGGCGAAATGAGTGTGTGGCCAGGATGGTGTGGGTCTCTGGTGATGCTGGCTGCCTTTTTGAGGCAGCGACTCCTGTAAATCCCCTCGACAATGGCAGTATGTAAGTAATTGTTGGCTTCTGTCATACAGTCCTTGATCCAGGTTGATCCAGCATGCAAGCTGAGGGATTCTTTCCCGAGTCTTGCCATAAGACAACTTCTTGATTGCCTGGTGGTTCTTTCCTTCAACATATCATCCACAAGGTGGGCATTTCTGACAATACATGACTTCCTTACATATTTTGTGCTCAAATCTCTGGAGTGAGCTGGGGACTCTCTGACTGGCAAATAATCTAATCTCTCCAAACTTTCTACCACTGAACCAAGGCTGTCATCTTTTGTCTTGATAAAAAGTCAGTTGTGTCACCACCTTGCACAAGAGACTTGGAAAGAAATGTGCCTGCCTTGTTCATTGTTTCTAAAGACAGTTCAGGTAGTATTTGTTGATGCTGAGAATCAGCCAACTCTTCACCCTTTCAACATGGCAAACTCCCTGAACAGTGCATTCTTACTTTCGTCTATGAGACTTCCATGAAAGCAATTGTATTCCTGACATCCTTGGTAGCCAAGCCTCAAACATTAAAACAACTCATGGACATATCTCAATCTGCAACTAGTCTTCAGGAGTCAAGCGATCTAATCAATATTATTTCTGATCCAGAACCTGCCCAGTATCTCATCTCCACATCTTTACCTCAACCTCTGTCCCCACATCCTCACCCACCAATTGCTCGTCCCCAAACCCTCTGGCACACTGCCCTGAACCCCTGAACCCATAGACACAGATGCACAATTGAATCCTATCCCGTTTTCACCGACACACCACCCCATCCCGTCCCATCCCAGTGAGTCAGTGTCCCACTCCTGCCCTCAAGCCCAGTGGCACAGATTAAGGCACAGTGCCACCTCAGCTCCAATCTCACGAGCGCGGCGTCCTCTCCTGCCCGATCCCAGTGATTGTGTCCTGTTCCTATTGCTGTCTCACTGACACACTGTCCAAGCCCCCAATCTTCCTTACATGTGTCGGGCTCAGAAAGAACACCAAACACCATCTGACTTCCCCTCAACCCCGACTAATTCAAAGGTTCAAAGGTCAGTTTATTGTCACATGTACCAATTAAGCTACAGTGAAGTTCTATTTACCATACAGCCATACTAAAAAAAGCAACAAGACACACAACCACATAAAAGTTAACATAAACATCCACCACAGCGGATTCCCCACATTCCTCACTGTGATGGAAGGCAATAAAATCCAATCTTCTTCCATCTTTATTCTCCCGCGGTCGGGGCAGTCGAACCATCCACAGTCGGGGCGATAGAAGCTTCTGCAGCCGGCGGTCGAAGCCCCCGCGTCGAGGCGATAGAAGCTCCTGCGGCCTGGAGCTCCCGAAGTTAAGTCCGCTGGCTCTCGCGGTTGGAGCTCGAAGGTCGATCCCTGGTATAGGGATCGCGTGCTCCGCAATGTTAAGTCCGCAGGCTCCCGCGGTTGGAGCTTCCTAACTCAGTCCCCAGCAAGAGGTCGCCAACTCCACGATGTTAGGTCGCAGTGCGGACGGAGATATGATACGGAAAAAGTCACATCTCCGTCGAGGTAAGAGATTAACAATAAAACAAGCTAAAGAGTACTAAAACATACATTTAACACATACTTTTAAACAACAAAGAAGGAAAAGGACAAGACAGGCTGTTAGCGAGGCGGCCACTCTGTTGACACACATTAAGCAAAAACAAGATCGTGTCCGGGAGACTGAATTAGATGCGGTTTATGTCGATGTAAGCTTTAGGTCACCAATAAGAATCTTGTTCACACAACTCCAAAGAAAGAACTGTGCTGTGATGTTGAAAATGGAGTTCAATCAAAATAGAGGAACTTTTGTGCATATTTCTCAATGCTGCAGCACCTGCCAGGAACTACTTGTACCTATTCTGCAGCAGGAGTCTTGCCATCCTGAGCATATCTCTTTTACATAGTATTTGTATTGGAATCCACTGGGACTGGTTCCGAAGCAGAGTCAAGAGTGTTATATTGTCATGTGTCCCAGATAGAACAATGACATTCTTACTTGCAGCAGCACAACAGAATATGTCAACATAGTACCCTGTAAACAATCTAATAAATGAGAGAGAGAAAAAAAAGTTCAGTGAGTGAAAAATATATACACGTACTCACAAATACACTTATATATATAGATTATATGTGTATATACTCACACACATATGTACACACACAAAAACAAATAATAATAGTGCAATAATAAAAATACTAGTCTTTGTAGTTCAGAACTTATTAGAGGTTGTAGTGTTTAACAGCCTGATGGCTGTAGGGAAGAAGCTGTGCCTGAACCTGGATGTTACAGTTTTCAGGCTCCTGTACCTTCTTCCCGATGGCAGTGGTGAGATGAGTGCGTGGCCAGGCTGGTGTGGGTCTCTGATGATGCGGGCAGCCTTTTTGAGGCAGCGACTGCGATAGATCCCTTTGATGGTGGGGAGGTCAGAGCCGGTGATGGACTGGGCAATGTTCATGGCTGATCTATCTCATCCCATTCTCCAGCCTTCTCCCCACAACCTGAGAATCTGACGCCCGTAGTAATCATAAATCTATCTATCTCTGCCTTAAAAAAAATCTTTGATTTGGCTTCCCCAGCCTTCTGTGGCCAAGAATTCCACAGGTTCACCACCCTCTGACTAAAGAATGTATGAACCACTCTTTCAAAACTGTTGTTTTCCTGCTTACATGCAGTGAAACCAGCAGCTTGAAATAAAATATGTTGGTTCATCTCCCCTATTGCTGGTGAAAATCCATTCTCAATACTCCAGTACGTGCAATGTAGAGGTATTTTCTGCTTCAATGGACCTTCCAGCCACCAATTTATTCTGTAATTCTATGTTTTAATTATGACACCTACTGAATGTGTTGAATAAGATTATGTCGGTAGTTCTGAGACTGCTAGTCTCACTTGTTTATTGGCAAGTTGCAGATATCATTTTCAGTGCCCGAGACAGGAAGGAGAGGCAGGCGACCTTTGCTAATACTGCAGAGCCATGCAGTCACAATTAACTAAGGGATGTGCTTCAGAGCTCAGGGACGGCCTACTCGAGTCTAAGCTTCTGAAGAAATATAATCACCGACACATCATTCCCTCGGGCAGAAGATCAGAAAACTTTGAACGCACGTTCCAGCAGATTCAGAAACTGAATCCGGGTATCAGGCCGCTGAATGGTTAGGAAGGAACTGCAGATGCTGGTTTAAACCGAAGATAGACACAAAATGCTGGAGTAACTCAGCGGGACAGGCAGCATCTCTGGAGAGAAGGAATGATTCCTTCTCTCCAGAGAGGCTACTGAATGGACCGCCCATAAACTGAGTGTACAGTATTAATCTCCCAACCTACTTTATTGCAGCCCTTGCACTTTTAATTTTATAATCAGCGCTTTCTCTAGCTGCAGTGCAACATCCTTTCTCTTTGCACTACCGTTTATGCTTGTGAAAAGCATTATTGAGTGATTTGACTTGATAGCAGTCACTGGATAGTTTTTCACTGTATCTTGGTACACATGATGCAGAACATGCTGCACGTGTTATAGGCATTCCCATTTGAATTTTGCAATGAGGAGTGTGTGTGAGAGTGGTGGCAATGGGACATAGTGTGAGGGGGAATTTGGAGGAAGCAGTGTGGTGCTGAAGCACAATCTCAGGGTCGAATGCTCACCGCACACATTGGACTATGGGGCTTTCATTTCACGTCTGTGTAGGGCGGCATGGTGGCGCAGCGGTGGAGTTACTGCCTTACAGCGCCAGTCGACCCGGGTTCGATCCTGACTACGGGTGCTGTCTGTACGGAGTTTGTACGTTCTCCCTGTAACTGCGTGGGTTTTCTCCGAGAGCTCCTGTTTTCTCCCTCACTCCAAAGATGTACAGGTTTGTAGGTTAATCAGCTTGGTATAAGTGTAAATTGTCCCTAGTGTGTGTAAGATAGGATTAATGTGCGGCGATAGTTTGAATTGATAACAGAATGTGGGCTCGAGCCAACACTGCAATTGCGCTAAATTGTGTGAATGTGTCACGGGAGCCACTTTAATGGATGCATAATCACAGAAATAGGGTCATGGATTTGCCTTTTCTGTTAGTTGCATTCATAATCCTTATTCCAAACAAAATCTTCTTGTAGATAGACACAAAATGCTGGAGTAACTCAGCGGGACCGGCAGCTTCTCTGGAGAGAAGGAATGGGTGACATTTCGGAATGGGTGACTAGTCTGAAGAAGGGGCTCAACCCAAGACGTCACCCGTTCCTTCTCTCCAGAAATGCTGCCTGTCCCGCTGATTTACCCCAGAATTTTGTGTCCATTTTCGGTTTAAACCAGCATCTGCAGTTCCTTCCTACACGTTACATTTTCTGGAATGTGTCTTAAAATAGAAATTGTTTGGTGGATTAATTTTCCCCTTCACAATAGTTTAGTCTTAGCGCAGCAAGCTGCGGGTGGCGCAGCGGTAGTGTTGCTGCCTCACAGCACCAAAGACCCGGGTTCGATCCTGACTGCAGGTGCTTGTCTGTACGGAGTTTGTACTTTCTCCCCGTGACCCGGGTTTTCCCTGGGTGCTCTCGTTTCCTCCCACACTCCAATGACATACACGTTTGTTGGCTAATTGACTTTACATAAATGTAATTTGTGTGAGTAGTGTGTTGGAAAGTGTGCGGGGATCGCTGGTCGGTTGGCGGGGACTCAGTGAGCTGAAGGACCTGTTCCCGCGATGTATCTCTAAACTAAACTAAACTAAACTAAACTAATATGTAAAGGCTTTTCAAGAGAAGAAGAATTTATTTGCTTTTCATCTATTGATTGCTTGTTACTAAGAGCTGCTGATCTGACATTACCTGAATCAGTGTCAGAAACAATATAAGTAAATGGTAAGTTATATATTTCTCCCATCTTTTATATTTAATTATGACATAGAGGGAGCTCATTCAGTCCATTCAGTCTGTGCTGGCTCTCAGACATTTCCACCAGATCCATTCCCTACATACTGTATGTCCCTGTATCCTATTTTTTTCTTACTGACTCATGAACTCTGATGATAAGCACAAAAAGCTGGAGTAGATCTAATAGGACTTGATGTTTCAATCCCTGTAATAAGTCGGCACTCTTGCTATTTGCAGTGGGATTCGAGAGGTGAAAGGTAGGGTAGGTACATCATCGGGGTCATCAGGTGGGCACCCTCCTTCTTGACGTTTCATTGATAAGCCCACAACATCTCCAGAGGGCTCAACGGTGATACTTGCCATCCCAGTTACACCCCCTCAATTCCATACCCTCCTGTCTTCATCTTGCAGCCCAATTGTTGTCTCTCCTTTGATCCAAATGCAATTGCTGCTTTTTTCTGAGGAATTTGATAATGACTTGATTGCTTGTTGGAGGGAGCGACCCCTCACCGCCATTTTCCTTAATAGCCTAGATGTAGCAACAAACCCCCTGCATCCCACTTCGACAGGGAAAATCTTGGTCTTCCACCCATATCCTTGATTATGCTGCTGGCCTTGCCAAAGGAATAGGTGACATTTCGGGTCGGGACCCTGTCTTCAGAAGAAGGGTCTAAAGAATGGTCTAGACCCGAAACGTCACCCATTCCTTTTCTCCAGAGATGCTGTCTGGCTCGCTGAGTTACCCCTGCCTTTTGTGTCTTATCATCAGTTGGTAACCAGAATCTGCAGTTCCTTCCGACACAACTCTCCCTGTTTCTCCTGCAACCCACCCTGCTTATCATGCTGCATTGACCATCACACAGATCAACCTCCCTTCCATTGACTCCATTTATACCTCACACTGATTGGCAAGGCCAGCAGCATAATCAAGGATATGGATAAATATGGATAAGTTCTCCCCTTTCCCTTTGGGCACAATGCAAAGAAATATGAAAATGCACACCACCAGATTCAGGGACAGTTTCTTCCCAGCTGTTATCAGGCAACTGGATCATCCTACCACAACCAGATACTATCTACCTCATTGGTGGCCATTGGACTACCTTTGATCAGACTTTAAATATATGCTGTAATGAACCGATTGTAATCATGTATTGATTGGATAGCACGCAACAAAAGTTTTTCACTGTACCTCGGTACACGTGACAATAAACTAAACTAAACTCAACAAAGGGGCCTGTCAAAACTCTGTGTGTCTAAAGTCTAAAGAAAATTATTTTAAAAACACAATTTAAAAAGGTCATCTTTAAAATAACTCAATCTGGTAGAAATTGATTTAAATGAAAAAATATAATAAAAGAGAGCAAAATATCTAAACTATCTGTGGCAAGTATTTTCTTCATTCAAGGTCGGCAAACTCGAGCGACTGGATGCTCTGTGAGTGCAGTTACTCGCTTGGCTCAGTACATTTGTATTTTTGCTGCTGGACTTAGCTTTTCATTAACTTGCTCTTTTCCCTTGATTATGAGTGAAAGATAAGAGATTAATTCTTCAATCCTATGCTTCCAACAAGAAGCTGCACTCAAGTGGAGTGCGGTCAGCTAGATACTCTCGTGGCTTGTTTCTGTTCACGCTCTGGTTAGTCAATTTCCCACTCACGGCATGGGATTTAATTTATGTTGAAGGTAGACACAAAATGCTGGCGTAACTCAGCAGGATAGGCAGAATCTCTGGAGAGAAGGAAATGGGTGACGTTTCGGGTCGAGACCCTTCTTCATACATCAGTCTGAAGAAGGGTCTCGACCCGAAACATCACTCATTCCTTCTCTCCAGAGATGCTGCCTGTCCCGCTGAGTTACTCCAGCATTTTGTGTCTATCTTCGATTTGTGTCTAGCATCTGCAGTTCTTTCCTACACATTTAATTTATGCTGCTTCAATTACATTTCCCACTTCACTTTCACAGTAAAGACTGCTTTTCGTAGCATGAATTTACATTGAAGACACCTTTTAATCTGTCAGTTTTAGAACATCACATGAACAGGCTCATGTCCCCGCAATGCGCATGCTGAATATGATGCCTAGACCAACTCTTATCTGCCTATATATAATACATGAAAAGTCATAGAGTGATACAGCGTGGAAACAGGCCCTTCAGCCCAACACCCACACAACACATCCCGTCTGCACTAGTCCCACCTGCTTGCATTTGGCCCATATCTCTCTAAACCTATCCTATACATGTATCTGTCTAAATTGTTCTTAAACATTGTGGTAGTACCTGCCTCAACTACACCCTCCAACAGGTCATTTCATACACCCATCATCCTTTGTCTAAACAAGTTACCCCGCAGGTTCCTATTAAATCTTTCCCCCCTTCACCTTAAACCTATGTCCTCTGGATCTTGATTCCCCTACTCTGGGCAAGAGCCTCTGTGCACCTACCCGATCTATTCCTCTCATGATTTTATACACCTCTATAAGGTCACCCCTCATCCCCCTGCGCTCCAAGGAATAGTGCTAGCCGACTCAACCTATCCCAACAGCTCAGGCTCTCGAGTCCTGACAACATCCTCGTAAAGGGGCTGTCCCACTGCGGCGACCTAATCCGCGAGTTCAGAAGAGTTATTCGTATTCGTATACCTATTCATAGGTAATCGAGGATAGTCGAAGGTAATCAAAGGTAGTCGAAGGTAGTCGTAGATAGTCTTCATCATAGTCGAAGGGAGGTCGAAGGAGATCGAAGGAGGTCGTCTTCACTCTCCGCTATTCGGTGTCCAATTTTCCCGAAGCTAGTCGTAGCTAGTCTTCAACATAGTCGAAGGAGGTCGAAGGAGGTCTTCAACATGACACTTTTTCAAACTCTCCTAAACTCTTCTGAACTCGTGGATTAGGTCGCCGCAGTGGGACAGGCCCTTCTCCGCATCCTTTCCAGTTTGCCGACATCTTTCCTATAACATGGTGCGCAAAACTGAAAACAATACTCTAAATGTGCCTTACAACTTTTACTTGCTTTACTTATAATCTTATACAACTGCAGCATGATCTCCTAACTCTGATTGATGAAAGCCAATTAACCCAAAAGCCTTTTTGACCACAAGCCTATCTACCTGTGACGCCACTTTCAAAGAAATATCCCAAATTAGGGATATGTTTGTTTTCTTAACATTGCTAGATGTAGAAAGCAGTAAACATTTTGCTGAGCATAAAGTCTAAACTTGTTCAACAATTTCTGTTTTTCTTTCAGTTATTGCAATATGTACTGAAAATGCTCTGAAATTAAATATTTAGTCAATGTTAACTATTCTTGGAGGTGATGCTCCTCTCAATGCTGAAACAAAAAGATTTTGGTCAAAAATAGAGTTAACTGAAAGTAGAATTGTATAATGCCAATTCAGGACTTTTGGAGGTGAATTAGAAATTCAACCCCAATTTCACAGTCGTATATTTAATAACATGAGAAACAGTTTTCTGATGTCATAAGAGGGCATAGGAGCAGAATTCGGTCATTCGGCCCATC
>CM075977.1:278584351-278607221 GCA_038087875.1 Malacoraja senta
GCTGCTGATCCACATCCCAAAATGTACTACTTACTGCGGCGTTAAGGTGGTAGCCCGAACTCCATACTCATTTTCCTTCAGTCCACCAGAGCAGGCACAGGGATTTGCCACTATTACAAGCATCCCCAGTACCTGCTCTCACAGGCTACAGTTGTTTAGTACGACACCCTGCAGAGGCTCTATTGCTGGGGATGCCTGTTTGTAGTTCAGGTACTCCCCGACTTACGTAATAGGTGACTTACCTAAACTCGCACATACTTAAGCAATTCTTCAAGCCCACTGATGCCCCTTGGTCTCCACCTCGGAGCGCCCCCTGCGGTCTCCACCTCGGAGCTCCCCCTGCGGTCTCCACATTGGAGCTCCCACACGGTCTCCACCTCGGAGCTCCCCCTGCGGTCTCCACCTTGGAGCTCCCCCGTGGACTTCACCTCGGAGCTTCCACACAGTCTCCACCTCGGAGCTCCGTCCCTGGTCCACCTCTGATCTCTCCCTCTAGTCTCCACAGACCTCCTCCACGCGGGAAGCAACACATCCGTTTCCAACTCGCGTATCATCTGACATGCAAGGGTCCGCGGGGCATAACGCTTGCGTATGTCGGGGAGTGACTTTACTGTTGGATCTCCACGGTATTGTTTTTCACAATACTGACATGATTCCGCTCAATCCAAGTGCACACTATACTCCTCTCATCAGTTATGGAAGCATGCAGCAAGCTTTTTTTTGAAGCAGAGGTGCTCTCCAACAGCTGGAAGAGTATTTCTGGGTCTTCAGTGCAGGAGCTGTCAAACACAGAAGTCCTGAACTAATGGACAGATTTAGATGTTACTTTAGACTTTAGAGATGCAGTGTGGAAACAGGCCCTTCAGCCCACTGAGTCCACGCCAACCAGCGATCACTCCATCCACCAGCCCTATCCTACACACTGGGGACAGTTTACAACGTGCAACTGGAGTGTGGGAGAAAATCGCAGCACCCAGAAAAAACCCCTGCGGCTACAAGCAGAACGTACAAACTCCGCACAGCCAAGCACCTGCTGCCAGAATTGAGCCCGGGGTCTCTGACGCTGTAAGGCAGCAACTCTACCGCTGTGCCACCGTGCCGCGTGTGGAAGACAAATCTGTCAGGTGGTTCTGCTTCATCCTCCGCACAGTATTGGAGGCAGAACTAGGTGGGTTTCTGATGTTCGAGCTACTCCACTAAACCCTGAGATGTCTGGGCCAGGGAAGACTCCACATTTAGACCTGGTGTACAGGCTTTTGGAGAAATAGGCAGCTGATCCAGCTCGGTAAGAGTGGCTGTAATCCTCACTAGCTCTGCAATCTGGTCATCAGCAACCCTCTCCTTCTCGACTGTCCTGAGTTGAACCAGACTCATTCCATTCTTAACATCTGATTAGATCTGAAACAGAGTTTCCAACCACACACCCTCTGTTTCTACCTATATTAACATCCCTCTATTCCAGCTCGTTTGCTACTGAAATTCCAATAGTTGCCGTGGAGGCATAGAGTGATACAGTGTGGAAACAGGCCCCTCGGCCCAACTTGCCCACACCGGCCAACATGTCCCAGCTACACTGGTCACACTTGTCCCAACTGCCCGCATTTGGTCCATATCCCTCCTATCCTATCCTATCCATCTACCTGTCTAACTGTTTCTTAAATGTTGGGATAGTCCCAGCCTCAACTACCTCCTCCTGCAGCTTGTTCCATACACCCACTACTTTTAGAGTGAAAACATTATCCCTCAGATTCCTATTAATTGTTTTCCCCTTAAACCTATGTCCTCTGGTCCTCAATTCACCTACTCTGGGCAAGAGACTGTGTGCATCTGCCTAATCTATTCCTGTCATGATTTTATACACCTCAATAAGATAATTTGATTCCTTCAAGATGCCTTTGATTCGCCTGAACTGTAGCAATGTTCTCCTCTCTGCGATTCCTCAAATTACCTTAGACACACTCGGGCTACCTCAAAATTCTGCTTCTTCCTCACTGCACCAATTCTCATGTGCTCACTGGCCAACATTGATTTCTGGTCCATTGCTGCTTCTCATTTAGAATGGAGATGAGGAGGAATCTCCTTGGCCAGGGAGTGATGAATCTGTGGAATTCACTGCCACAGGCGGCTGTTTTCAGTTTAATTTGGTTTAGAGATACAGCACAGAAACAGGCCCTTCGGCCCACTGAGTCCGTGCCGATCAGCCATCCGCGCACACTAACGCCATCCTACACACACTAGGGACAATTTTACAATTATACCAACCCAATTAACCGACAAACCTGTACGCCTTTGGAGTGTGGGAGGAAACCCACGCAGATCACAGGGGTGGAATGTACAAACTCTGTATAGACAGCACCCGTAGTCAGGATCGAACCCTGTTCTCTGGCGCTGTAAGGCAGCAACTCTACTGCTGCGCCACTGTGCTGCCCCCTATTGGAGGCCAAGTCATTGTGTATTTTTAAAGCGGAGATTGATAGGTTCTTGAATAGTAAGGCCGGCAAAGGTTACGGGGAGAAGGCAGGAGAATGGGGTTCAGTGAGAATAACAGATCACCCACGATTGAATGGCGGAGCAGACTCGACGGACTGAATGGCCTAATTCTGCTCATACGTCTTATGGTCTTAAACCTCTCTATCACTCTTTCTTCCAAGAGGATGTTCCCTCTTCTTTAACTATCCTTATGTGGTTGGATATCAAACTTTGTTTGGTGTTCTTTGCAGTGAAGCATGATTGGTGTTTTATGCTACCTAAGTGTTTCTTTTCATGAAGAGAAGAATCTATTAAACAACAGATTTGAGTTTCAACACCTCTGTATAGAAGCTTGCTGGAACTCATACTGGTTACTGACCATATAAAACGGAGCTGGCGATAAGTATGGCTGTATGGTGACCCCAAGTTTCACTGTACCAATTGGTGCATGTGACAATAAATGTCTCTTGAATCTTGAAGCATGATTTTGTCAGGACCACTGGCAATTTATTAGCTGGTGGCAGACTGTGGGAGATAGATTGCTGTAATGAAAAACAGAAGGATTTGATGTTCTCATTATAAACAAATCTAGGGTTATTACTGGTTCCGATGAAGTGAACTGGAAGCCTTGCAACATCTCATGATGTAATGCATTCTGAAAATTCTGGTCAGAAAACAAGCTACAGAAGGGTATGGTAGACAAAAATGCTGGAGAAACTCAGCGGGTGAGGCAGCACCTATGGAGCGAAGGAAATAGGCAACGTTTCGGGCCGAAAGGTAAAATCAGCAGCTCAAGCTGAGTTGGTTCAATTCCTAATCCAGAGAGTTGAGCACAAAATTTTAGATGGGCACTTCAGTCTGAAGAAGGTTCTCGACCCTAAAGAGTCGCCTATTCCTTTTCTCCAGAAATGCTGTTTGACCCAGCTGAAAGTTATTCCAGCTTTCTGTGTCTGTCTCTCTTGAAACCCACTGGATTCTCCTTTTCCGGGCTCCTTTGAAATTGCTGAATCCCCATTTCCCAAATTCCCTTTAACTTCCCCAGGATCCTGTTTTCCTCGCTGCCTTTAAACTTCACTGGATTGATCGGAAAATGTATCATGACACTGTTTTAAGATCTTAAAAAAAAAAGAATCAAAAGTGAGTTGAGGTGTTAATAGGAATATCGTCCAGCAGTCTGGAAAATCTGCCAACCCATTACCAAAGTCTCGAGCTTTCTGGATTTGCAGGGAGTTATTGTATTGAGAGGGTAGTGCATCTACTGTGATGCTATCTCTGAAATTATGGTAAATCGAGGCACTGTCTGCTCTTAATATTTATTTCTGTTTTAATTTGCTTAAGACATTTTACATTTGTTTAAAATTCTTTATTTCCTAAATTATTTTAAATGAGTTTAATATCTTTACTATGAATATATCAGAGAGTTTTAAAAGCTTGCATGAACATTGTACAGGCTATGAAAGGTGATGAGTTTCTTGCCTGCTGTTGAAGGCACAGTCAAGGTACAGCCTCAGTGGTTTGCTGGCTGAGAACTAGTTTAGTTTAGTTTATAGATACAGCGTGGAAACAGGCGCTTCGGCCCACTGGGTCCGCGCCAACCAGCGATCCCTGCACATTAATACTATCCTACACCCACTAGGGACAATTTTTACATTTACCAAGCCAATTAACCCACAAACCTGTACGTCTTTGGAGTGTGGGAGGAAACCGAAGATCTTGGAGAAAACTCACGCAAGTCACGGGGAGAACGTACAAACACCGTACAGACAGCACCCGTAGTTGGAATCGAACCCGGGTCTCCGGCACTGCATTCGCTGTAAGGCAGCAACTCTGCCACTGCGCCACCGTGACCGCCCTGTCATGACTGAAGCCTTGTTACACTTTCTTGCCCAACGTCAGCGCAGGAGGTGCAGGGTCATTGTACTCATACATCTATTGCAGGTTAATGTAGGAATGAGGAGTTTGTGGAAGACTAGTAGTTACATGTGACTCACAGTTCATTCCAATGCTGGCTATGAGAAGAAGATGAATTAGAAAGGCGATGACATTTCAGAGTTCTTAATTGGCTGCAAAGTGCTATGAAAAATCCTTATACCATGAAAGGTACTTTTTAATTTATCGATACAGCGCGGAAACAGGCCCTTCGGCCCACCGAGTTCACACCGACCAGCATTCCCCACACATTAACACTACCCTGCACACACTAGGGACAATTTTTAGATTTACACCAAGCCAATTAACCTACTGACCTTGGAGTGTGGGAGGAAACCGAAGATCTCAGAGAAAACCCACGCAGGTCATGGGGAAAAAGTACAAACTCTGAACAGACCGCACCCGTAGTCGGAATCGAACCCGGGTCTCTGGCGCTATAGGGCAGTAGCTCTACCACTGCGCCACCGTGTTGCCCCTTTAAATACACCTCTTTCTTTAGGATATGGAAAACGTTGTTCAGTTTAATAAACACACATGTGTCTAACTTCTTGTGAATTCATTTTTAACGTCTGCTTCAGTGCTCTTTCTCGGTAACCAATTCCATAAACCTGTTATCCTTTGAAGAGAAGAACTAAAATGGTCCATCTGACGTCCATTCTTGTTCCAGATTTTTAAGTTTTGAACATGTGGTAATTTTGTGAATTTGTGCTCCTGGTATCGAGCCTCATCCAGTTGATGTGTGGGAAGGAACTGCAGATGCTGGTTTAAACCGAAGATAGACACAAAGAGCTGAAATAACCCAATGGAACAGGCAGCACCTCTGGAGAGAAGGAATGGGTGACGTTTTGGGTCGAGACCCTGAAGAAGGGTCTTGACCCGAAACATCACTCATTCCTCTCCAGAGGTGCTGCCTGTCCAGCTGAGTTACTCTAGCTTTTTGTGTCTCATCCAGTTGATGTTCAATTTGTTAATTCAGATGCCTATACAATATATATATATATTAAGTTGTTTACAATATATATTAACTATTTAGACGAGGGAATTAAAAGTAACATCTCTAAGTTTGCGGATGACACAAAGCTGGGCGGCAGTGTGAGCTGCGAGGAGGATACTATGAGGCTGCAGGATGACTTGGATAGGTTGGGTGAGTGGGCAGAAGCATGACAGATGCAGTATAATGTGGATAAATGTGAGGATATCGACTTTGGTAGCAAGAACAGGAAGACAGATTATTATCTGAATGGTGTCAGATTAGGAGAAGGCAAGGTGCAACGAGACCTGGGTGTGCTTGTACATCAGACACTGAAAGTAAGCATGCAGGTACAGCAGGCAGTGAAGAAAGCTAATGCCATGTTGGCCTTCATTGCGAGAGGATTTGAGTTTAGGAGCAAGGAGGTCCTTCTGCAGTTGTACAGGGCCCTAGTGAGACCACACCTGGAGTATTGTGTGCAGTTTTGGTCTCCTAATTTGAGGAAGGACATTATTGCTATTGAGGGAGTGCTGCGTAGGTTCACCAGGTTAATTCCCGGGATGGCGGGACTGACGTATGATGAAAGATTGGATCGACTGGGCTTGTATTCACTGGAATTTAGAAAGATGAGAGGGGATCTTTTTGAAACATAGAAAGTTCTTAGTGGATTGGACAGGTGGATGTAGGAAAAATGTTCCCAATGTTGGCGGAGTCCAGAACCAGGGGCCACAGTTTAAGAATAAGGGGTAGGCCATTTAGGACTGACATGAGGAAAAACGTTTTCTCCCAGAGAGTTGTGAATCTGTGGAATCCTCTGCCACAATAGGCAGTGGAGGCCAATTCACTGGATGTTTTCAAGAGAGAGTTAAGGGCCTGTCCCACTTGGCGATTTTTTCGGCAACTGCCGGCGTCATTGACTGACGTATCAGGGTCGCCAAAAGATTTTTAACATTTCAAAATCCAGCGGCGACAAAAACAAAATGTTGCGACACTTGAGGAAACACCGCGCGTCAATACGTCGTCACGCCGCATCACGCCGCAACTTTTTCGGTGACCTGATACGTCAGTCAACGATGCCAGCAGTCGCTGAAAAAATCGCCAAGTGGGACAGGCCCTTTAGATGTAGCTCATAGGGAATCAAGGGATATGGGTAAAAAGCCGGAATGGGGAACTGATTGTGGATGATCAGCCATGATCATATTGAATGGTGGTGCTGGCTCGAAGGGCCGAATGGCCTACTCCTGCGCCTATTGTATTTTCTATGTTTCTATGTTTCTACAGCTTCCTGATACGAACCGATCTGCTCAACCCTTATCTTACCACAGCACACTATGTGGTGACAGTAATCGTACATTATGACCACCTCTTGTACTGTCATGGACTTGTTTTTCTATTTGTACTTTGCACAAATGTTTTGTCTTTGCACAGTCATTTTCTTTTCACTAGTGTTGTATCATTTGTTCTTCTGTGTTGTCTGAGAATGCATCTACGATGCACCTGCAAGCAAGGATTCTATTATACCTTCTCCAAACGCATATGACTACAAACTCGACTTGTTGAAGTGTAACATTTTTAGGAGACGATTGTTGCTAATCTCAATGTCTAATGGACGTGCATGCACACAAGGGATTTAGGTTTTCTGCCAGGAGAGAATATTATGCATACATTTGCTGACACCAGGCTATGAAGATGTTCTGTTTTATTCAACAGAGAAATCTGCCGTGCTCCTGACAGTAAGAACGCTTTAATGCCCAACTTCAGAACCAGGAGGTCCAGGGCGAATGTACTCAGTTGGAAGTCGGTAGTGCAAGTTGGATTTGCAAACAACCTCAGCTTCTGAGCTACGTGAACAGGGCTCCACTCTCAAACTTGGGCACATAAGCTAGGCAAATATTTTAATGAAGGTTGAGGTGATGCTGCAATATTGGAGAGACCATCTTTTTTGGATGAAGTGTTACGTTGGAAGCTTCTATTTCCACTCTAAACAGAGTTACTGCAGTGGTACATTTCTAACCAGCCTCACTGCTCCATCTGTAACCAAAGACGTAACCAAGTTTAGGAAGCACTATCAGAAATTAAGTGTGTACGAAAGAACTGCAGATGCTGGATTACACCAATGATAGACCCAAAATGCCGGAGTAACTCAGCGGGACAGGCAACATCTGTGGAGAGAAGGAATGGGTGACGTTTCCGGTTGAGACCTCTGATGAAGGGTCTTGTTCCTCCAGCAATCTGTTTTTTGGTTCCTCAATATTCCAGTGTCTGCAGTCTGTTTGTGTCGCCATCAAAAATTAATGAACTGATATATTGCTATGAGTCAAAGAGCATGACCACAATAATTCAGCAACACAGTTCCTTCAGTTCAGATAGACACAAAATGCTGGAGTAACTCAGCGGGACAGGCAGCATCACTGGAGAGAAGGAATGGGTGACGTTTCGGGTCGAGACCCTTCTTTAGAGGTCTCCGCCTGAAACGTCACCCATTCCTTCTCTCCGGAGATGCTGCCTGTCCAGCTGAGTTACTCCAGCACTTTGTGTCTGTCTTTGGTTTAAACCAGCATCTGCAGTTCCTTCCGACACACACTCCTTCATTTCAGATACTGCTTCCTGAACCAGGTTAAATCTTTGGTTAAAGGTGGAGCAATAAGGGTTGGTTAGAGATGTACAACTGCATTAAATGTATTAATTTGTGATCTGAATGCAATTGAGCATCTTTGCTCAGGTCTTTCATGATGGTCATGCAAATGTTTCACAATAAGCCAATTAAAAATACACATTGCTGAAGGCAACACGACTTCAATAAGTTCAACGTTAAAATTTACTGAAGCAACTTTATACAGTACACCCATGGGATTGGAAGAATATATTATTCAAAATTACCTTAATGCATTTCTCCTCCTTCATTATAATTCTTTACATAGTTTTAACCGTTGCCCTTTCTGATGCAGTAATTTCAAACTTTCATCAGCTGATGTGTACATTTGTTGGCCAAACATTATAGATAAAATTTGATGAATGTTTAAAAAAGAGAAATAATTTCACCTAAACTAGTTTGAATCTATGGTTAAAGGTGGAGCAGTAAGGGTTGGTTAGAATTGCACCACCGCAGTAACTCTGTCAAGAGTTGAAATAGAAGCTTCCAACTTCATAACACTTCATCTAAAAGATGGTCTCTCCAATATTGCAGCATCACCTCATTCTGCATTAATTAACTACGGATAGCACTGGGATAAGTCGTGCCCTATACCCACCCATCTCCTCTCCGCACTCTCCTAAGTTTCACGTTCACATGCTGTAGATGAATGTAGAACATTACTTTTCATTTCACTTCACATCTCGTATGTGTATGTGACGAATAAACTTGACTTGACTTGGATACAATCATCCTGGGTCCACTGGTTCCAGAAACGTCACCCATTCCTTCTCTCCAGAGATGCTGCCTGTCCCGCTGAGTTACTCCAGCATTTTGTGTCTGTCTTCGCTTTAAACCAGCATCTGCAGTTCCTTCTTACACATCCTATAAATTTTGGGTGCGTAGGCGTGATTAAAATAGGAAAAGGAATGTCAAAGGAATTACTATTCTAAATTCATGAAAATGTCCAAATGTTGTCTGGGTTAACGATACTTCTCATTTGAAAAATAAAAGCATTCACGGCAAGAAATGGAGACACAAATATATCAGTTGAAAATCTAGTTGCATCTCTTTCAACAAAGCTTAATGTTTCTTGTAGTTACAGTGAGAATAAATCATTTTAAAAGCTGAAGTTCAGAGGCAGTCATAGAGTCATAGATTAATGCAGTGTGGAAACAGGCCCTTCGGCCCCTCGCCCACACCGGCCAGCAATGTCCCAGCTACACTAATCCCACTTGCCTGTGCTTGGTCCATAACCCTCCAAACCTATCGTATCCATGTACCTGTCTAACTGTTTCTTAAATGATGGGATAGTCCCAGCCTCAACTGCCTCCTCTGGCAGCTTGTTCCATACCCCCACCACCCTCTGTGTAAAAAAGCTAAGCCCTTGTCCCACTTAAGAGACCTAAACAACAACCTCTGGTGACGTTGCCCGCCACCCAAGGTTTCCATGAGGTCACCGGAGGTTTTGGTCACTCTCCCTAATGGTCGAAAGTGGTTTCCGTGTGGTCGAGGCTTCATCTAGGTTGCTGCTATTTTTTCATCATGATTAAAACCGGCCTCGACTAAAAATAGGTTGCCGTTTTAAAAATCGATAATTTTTTAGTCGCAGGTCTAGTCGAAGCCGGTTTTCTTCATAGTCGAGGAAGGTTTTCAACATATGCGTGGGAGGTGGTAAGAGGTTGCAGGTCACCTCGACCTTGATTTTTTTTTGGGTGGCGGGCAAGGTCACCAGAGGTTGCTGTTTAGGTCTCCTCAGTGGGACAGGGGCTTTACCCCCTCGGATTCCTATTAAATCTTTTCCCCTTCACCTTGAACCTGTGTCCTCTGGTCCTCGATTCCCCTATTCTGGGTAAAAGACTCTGTGTGTCTATTCTACCCGATCTATTCCTCTCATGATTTTGTATACCTCTATAAGGTCACCCCTTATCCTCCTTCACTCCATGGAATAGAGACCCAGCCTACTCAACCTCTCCCTATAGCTCCCTCTAGTCCTGGCAACATCCTGATTTACTCAAGATTGTTCTTCTATATGGGTGTGCATCAATGAGTGTTAATGTATTTGGTTGAGACCCTTCTTCAGACTGATGAAGAGTCTCGACCCGAAACATCACCCATTGCCTCTCTCCAGAGATGCTGCCTGTCCTGCTGAGTTAGTCCGACATTTTGTGTCTATCTTTGATTTAAACCAGCATCTGCAGTTCTTCCCTACACATAATAGACAATGTAATTGGATCGTGGAATGATATTAGGTTGATCTTCCAATTACTCTCCATCTCTGCTATTCCATACTTCTATGTGCTGCGTGAAGCAGTATCGGGTTTACTGGAGATGAAGAAGCTTGGTCTGGTACTGCTGTCAGCTCAAGGTCGACACATTATGATCCGTAAGGAGCAGTCCACAACAAATCTTAATCGAACCACATCTGTTAGGACATGGAGAAGCACTTTGCCCCGGATCTTGATGATGTTGATGCAGGCCATTAATGGAAGTCATTGTTTTAAAAAGGGAAGATAGATACAAAAAGCTGGAGTAACTCAGCGGGACAGGCCACATCTCTGGAGAGAAGCAATGGGTGATGTTTCGGGTCGAGACTCATCTTGGAGTCTGAAGAAGGGTCTTGACCCGAAACATCACCCATTCCTTTGCTCCAGAGATGCTGCCTGTCCCGCTGAGTTACTCCAGCTTTTTGTGTCTACGATTTAAACCAGCATCTGCGGTTGCTTCCGACACATTTAAAAAAAGGACAGCTCTTTAAATCCGGACACCTCCGCTTTCTCACCTGACTGCAGATTGACAAGCGGCGTCATTCTTTATCACGTGGCGCCATCTTTCAACATCTCTGATATGAATGGGCAGTCGTTTGCATTTACAACACACTTATTTCGAAAACTCTCTGACCTCTCGTGATCGCTTGTTCACTGGAATGAAGAAAGATGAATTCTTCCCAGCTCTGCTGTTGGCAGGGGCAGTGGTTGAATAGTGTAATTGTCCTCCGCACGCTTGGACGTGGGAGGGGAATTGCTGGTTGCTAACCAGTAGCTGCAGCGGGTGGGGTGGGGGGGTGGGGGGGGGTGGTGTACGCGGTGGGGGATGCTGACTCAGTGTAGAACTCGCACTGGGCTGTGATCCCCACCAGAGAATGAAGAGCCCGGGCCACACTCACTGACTAGACTAATTAATGACAGCTTGGTCTTGTCCCCGAGGGCTTCCGCTGCCGGTGACACCGGCCCCCCTGCATTAATTACCAGCATTTCAGAGAAGACAGCAACACTACTAATTCCCACTGAGCAGGAAGGAACTGTGGATGCTGGGTTAAACCGAAGATAGACACAAAAAGCTGGAGAAACTCAGCGGGACAGGCAACATCTCTGGAGAGAAGGAATGGGTGACTTTTTGGGTCTGAAGAAGGGTCTCGACCCGAAACGTCACGCATTCCTTCTCTCCAGAGATGCTGCCTGTCCCGCTGAGTTACTCCAGCTTTTTTGTGCCTAATTCCCACTGTGCTTGGCATCTCCTCGTAGCGGCAGAATCGCAACAAAGGGCTGGCTGCTCCAGGAGTTAGCAATTCTAGCAGTTGGGGAGGGCAGCTAGTCAGTAACTTACATTCATGAAGATGAGGGCTGTGTTGGTGAGGCTGGCGCCCTGGAGAGGCGATGGTCTGCGTGTTGAAGGTGGATATGGAGTTCCAGGATTCTGATCCAGCAGGGATAAGTCAGGATGGTGTGCAACTAATGGAACTTCCGAGTAGTGACGTTGCAATGGACCTGATCACCTTCCAGGAGTAAGCTGTTGAGAAGGCTGGTAGTATTGTTGAAGTGAGGTGGGTGGGGTGGGTGGAGAGGATCAGTTGGCTGTTGCCTTGTGTATGAATAACCATTTGCATGACAATGTAGATAACGTTGGCAGTAAATTTGCAGATGACGCCAAAATTGGTAGTGCGGTGGGCAGATTATCTATGTTGACGACAGGATCTAGATCAGTTGGGAAAGTGGGCCAAGGAACGGCAAATGGAATTTAACTCCGACAAGCGGGGGGCATTATAGTTTGGCATGTCAAAGCGGGGTAGGACCTGCGCAGTGAACACAAGCACAGAATTCTCTGCCACAGAAGGCAGTGGAGGCCAATTCACTGGAGACCAGAGTCAGCAGGATCATGAAGGACCCCTACCACCCCAGCAACGGACTGTTCCAGCAAAAACAGAGAGGCTGAGATGGAGTTTCTTCCCACAGGCCATCAGGACTGTAAACTCTGGTCTCACCAGGGCCTAAATACTGTTGCGTCTTCTTTTTTTAATGTAAATACTGGTTCTGTTCTGTCCTGTTGTTTTGCACAATCCCGCAAGCTTTGCCACTTTCATTTCACTGTGCATCTTGTATGTGAATGTAACAAATAAAGTTGACTTGACTTGACTTGGATGTTTTCAAGAGAATGTTAGATATAGCTCTTAGGGCTAACGGAATCAAGGGATATGGGGAAAAAGCAGGAACGGGGTACTGATTTAGGGTGATCAGCCATGATCACATTGAAGAGCTTGAAGAGCCGAATGGCCTACTCCTACACCTATTGTCTGTGTTTCAATGTCCATGTTAACCCTGGAGTGTGATGTGGAATGGATAGATCTAGAAGTACAGGTGCATGATTCCCCGAAAGTGCCAAGTCAGGTGGACAGGGTGGTGAAGAGTTGTTTGGCATGCTTGCCTTCTTTGGGAAGGATCATAAGGTCATAAGTACCATTCGGCCCATCAAGTCTACTCCGCCATTCAATCATGGCTGATCTATCTCTCCCTCCTAAACCCATTCTCCTGCCTTCTCCGCATAACCCCTGGCACCCGTACTAATCAAGAATATTTCTATCTCTGCCTTAAAAATATCCAATGACTGGGCCTCCACAGTCTTCAGTAGTAAAGAATTCCACAGATTCACCACCCTCTGACTAAAGAAATTTCTTCTCTTCTCTTTCCTAAAGGAACGTCCTTTAATTCTGAACTAAACTAAATGGATAGGCATATCCCAGGTTGCCCTCAGTAGCTGGCAGGAAATGTGGTTCCTCCCACCTTCTGCAGACCAAGAATTAGCCACGGACTCTAGTTTGGCTCTGTCTTTTTTGTTAGTACACGGAGCTGTCCTTGTTCCAAGCCTATTCTGGCACACAGGGCGGTCACGGTGGCGCAGCGGTAGAGTTGCTGCCTTACAGGGAATGCAGCGCCGGAGACCCGGGTTCGATCCCAACTACGGGTGCAGTCTGTACGGAGTTTGTACGTTCTCCCAGTGAAATGATTGTTCCCAGTGAAATAATTGTTGTAACTGCCCATGTTGATCTCTTCAGGCGGCTGACAAGTAATTTTGGGCTCACGACCGCGATTTGAAGATCAGCTCTCTCGCTCTCCTGTCTGCGTATCATCATTCACACACGAGACGTCTGCCGAACACTGACCAGCTGGTGCTCCTAATTAAGCAGCGATCCTTGTCAGACTCGGTTTTTGCATCTCCGTCTCTGAGCAGTGCCCGGTCAACATTTTTTTTTTCTCCCATTCAGGATTATGTTTGCCACTTAAGAGCCCTGTCCTCCCATGCAGCTGTTCGAATTAACATTGATGAATAATCCTTTGCAACATCTGCTTGCAAGTGATTTAATATTTTACATTCTGGACCGTTTTTTACAATGCGGGTGACTGATCTTTGTTCTTCATCTCTGCCAAACCCACCAGTAAGCCTCGCCACTGTTGCAATTAAGGAGCATCATGAATTTATCTTACATTATCTTGAATCGGACTTTACTGGACTTTATTGTGCACTGAATGTTATTCCACTTGTCCTGTATCTGTGCACTGTGGATGGCTCAATAATAATCATGTATAGTCTTTCTGCTGACTGTGCAGAACACAACAAAAACACTTTTCACTGTACCTGTACTCATACCGTTCTGTACTGTTTCAATGCGACAATAAACTAAACTAAACTAAACTAAAAAATTTTTTTTGGGGGGTAGCTTACACCCCAGCGGTATGAACATTGACTTCTCTAACTTCAAGTAGCCTTTGCTTTCCCTCTCTCTCCATCCCCTCCCCCTTCCCAGTTCTCCGACCAGTCTGACTGTCTCCGATTACATTTTATCTCTGTTTGCTTTGTTGTTACCTTCTCCCAGCTAACAATGATCTATTCTACATGTTCCTTGATCTCCATTCCCTTTGTCCCGTTTTCACACCTTACACTTCCTTATCTATGTATCTCTCTCTCTCCCCTGACATCAGTCTGAAGAAGGGTCTCGACCCGAAACGTCACCCATTCCTTCTCTCCAGAGATGCTGCCTTCCCCACTGAGTTACTCCAGTATTTTGTGCCTATCTTCCAATAAATCAAAATCAATATTTATACATAGTGCCAAAAAAAAGCAACAGCATGTCACCGAATTTCTGGATGAACCAAATTTCGACACCAACAAGACAATTGTTGGATATGGATTTAAGAATAAGGGTTAAGCCATTTAGAACAGAGACGAGAAAACACTTTTTCTCACAGTTGTGAGTCTCTGGAATTCTCTGCCTCAGAGGGCGGTGGAGGCCGGTTCTCTGGATACTTTCAAGAGAGAGCTAGATAGGGCTCTTAAAGATTACAGAGTCAAGGGATATGGGGAGAAGGTAGGAACAGAGTACTGATTGGGGATGATCAGCCATGATCACTTTGGATGGCGGTGCTGGCTCGAAGGGCCGAATGGCCTACTTCTGCACGTATTGTCTATTGTCTATCGTCTATTGTCTATTGCAAACAAGGATCTGTAGATTGGGCTTGTTTACCCAAAGGGACACGGTGTTGGAGTAACTCAGCAGGTCAGGCAGCATCTCTGGAGAACTTGGACAAGTGACATTTTGGGTCCCAACCCATTGTAGGTAGCAGTGTTGTGAAAGCTGGCATGTGAGAAATGGAGTATATGCATGCAAGGGGTCTGTCAACTATGGCAGAGGGGAAGCCATGTTTCTGGAAAGAGGATATTTTGGAAGTCCTAGAATGGAAGATCTCGTCTGCATAATAAATGCGGCGAAGATTGAGAAATTGAGAAGAAGCATAGAAATATAGAAAATGGGTTCAGGAATAGGCAATTCGGCCCTTCGAGCCATTCAATATGATCATGGCTGATCATCCAGAATCAGCACCCCGTTCCTGCTTTCTCCCCATTATACGCACCCAACCTATCCAAATCACCCTGCAGCCTCATCGCATCCTCCTCGCAGCTCAGACTGCCACCCAGCTTTTTGTCATCCGCAAACTTGGAGATGTCACATTTAATTCCTTCGTCTAAATCGTTAATCGTGGGAACTGGGGTCCCAGCACCGAGCCTTGCGGCAGCCAGGCGCTGGCATTCTTCCTGGAGGCAGGGGGAGAGGAGGAATAGTTGCCGCTGTGTGAGTCGGTGGGTTCATGACAGATGTCAGCGGCATTGCCTGCCTCCTGACAGGGAGACAGAGAGATTGGGAAAAGGAAGAGAAATGTCAGAGACAGTTCCGGTGAATCTGAAGGCAGGGTGGTAGTTAATGGTGGAGGTGATAAAATTGACCAGTTCTGCCTGAGTGTAGATGGGAGCACAGCTTCGGGCATTGATACAGCAGAGAAAGATTTGTGTGTTTAGTTTAGAGATACAGCGCTGAAACAGGCCCTTCGGCCCACCGGGTCTGTGCCGACCAGCGATCCCCGCTCATTAACACTATCCCACACCCACTAGGGATATTTTTTTACATTTACCAAGCCAATTAACCTACATACCTGTACGTCTTTGGAGTGTGGATGGAAACCGAAGATCTCGGAGAAAACCCACGCAGGTCACGGGGAGAACGTACAAACTCCGTACAGACAGCACCCGTAGTCGGGATCAACCCCGGGAGCTCCGGCGCTGCATTCGCTGTAAGGCAGCAACTCTACCGCTGCGCCACCGTGACCGCCCTGTGTGCCAGAATAGGCTTGGAACAAGGACAGCTCCGTGTACTGACAAAAAGACAGGGCCAAACTAGAGTCCGTGGCTAATCCTTGGTCTGCAGAAGGTGGGAGAAATCAACAGAGCAGACTAAGCTGGTGGGGATGGATGTCATGATATCGGGCTGGGAAAATACATAGAACGAAGGTGCTTAAATGGTTGGGATCTCAATACGGTGTTCATGAGTCAACCAGTCCCTTCCTGTGCTAATGGAGATTGCAGCGTTAAAATCAATCATCTTCAAAAATGGACGCAGTGATCATGCTGCTTAACAGTTTGTTTGGAATGTAGACAGCGCGCCAACTTAGTGCCTCTTGCTCATATCAATGAGTTCAGCACCCATCTGGCTAATTGGCTGAAAGCATCAAGCAAGGGGTCAGGTTCATGAGTGGCTGGTTCCAATTAAAGGTAGACTGCTCTTTGTAAAGGTGCAGTCCATTTTAATTTGAGGACAAGGTGTGCTGTAGTTGCAGCAGCTGCCAGATGGAGTGTATGATTTGAATCTGACCGGGGTAAGAACAGAGGATGGAATAACATGAGAGGATCCAGGAAGTTGCACTGGAGCCTCAGCAAGAGCGTGCAAAAGAACACTCGGGGTGGTCACGGTGGCGCAGCGGTAGAGTTGTTGCCTTACAGCAAATGCAGCGCCGGGGACCCAGGTTCGATCCCGACTTACGGGTGCTGTCTGTACGGAGTTTGTACGTTTCTCCCCGCGATCTGCGTGGGTTTTCTCCGAGATCTTCGGGTTTTCTCCGAGATCTCCCACACTCCAAAGACGTCAGATGTAGGTAATTGGCTTGGTAAATGTAAAAAAATGTCCCTAGTGGGTGTGGGATAGTGATAATGAGCGGGGATCGCTGTCGGCACCCATTCCTTCTCTCCAGAAATGCTCCCTGTCCCGCTGAGTTACTCCAGCATTTTGTGTCTACCTCCCTTTAAACTTAACTGATTCAGTGGAAAAATTATTAAAGTATTTCCTGACATCAAAAAAGTGAAATTAATACTGTGTTTGGGTATTAATAGCAATAAGACCCAATGATCTGGAAAATCTGTCACACCATACTATGATCAGATTAGTTCATTGTCACACACACCATGGTGCAATGAAATTTCTGTTTGCCTGATGCTCATGTAATATCGTGATGATAAACACAACAAATGCAGAATGATGCAAAGATTGTATTGCAGTCTGAAATAGTGAACAAAAACCCTCAAAATTGCAAGAACGGTATAACTTAAATCAAGTAGTAGACAGAAAGGTCAGTGTGGGAATGGGAGGGGGAGTTAAAGTGTTGAGCAACCGGGAGATCAGGTATGTTTAGGCGGACTGAGCGAAGGTGTTCAGCGATACGATCGCCGAGCCTGCGCTTGGTCTCGCCGATATACAGGAGTCCACAACTGGAACAGCGGATACAGTAGATGAGGAGGTGCAAGTGACTGCCTCACCTGAAAAGACAGTCGGGTTCCTTGGACGGAGTCGAGGGGGGAGGTAAAGGGACAGGTGTTGCATCTCCTGCGGTTGCAGGGGAAAGTACCTGGGGAGGGGGTGGTTTGGGTGGGAAGGGATGAGTTGACCAGGGAGTTGCGGAGGGAACGGTCTCTGCGGAAAGCAGAAAGTGGTGGTGATGGGAAGATGTGGCCAGTAGTGGGATCCCGTTGGAGGTGGCGAAAATGTTGGAGGATTATATGCTGTATATGCGACGGCTGATGGGGTGGAAGGTGAGGACAAGGAGGACTCTGTCCTTGTTATGAATGGGAGAGGGGGTTCCTGATGAGAGAACATGTTCCTGATGTTGGGGGAGTCAGAACCAGGGCCCTAGTTTAAGAATAAGTGATAAGCCATTTAGAACGGACATAAGGAAAAACCTTTTCACACAGAGAGTTGTGAGTGTGTGGAATTCTCTGCCTCGGCAGTGGAGGCCGGTTCTCTGATGTCTTCAAGAGAGAGTTAGATGGAGCTCTAAGGGACAGCGGAGTTAAGGGATATGGAGAGAAGGCAGGAATGGGATACTGATTGTGGATGATCAGCCATGATCACATTGAACGGCGGTTGCTGGCTCGAAGGGCCGAATGGCCTACTCCTGTACCTATTGTCTACTGTCTAAGAACAGAGCTGTGGGATATCGAGGAGAACCTTGTGTTGGGCTTCATCTATAATGGAAGAGGGGAACCCCCATTTCCTAAAGAATGAGGACATCACCGATGACCCACCACAGACATTGGATGCCAGTGCATATGCCTGGATGTATCTTGCATGTCCCAGAAGGGCAGCACCGTGGCACAGCAGTAGCATAGAATAGAATAGAATGCCTTTTATTGTCATTCAAACAGACAAGGTTTGAACGAAATTTCATTCCTACAGTCATGACATTACAAAAAAAAGCAAGGCCCACACTGAACACAATTTACACAAACATCCATCACAGTGAGTCTCCAACACCTTCTCACTGTGATGGAAGGCAAAAGTCTTATCTCTTCTCTTTGTTCTTCTCCCGCGGTCCAGCAGTCCAACTGCAGCGTCTAGGCGACTGGGGCTCACGATGTTAAAGCCCCCGATCTTCCAACATATGATCCTCCGACACTTTCATCACCTCCAACGGGATCCCACTGCTGGCCACATCTTCCCATCCCTTTCCGCCTTTTGCAGAGACCCGTTCCCTCCTCAACTCCCTGGTCAACTCGTCCCTTCCCACCCAAACCACCCCCTCCCCAGGTACTTTCCCCTGCAACCGCAGGAGATGCAACACCTGTCCCTTTCCCTCCCCCCCCTCGACTCCATCCAAGGACCCCGACAGTCTTTTCAGGTGAGGCAGAGGTTCACTTGCACCTCCTCCAACCTCATCTATTGCATCCGCTGTTCCAGGTGTCAACTTCTCTACATCGGCGAGACCAAGCGCAGGCTCGGCGATCGTTTCGCTGAAGACCTCCGCTCAGTCCGTTGTTAAGCTACCTGATCTCCCAGGTGGCTCAGCACTGCAACTCCCCCTCCCATTCCCAATCTGACCTTTCTGTCCTGGGCCTCCTCCGTTGTCAGAGTGAGGCCCAGCGCAAATTGGAGGAACAGCACCTCATATTTCGCTTGGGTAGTTTACACCCCAGCGGTATGAACATTGACTTCTCTAACTTGAACTAGCCCTTGCTTTCTCTCTCTCTCCATCCCCTCTCCTTTCCAGTTCTTACTGTCTCCGACTACATTCTATCTCTGTCCACTCACTCCACTGACATCAGTCTGAAGAAGGGTCTCGACCCGAAACGTCACCCATTCCTTCTCTCCAGAGATGCTGCCTGTCCTGCTGAGTTACTTCAGCATTTTGTGTCTATGGGGGAGTTAAAGTGTTTAACAACCGGGAACTCAGGAAGGAGATCAGGATCAGGATCTTTTAAAGTGGGATACTGGTTTCCATGTTGAACACTAACCTGAACATTTGACCAGGCACTTAGTGTTATAAATCAGGCCCGTGTGGGTCAGGCAGTTCCCATGTCTCCCACGTTTTGATGTAATTTGATGTCATTTCTCCTGCAGGGATACCTGCCGTAAGAAAATTCTTGTAGAATTGAAGCATGCCTGTTGTTGGGCACTCTCAGCCCAGTCAGCCTTTTATAGTTTTCTTGCTGAGGCATTAAGGAAGTTGCTTTAAACCTCAGATAGACACAAAAAGCTGGAGTAACTCAGCGGGTCAGACAGCCTCTCTGGAGAGAAGGAATAGGTGACGTTTTGGGTTGAAACTCTTCTTCAGACCTCCACACTCTTCTCAATGCTGGCCATGATTTACAAATCTCTGACTTGTCACTGAGCCGCTGACTGCCAATTGCAGGATCTAGACTTACCACTGACTTGATCCATCTCTGCTGCTAGCACCTACTGCCATCTTAATTCCCCACAGTTCCACGTAAAGGGCCTGTCCCACTGAGGTGACTAATCCGCGAGTTCTGGCGAGTTTGCCATCGACTCATACTCGCAGCATGGTCGACACGAGGTTGTAGGAGGTCTTTGTAACTCTCGTTCATGCTCGAGAGTGGTCTCTGCATACACGAGGCCTCAGCTAGGTCGCGGCGTCTTTTTCAACATGTTGAAAAATGCCCGCGAGTAAAAAAAGGTCGCCATGGAAAAAAATCGATATTTTTTTACTCGTAGGTTTCGTCGTAGTAGGTCGTAGTAGGTCGGCATGTTAGTCGTAGGTAATCGAGGGTAGTCGAAGGTAGTTGTAGATAGTCTTCATCATAGTCGAAGGAGTTCGAAGGAGGTCGTCTTCACTCTCCACTATTCGGTGTCCAACTTTCCCGAAGTTAGTCGTAGCTAGTCGAAGCTAGTCTACAATATAGTCGAAGGAGGTCTTCTACATAGTCGAAGGAGGTCTTCAACATGACATTTTTTCAAACTCTCCTAAACTCCTTTAAACTCACCAATTAGGTCGCCCAAGTGGGACAGCCCTTTAACTGTAACCTCGCTTACTTGATTTCCCTGGTGTATTTTATGTAGGATGTGAATAGGAAAAACCTTCCTTGGTTGTGGCTAACTCACTACTGTTTAACATCAAAATTTAAGTCTTAAAATGTATCAAATGGCAGGCCCATGCAGAAAATGGTCATCTGTGTGATCAGAAAACACCAGAGAATTTCTAGATCTCTAATCCTTTTGTGTATTGTGAAAATCTGCTGCCTCTTTGACCATAACTCTATTCCTTTACAATAAATTATGGAGTTGTCAGATTACATTACTCATAAAAGTACTATAATGGTCTCCTAATTTGAGGAAGGACATCCTTGTGATTGAGGCAGTGCAGCGTAGGTTCACGAGATTGATCCCTGGGATGGCGGGACTGTCATATGAGGAAAGATTGAAAAGACTAGGCTTGTATTCACTGGAGTTTAGAAGGATGAGGGGGTTCTTATAGAAACATATAAAATTATAAAAGGACTCGACAAGCAAGATACAGGAAAAATGTTCCCAATGTTGGGCGAGTCCAGAACCAGGGCCACAGTCTTAGAATAAATGGGAGGCCATTTAAGACTGAGGTGAGAAAAACCTTTTTCACCCAGAGCGTTGTGAATTTGTGGATTCCCTGCCACAGAGGGCAGTGGAGGCCAAATCACTGGATGGATTAAAGAGAGAGTTAGATAGAGCTCTAGGGGCTAGTGGAATCAAGGGATATAGGGAGAAGGCAGGCACGGGTTATTGATTGGGGATGATCAGCCATGATCACAATGAATGGCGGTGCTGGCTCGAAGGGCCGAATGGCCTCCTCCTGCACCTATATTCTATGTTTTTATAAGTAACCTATTATTTTCGCTTACCTCTCCCCCTCCCACAATAACCTGCATTTTTTTCACCATTGTATACTTAAAATTTGGGGATCTATGTTAATTATCCAATAATTAAATTAATTTTGCATTAGGTGGCACGGTGGCACAGCGGTAGAGTTGCTGCCGTACAGCGCTTACGGCGCCAGAGACCCGGGTGCTGTCTGTATAGAGTTGGTACGTTCTCCGCGAGTCTGTGTGGGTTTTCTCTGAGATCTTAGGTTTCCTCCCACACTCCGAAGACGTACAGATTTGTAGGTTAATTGGCTTGGCATAAGTGTAAGATTGTCCCCAGTGTGTGTAGGATAGTCTCGACCCAAAAGGTCAACTATTCCTTCGCTCCATGGATGCTGCCTCACCCGCTGAGTTTCTCCAGCATTTTTGTCTACCTCACTTTTGAGAGGATATCGGTTTGCCATGTTACTCTCCCATTTTCCGAGGTTTGTTTGAGGGCGAGTGTGGCCAATGTCTCGACTTGATGGCAGAATTAGACATGAATGTGGTCTCGACAGGATGGCAGAATAGCTATGAATGTGGTCTCGACTAGGTAGAAGAATAGCCATGAATGTGGTTTTCTGGAACACTTATGATGCTATGTTCTCTTTTACTGCATTGACCCAAAAGGGAAAGATGAGGAGATCTGGAAACAATATGATGGCAGAGTGATTGGATGGTGGGTGGGTGGGTGGGTGGGTATGTTAGGGCAAGGGTTGAATGCTGGTGAGTTAGGGGTATGCAATTGGCCAGTGGGAGACTCAAAGATTGATCATCTGGCTCCCAGTTTGATCTGATAGGAGTCATCATGCTTCCTTTGCAAGCATGCTGGATTATTGACAGAGAGAAATTTCTAGCTGGAGGCATCAAATCTGCCACAGCATGGGCCAGTTTTAAATCTGATCGAGAATTCTCAGACTTATTAATAATAAGTTTTCAAAGAGCTTATCAGATAGTCCGGAAGATAGATCTACTCAGGATGATGGAAGCATGGAAATCAAAACATCCTAAAGAAGGCACGACTCACATCCAAATTGCTTTTGTGCTCTCGCCTTCATGAAGCCAGTCATGCGTTGCTAATCATGTGCTTGGGGGGATGTGCATGGCAGTGATGGATATGCCGAGTGCACACATTATCCCTCGCGCGGCGAGTGACCAGTCGGACTGGCCTGTTTGCGAGTGTGTCAGGGGGAGGTGAGGAGCTTTCAAACAGAACCAAGAGGAAAAAGTAGCCGGTGACTCATGTGGACCCCTGGGTAATTCCATCTCACTTCTCAGCAGTCAAATGCAGAGCATCGCTGGCAGAGACGGAGAGGGGAAAACTCAAAAATAGAAATGATAAGACTCACGCTTGCTGTTAAATTAATTACATGCAATTACTGCACCTAACTCAGTCTCAAAAAATCAACCATGCTTGAAAATCTTTTTTAGATCTGTGGTTCCAGGAGGGTATTGATTGTGATTCCTGCAGCCCGTGGTACTGAAAGTGAAGGGGATGGCAGCTGTACTGTAACATGCCATTAACACCCCAGTGTCAGTGGGTGGGCGATAACATCCGAGATCTTCTATGCAGTGTTCAGACTGCTTAGTAGCCTGCCCTCCGCCCC
>CM075977.1:278607421-278746102 GCA_038087875.1 Malacoraja senta
TTTAGTTTAGGGATACTGAGCAGAAACAGGTCCTTCGGCCCACCGAGTCTGCACCAACCAGCAATCCTTGCACATTAACGCCACCCTACACGCACTAGGGGCAATTTTACACTTACACCAAGCCAATTAACCTACAAACCTGTACATCTTTTTGGAGTGCGGGTGGAACCCAAAGATCTCGGAGAAAATCCACACAGGTCAAGGGGAGAACGTACAAACTCCGTACAGACAAGCACCCGTAGTCAGAATCGAACCCGAGTCTCTGGCACTGTAAGGCAACATTGTGGCGGCGGCTAACGGCTGCAGTCTGTCTGTCTTTTTTTTATTTTTGTCCCGTTAGATGTATGTTTTGGGTTCTAATTTTTATTCTTTTTTAGTTGTATAAATGTGGGGGGGGGGGGAGGGGGGGGAGGGAACCGTTTAATCTCTTCCCTGTATGGGGACACGACTTTTTCCCTGTCGGGTCTCCGGTGTCGTTGGGCCTAACATCGTGGAGCTGACGGCGGCCTCCAACCAGAACCAACCTGAGTGCTCCAGTCGCGGAGCCTGCGGACTCGCCATCGCGGAGCTGGCCGACTTCGGAGCTGGGAGAGCTGTGGTGGCGCGCGGCTGCAACCCGACTTCGGAGCTTCGGAGGCTCCGGCCACAGGCCCGTTGGGCAGGAATATCGGGAGCTCGCAGGTCCCTGGTGGGAGACCGCTTTTCTGAGCTCCCGTAACGCGGGATCGCGGGATTTAAATGACTCGGAGCGGGGCCTAACATGGCCCGGCGCGGCTTAAACAGCCGCGGGACGTGCCATCGCCCGCCGGGGGCTTTAACATCGTGAGCCCCAGTCGCCTAGACGCTGCAGTTGGACTGCTGGACCGCGGGAGAAGAACAAAGGGAAGAGATAAGACTTTTGCCTTCCATCACAGTGAGGAGATGTTGGAGACTCACTGTGATGGATGTTTGTGTAAATTGTGTTAAGTGTGGGTCTTGTTTTTTTTTGTAATGTCATGACTGTAGGAATGAAATTTCGTTCAAACCTTGTCTGTTTGAATGACAATAAAATGCATTCTATTCTATTCTATGCTACTGCTGTGCCACGGTGCTGCCCTTCTGGGACATGCAGATACATCCAGGCATATGCACTGGCATCCAATGTCTGTGGTGGTGGTCATCGGTGATGTCCTCATTCTTTAGGAAATGGGGGTTCCCCTCTTCCATTATAGATGAAGCCCACACAAGGTTCTCCTCGATATCCCACAGCTCTGTTCTTAGACAGTAGACAATAGGTACAGGAGTAGGCCATTCGGCCCTTCGAGCCAGCACCGCCGTTCAATGTGATCATGGCTGATCATCCACAATCAGTATCCCGTTCCTGCCTTCTCTCCATATCCCTTAACTCCGCTGTCCCTTAGAGCTCCATCTAACTCTCTCTTGAAGACATCCAGAGAACCGGCCTCCACTGCCGAGGCAGAGAATTCCACACACTCACAACTCTCTGTGTGAAAAGGTTTTTCCTTATGTCCGTTCTAAATGGCTTATCACTTATTCTTAAACTAGGGCCCTGGTTCTGGACTCTCCCAACATCAGGAACATGTTCTCTCATCAGGAACCCCCTCCTCCCATTCATAACAAGGACAGAGTCCTCCTTGTCCTCACCTTCCGCCCCATCAGCCGTTGCATATACAGCATATAATCCTCCAACATTTTCGCCATCTCCAACGGGATCCCACTACTGGCCACATCTTCCCATCACCACCACTTTCTGCTTTCCGCAGAGACCATTCCCTCCGCAACTCCCTGGTCAACTCGTCCCTTCCCACCCAAACCACCCCCTCCCCAGGTACTTTCCCCTGCAACCGCAGGAGATGCAACACCTGTCCCTTTACCTCCCCCCTCGACTCCGTCCAAGGAACCCGACTGTCTTTTCAGGTGAGGCAGAGGTTAACTTGCACCTCCTCATCTACTGTATCCGCTGTTCCAGTTGTGGACTCCTGTATGTCGGCGAGACCAAGCGCAGGCTCGGCGATCGTATCGCTGAACACCTTCGCTCAGTCCGCCTAAACATACCTGATCTCCCGGTTGCTTAACACTTTAACTCCCCCTCCCATTCCCACACTGACCTTTCTGTCCTGGGCATCCTCCATTATCAGAGTGAGGCCCAACGCAAATTGGAGGAACAGCACCTCACATTTCGCTTGTGCAGCTTACACCCCAGCGGTATGAACATTGACTTCTTTAACTTCAAGTAGCCCTTGCTTTCCCTCTCTCTCCATCCCCTCCCCCTTCCCAGTTCTCCCACCAGTCTTACTGTCTCTGACTACATTCTATCTCTGTGCCGCCCCCACCCCTGACATCAGTCTGCAGAAGAGTCTCGACCCAAAAAGTCACCCATTCCTTTTCTCCAGAGATGCTGCCTGTCCCGTTGAGTTACTCCAGCATTTTGAGTCTATCTTTGATTTAAACCAGCATCTGCAGTTCTTTCTGACACAAGTTCCCTGCTTAGTTCATCCTCATTCCATGTCTATCGTTTTGTAAAATAAATATACTTCCAAAGGAAACTTGCAATGGTTCAAACGTAGTCCTGGAACGGGAAATTTGCAACATTTCTTTTTATTTTTATGCTTTGGGAATCCCAATCTCAACCAGTGGAGTTCCCCCCTCTCGATGAAAGCTCTGAAATTCAGAAGAACACCTACAACTTAAAATCTCATTTTCTGCTTTTTTCTTATGTGACTCTGAACATTTGAAAGTGTTTTATCTATGGTTACAGGTGTGTATTGACATCTGATGGGGACACAGCTGTTCATTGGACGCCACTAAAGCACTTAGTTTGTTTTCAGGTTGCCTGCATTGCCAAAGGTCAGACAAAGCCAATAATCATTGATTTTGTCCCTTCAGTAGAAACAATTAGAGCAAATGAATTCATTCGAGTGCAGTGTGGTGAGCTTTTAAGCCCCGTTACCACTACTTTTAAACAGGTAAATTACTATCCGAGTGTGTGATTTAAATTGCAAGCTGAGGCAACAAAGCCAGGCTCACGTCAGTCGTGCAGGAGATAACTGTCTCACTTACCCTCTCTTTTTCGCCGACTTGCCGGCACCCGTCATAGTCGTAGCAGGTTGCCGAAAATTTTCAACCTGTACCTCACCACACTTGTGCACCTGACAACAAACATGACTTGCATTTGCTTGGCAGCCATAGAGTGGTACAGCGTGGAAACAGGCCCTTCGGCCCAACTTGCCAGGTGATCCAAAAGATTGATGATATTCAGGGTGGGTAGATATTGTCTTCCACAGACTTTAGCAATGGAACGGCTGGGTTTGTATACACGGGAGTTTAGAAGGATGAGAGGGGATCTTATTGAAACATATAAGATTATTAAGGGTTTGGACACGCTCGAGGCAGGAAACATGTTCCCGATGTTGGGGGAGTCCAGAACCAGGGACCACAGTTTAAGAATAAGGGGTGAGCCATTTGGAATGGAGACGAGGAAACACTTTTTCTCACAGAGAGTTGTGAGTGTGGAATTCTCTGCCTCAGAGGGCGGTGGAGGCCGGTTCTCTGGATACTTTCAAGAGAGAGCTAGATTGGGCTCTTGATGATAGCGGAGTCAGGGGATATGGGGAGAAGGCAGGAACGGGGTACTGATTGGGGATGATCAGCCATGATCACATTGAATGGCGGTGCTGGCTCAAAGGGCCGATGGCCTACTCCTGCACCTATTGTCTATTGTCTATTTTCTATTGACCTGTAACAAGGTCAAGAAAGTAAGAACACATGCGGTCCAGGCTTAGTTTATGAATTGGATACAAAATTGGCTTGGCGAGTAAGAGGCACAGGGTGGTAGTGAAGGGTTTGTTTTCAGATGGGAAGCCTGTGGTGCTGGGTCTACTATAGTAACGATTTGGATGACAATGTACTTTAGATGGCATGTATGCGGATGACACCAAAATTGGTGGCGTTGAGTACATTGAAGATGGCCGAGCAGTTTGCGCGGAGTTTGATGCAAACTGGTCCAATCGTCAAGTCAATGGGATCTAATCCACTGTTAACAATGAATGACATGTGGAGGACGGAACTGCAGATGCTGCTTTTTATGGAGGGAGGGAGTGACTGAGGGTAGGGGAACGGAGAGGGAGGGAGAGGTGAGGGACGGATTGGGGGAGGGGAGGAGGAGAGTGGAAAGATCCTGGGGAGGTGAGGAGAGTGGGGGGGGTTGAGGGAGAGGAAGGGGTATGGAGGGTGAGGGGGAAAGTGGGGGAGGGGAGGAGAGTGGGGGGGGACAGAGGGAGAGGAGGGGGGAGTGGGGAGGTAGGGGTGGGGAATAGAGGGAGAGGAGGGAAGTGGGGGAGGTCAGGAGGGATAGTGGGTGGATAGGGGGAGGTGAGGAGTGGGGGATAGAGGGATAGGAGGGGGGTACGGAGAGGAGAGGAGTTATGGAGGGAGGGAGGGAGGGAGGGAGTGACTGAGGGTAGGGGAAAGGAGAGGGAGGGTGATGGAGGGATTGGGGGAGTGGAGGAGGAGAGGGGAAAGAAGAGGGAGGATGAGGAGGAGGGGGAGGGAGTGCTGGGGTGTGAGGGGAAATGAGCTGCGACTGCGCAGTTGGGGGCTATGCGTGAGTGGTGGAATATTGCAGTGGGGGAATGGGTTGCGTTGGAGGACCGGGCCTCCCGTGTGACAGGGACCCAACGGGTGAGTGGTGGAATCTTACATTGGGGAACGGGTTGCGTTGGGGGACCAGGCTTCCCGTGGGGGCTATGGGTGAATGGTGGAATATTGAGTTGGGGCAACGGGTTATGTTGGGGGAACGGGTGAGTGGTGGATTGTTGCGTTGGGGGAACGGGCCCCAACAGGTCCCACTTGGTCTAATATTAAATAAAACTCACGTGTAGAACTTGAGCAGCAAAATTCACAGTGAGATTTAATAGTACCCGCTCAAATCATCAGCCTTGAATTAAGTCTGGACCTTCATTGGTATATTAAGCAAAATATGACTTTCTTTCTGAAGGAGATAAGTGAAATAAACAACCTATAATTTGTAAGTGTATGGGGTGTTGAAAATACTGGAAGATGTTAATTTAAGAATATTGCACTTTTAACAACACTCGCGATTATTTGTGGTCTCCTTATTATATACGGAGTGAAAGTCCGGAATGAACTGATGGCTTTGTGTACATTGCAGTATCCCAAAGACATTTCTCTAAGTTGGTGGCAAATTGCATCTTAATTGCTGGCAGACTTGCAGAATGACATTCCATGTAAATTGTTGTGCTTTTTTTTAAAGGACAGACTCTGTTTACTTTTATTTAAAGAGCATTGTCCCAGATGAGCGATTGTGGCAATATGATTAATATACAATTAATTTAAGGCACTTTCAGTGTGAAGGTTACGTCAAGTGTATTTAATAACCTGAACTAGCACTTCAGAATCCTGTCAAGGCTGTTTGCTTAATTGCAAATTACCCAGGAGGAGAAGATGCCTCTGATCAGCATTAGCAAAATGCTCTCACAGCAAATGTAAAAACATGGCTCAGACATTGCACGACGGATGGAGAGGTGTATACTCCTGTAGCGTTCTGTGTTGTGAATCCTCTGCATACAATTGAATGGTCTTTTTGTCATATTCTACACATACTGTAATTAATCTTTAGACATTTCCCTAGTAAACGGATCAGGGATGGCATCAGGAAAATCCTTTTCATTCTGTGATCTGTAAAATCACTGCCTGAAAGGGTGCCCGGAAACAGACACAGTTAGAGAATTCAAGATGTAAAACAGGAGGCCGTTCAGCCCATTGTGTGCATGCTGGTCATAAAAAATAGGTACTCGACTTAATCTCACCTCCAGCTCCATTGCTCTTCAACACAAATACTTCCACGTAAAGGTTTCTGTCTCCGCCAAGCTGCCAGACAGTGAGTTTCAGCAAGCGCTGGATGAAAAACGATTCCTTACCTGCCCTCTAATCTGTCGATGTCAATTCTGTTAGATATGAACATAGTGGGGGGTTTTTGCCTCATCATCTATTGGAAGGCAATCACAAGCCTAAATAATTGTATACACATCATTTCAGACTTTCCTCTTCCAAAGAAAACAGTCCCCAACCTATCCAATATTTCTTCTTACGCAAAGTTTACAGCCCTGGCAACATCTATACAAAGCTCTACTGTATGCTGTCCATCCAAGTCACATCTTTCCTGTAATGTGTTGGCCAGAAATATACACTGTAGTCGGACATGCTGTTGGATGAGCATTGTGTACATTTCTGGTATAACTTCCTAAATTTCTATTTTATGTCTCAGCTGATAAAGGTAAGCATTACTTTTTGCATTTTTAACCATCTTATTTTCGTCTCGTGGCACAGCTGGTAGAGCTGCTGCCTCGCAGTGCCAGAAAACCGGGTTTGATCCTGACCTCAGGTCCTATGTCTTCTGATTCTTGATTCCCCTACTCTGGGCAAGAGACTCTGTGCATCTACCCAATCTATTCCTCTCATGATTTTGTACACCTCCATCAAATCATCCCTCATCCTCCTGTGCTTCAAGGAACAGAGTCCTAGCCTGCTCAACCTCTCCCTATAGTGCAGACCTTCAAGTCCTGGCAACATCCTCGTAAATCTTCTCCACACCCTTTCAACCTTGATAACATCTTTCTTATAATATAGTGCCCAAACCTGAACACAATACACAAATGCGGCCTCACCAACGTATTATGCAACAGCAACATCCCTCCCAACTATTATACTCACTGTTACTCATGTTAGTGCTTCCAAAATACAACACCTCACATTTCTTTGTATTAAATTCCATCAACCATCAACCATTCCTAAGCCCAACTGCCCAACTGATCAAGATCCTGCTGCAATTTTTGGCAGCCATCTTCACTATCTACAATCCCACCGACAAAGGGCCCAGCACCAAACACTGAGGCACACCGCTAGTAACTGCCCTCTCGTCTGAAAAACAACCTTCCACCATCACCCTCTGCTTCCTTCCATGAAGCCAATTTTCTAACTACTCAGCTATGTCTCCTTGAATCCGATGGGATCTAACCTGCCGGAACAGCTTGCCTTGTGGAACCTTGTCAAGTGCCTCACTAAAATCCATGTACACAATGTCTACACCTCTGACTTCATCGACCTTTTTGGTCACATCTTCAGAAAACTCAGTCAAATTTGTGAGACATGACCCCGCACATACAAAACCATGCTGACTATCCCTGATCAGCCCATGTCCATCAAAGTGCATGAATATCCTATCCCTCAGAATACTCTAGTAACTTTCCGACCACAGATGGTAAGCTCACAGGCCTATAGTTTCCAGCCTTTTCCCTGCAGCCCTCCTTGAAGAGAGGCACAACATTTGCCACCCTCCAGTCTTCTGGCACCTCTCCTGTATTTAATGACGGCTCATAAATCTCAGCGAGGGCTCCTGCAATTTCCTCTCCAGTTTCCCACAATGTCCTCGGATATATCTGATCAGGCCCGGGAGATTTGTCCACCTTTATACGCATCAGAACCTTCAGCACATCTGCGGCCGTAGTACTGACTGATCTCAAGATACTTCCATTGACTGCCCCAAGTTCCCCCGTTGTTCTGTCTTTCACCACGGTAAATACAGAGGAGAAATACTCATTGAGGACCTTACCCATCTCCTGTGGCTCCACACAGAGTTGACCGCTTTGATTCCTGAGGGGTGCCACTCTCTCTCTCTCTGTTTACCCTTTTCCTCTTTATGTGCTTGTAAAACCTCTTGGGATTATCCTTAATGCTACCCGCCAGAGCTATCTCCTGTCCCCTTTTTGCCCTTCTGATTTCCTTTTTTAGTTTAGTACCTGGAACTCCTCCAGGGATGCACTTGATCCCAACCACTTATATGTGTCCCATGCCTGCTTCTTAACCAAAGCCTTAATTTCCCTCATCAACCAGACTTCCTTATTGCCTGCCTTGCCCTTCTTGCCTGCCTTGCCCTTCACTCTAATAGGGTTGTGCAACTCTTGTCAGCACACTTTTAAAAACATCCCACTTTCCCAATGTTGGAGAAAGGAGCGAAGGAAATAGGCAACGTTGGAAGGGTTTCGGCCCGAAACGTTGCCTATTTCCTTCGTTCCATAGATGCTGCCTCACCCGCTGAGTTTCTCCAGCATTTTTGTCTACTTTCCTGATGTTCCTTTTCCATCAAACAACCTGTTCCAAACTCCTTGAGTCCCTGTCTCATACCCTCAAAATTGGCCTTGCCCCAATATATCATTTTAGCTCGTGGACCCACTCTGTCCCTATCCATAATTATCATAAACATAACTTTCGCATCCTACACACTAGGGACAATGTAGAATAACCGTTTAACCTACAAACCTGCACGTTTTTGGAGTGTGGGAAGAAACCAGAGCACCCGGAGAAAACCCACCCGGTCCCACGGAGAAAGTATAAACGCCTGTAGTCAGGATTGAACCCGGGGCTCTAGCACTGTGAGGATATTGGCTACTTGGATTTTCAGAAGGCCTTTGATAAAGCGTGAGGCTGCTAAACAAGATGAGAGGCCATGGTATCTGAAGGAAGATACTATCATGGAAAGAGGATTGGCTGAATGGAAGAAGGTAGAGTGGGAATAAAGGGGCCTTTTTCTGGTTAGCTGCCGGTGACTAATGGTGTTCTGCAGGGGCCGGTGTTGGGTCTGCTACTTTTCAAATTTTATATTAGTGATTTGAATGATGGAATTGATGGATAGCAATGAATACGCTTGGCAAGGCTGACCCTGCAATGCCGCCAGGACAACGGGCCTTCATGGCCAGGTTAAGAACACTACACTTATAACAACTAGGACTTAAAAATGATACCAAACCTAGTGACTCTGTATACTATCAGTGTAGTATTCCTATACACTTGCACTATATCTAAGATGTGCTTTTGTGTAGTTTTGAGATATAGCGCGGAAACAGGCCCTTGACAAGGAGAGTAAGAATGTTGCATCCTTGACAAGGAGTGTAAGATAGTTGTATAATAGTTTATCGTTTGTCGTGTATTGTGGTGGTGGGTTCTGTTTTGTTTTTTACTGTACTATATTTTAATATCTGAATAATTATTTTTGATTTAAAAAAATAGCTGCTTCATTGATAACACAGTTAGAAAATTACTCTTGTACTGGGTCACTTTTTTTTGTTAAGACAGGAATTTGATCTGTTTTCTTTTTGTTCTCCTTCAGATAATTCTCGTGAGTTCATCAATGAATGATCGTGATCAGAGCCTCTTCATGAGCACAGACGAGGGAGCCAATTTTCAACGGCAGCAAATCTTCTTCTCTGTGGAGACCTTGGTGTTTCACCCAAAAGAACAAGATAAATTGCTTGTGCACAGCAAGGAGGGCCGGGTAAGTAGGGCCTTAAAACAAACTTTTTTCGGATTTCTAGGTATAAGTTTAGGTTTAATATTGCCACGAGTCCCAAGATACTTACAATAAAAAGCTTCAATGGAACACAAAATGCTGGAGTAACTCAGCGGGACAGGCAGCATCTCAGGAGAGAAGGAATGGGTGACGTTTCAGGTCGAGATCCTTCTTCAGACTGATGTCAGGGGAGGGGGCGGTGCAGATATAAGGAAGTGTATAGATAAGGAAGTGTTAGGTGTGAAAACAGGGCCAAGGGAATGGCGAGCGAGGAAAATGTAGAATAGATCATTTTTAGCTGGGAGAAGGTAACAGCAAAGCAAACAGAGATAAAATGTAGTCGGAGACAGTCAGACTGATCAGAGAACTGGGAAGGGGAGAGATGGAGAGAGAGGGAAAGCAAGGGCTACTTGAAGTTAGAGAAGTCAATGTTCACACCGCTGCAGTGTAAGCTGCCCAAGTGAATTATGAGGTGCTGTTCCTCCAATTTGGGCTGGGCCTCACTCTGACAATGGAGACACTGAAAAGCTTTGTTTTTTCATGATATCCAAACAAATTTGATAATACTGGACATAACTACAATCATGCCAAACTCAATTACATTATGTGGAGCAAATGGGAAGATAGAGCATACGGAACTACTGCCTCCACCGCACAAGCACTTACACAGCATTGCAGCAAATCGATATTAGAACCTGCAGGAATTAAATATTGTCTTCAGAATGGATGCTAGCCAATTCTGCACCCAATGCGCATCCATGCAGGCCTTGAATTGCGTAAGAAGGATGAGGTGATCATTTTTGCCAGTGAATGCGTGTATGATTTGCACAGTGCACCAGTGACTCACTTCCTTGTATCCGGGCTCTATGCTGAATCCAAGAGTTCAGGATTGTTCCTCCATTCATGTCAGGCACCTTGACCTTTCTTTGTATGCACTATGTTCATGGCTTGGATGCAGTTCCTCCAGCACTACATTCCCAACAAAAACCTATCCATGCAACCATTCTTCAAATGAGTAAATAAGAAGGGGGTAGAGCTAGATTCTCTAGTTGTCCGATAATCCCGAACAGACATATTGTCCCCAGGGAAAATGAGCTTCTGATTCATTATAAATTTGATTTCTCCTAAATTAGCCATTCTTTCCTCTTCATAATCCTGAGTATTTTACTCAATTTATGGTAGATGGACACTTAGGCAATATAAAGTTTTAACTTTATGGCAGTTAAACTTAGTTTATCATCTCTATTTCTTCTCTCCTTTCCTTCTCTCCAGAGATGCTGCCTGTCCCGCTGAGTCACTCTAGCTTTTTTGTGTCTATCTCTATTTCTCTTCTCTGTTCTTTCCCATTTACCTAGGTTTCATCTTATTTATCCTTTAAGGGCCTGTCCCACTTAGGCGACTCTTTAGGCGACTGCCAGGGACTAGTTTTAATGGAACTCACCTACGACACGTGACGACAACCCACGACAACACCTGCGTCAATCTATGACAACCTAGGGCAACACCTATGACAACCTACGACAACCTACGAGAGCAGAAATTGTCGCCACTGACCCTGAAAAATGTTCAGCATGTTGATAATTTTGCGGCAGTCGCCTGTAATCGCCCAAAATATCGCCTAATAGGGACAGGCCCTTCAGATTTCCAACTTGTTTCTTCTGGTATTTGAAAAATAATAACAGATAAAGTTACAAATTAATTTCTAGCTTCTCTTGGTGTATTATTGTCCATTTTTGAGAGAGGGTGATAAAAAAAACTGCTGCTATAATGACTATAGGTGTATGTGAATCCTTCCATAAAAGGGTGCCCTTATAAGAGTGTGAAATACACACGACATAGGGATATAGTTGTGATTCACTGTGTCTGTAATTTCTTCAACAGTAATAGTTTTAGTTTAGTTTAGAGATACAGCGCGGAAACATGCCCTTCGCCCCCTCCGAGTCCGCACTGACCAGTGGCCCCGCATATTAACACTCTCCTACACACACTGGGGACAATTTACATTCATACCAAGCCAATTAATCTACAAACCTGTACGCCTTTGGGTTGTGGGAGGAAACCGAAGATCTCGGAGAAAACCCACGCGGTCACGGGGAGAACGTACAAACTCCCTACAGACAGCACCCATAGTCGGGATCGAACCCGGGTCTCCGGCGCTGCAAGCGCTGTAAGGCAGGAACTCTACCGCTGCGCCACCGTGCTGCCCATACGTTTTGCTATTAATTTTCCTGAATAATGACACTGGTGTTTACACAGAATATCAGATGAATATGGCACCTAGTCCTCCCCCACATTAGATGAATAATCCCTTCTTGTCATTCCTTGCAAGTGTCTGCCACAAAGCCTGGAGGTGGATTGATGACCCGATCTTAAGAAGACCACATGAATCCACAATGAAGCCCCAGTGCTGTGGGCTATGTATCTAGCTGGCTTTGAATAATTAAATGACAGCATGTATTACATGTGCATTTTTGAAGCACTGGTAAAATAAATACTTGTTTTCTTTTTTCGTAGCTATATGTTTCTGTTGATTTTGGAAAGAAATGGGAGTTGCTGCAAGAACAAGTGACAAAGGAACGATTTTATTGGTGAGTATCACATTATTTATCAGACTGACCATGTGCTCAGTCAGTATATCAGCAGTCATTCCAAACGTTTTCAAATGAAAGCCCCATTTATTCGCACCGGCTAAATTGTGCAACCCCGTTGCGTCCATCAGAGCCTTTCCTTTGAAGAGGTTGAGCCTCTAACTTAGCATTTCCAATGAGTGATAGCAGCACCAGAACTGGGAAAGCGGGAGTGCCGAATATAACTTTCTAAATCATCTCAATATTATTGAGGCTCCAGAGACCTTTAGTTTAGTTTAGTTCAGTTTAGAGATACAGCGCGGAAACAGGTCCTTCGGTCCACCGAGTCCGCGCCGACCAGCGAACCCCACACATTAACACTGTCCTACACACACCAGGGACAATTTACACATACACCAAGCCAATTAACCTACAAACCTGTACGTCTTTGGAGTGTGGAAGGAAACCGAAGACTCGGAGAAAACCCACGCAGGTCACGGGGAGAACATACAAACTCCGCACAGACAGCACCCGTAGTCGGGATCGAACCCAGGTCTCCGGCGCTGCATTCGCTGTAACGCAGCGACTCTACCGCTGCCCCACTGTGACCGCCCACATGTAATTACCTCTTGTAGTCTTTTCACCACCTCCCTTCCGCAAGGAGATCATGCACCAAAGTTTGGGAACCACTGATATAAGCAGATGGAGTATCCTGACACATACTGCCATATTTCTGAACGTTTGGAAGCAGTTTCTGTGTTTTTGTTGGTGATTTCATTTCTAAAGTAGATTTGCAATAACGCAACTTGCTATCATTGAACTTCAAAACCAATATAGAAAGTCACTTTTGTATATTTCATTTGAGTTTTTAAATAGAAATAGACCATCAATCCATACTTATTGTACTTCCTGGTAGAATGAAGAGGGGCCATGCCTGTTGCCTAAACTGTGTTATTTGAAACAGGGTTATTTTAAACATATTATTTCACAGATATTCTTGCAGTATGTTAGAAAAGAGTGCGTCATGGAGTATTGGAAGACATGGATCTAATTTCTGCTGCTGCTTGGTGAACTGGAGGCTGGGTAATAGAAAGTGGACAAGGGGACAGCAAATCAAATCCACAAGCTAAACACAAAATGCTGGAGTGACTTAGGGGGACAGCCAGCATCTCTGGAGAGAAGGAATGGGTGAAGAACTGAAGAAGGGTGCCGACCCGAAACGTCACCCATTCCTTCTCTCCAGAGATGCTGGCCTGTCCCGCTGAGTAATTCCGGCATTTTGTGTCTAACTTCGGTGTAAACCAGCATCTGCAGTTCCTTCCTATACATCAAATCCACAAACCGGACAAGCCAGACCTCCTTTATCTTCTGCAGAAGCAAGTCTTGCATACGTTGTGAAAGCCTGCTTCTGTGTTTGTGTCCTGTGTTACTTGTGGCCTTGCAAGGTCAAAGTCGTTTGTTGGATGATGCACCAAATCGGGCAGTTAATGCCCAAACTCATCTTAGTTCAGTTTAGTTTAAAGGTACAGCACCGCAGAAGTGTGCGAGAGCTGCCATTGTCTCCTAACTCCACTTCTCCCCCTCCTCTTGTTATCCTCCCCCCCCCCCCCCCCCCCCCACCTCTCCTTGATCCTCCAATCACTTCTGGCTGCCATCTGACATATCTGACGTGTCAGAGGTTATAGAGAGATTGCAGGAGAATGGGGTTAGGAGGGAGAGATAGATCAGCCATGCTTGAATGGCGGAGTAGACTTGATGGGCCGAATGGCCTAATTTGACTCCTATCACTTATGATCACAGCACATCTCCTCTCTCAATACTGGCTATCTCCCCTCTCCATTCACAGTCCTGATGCAGGGTATTGACCAAAAATGTCGACCATTTCTTTTCACCCCTCGGATGCCGATCTACCCACTGAGCGCCTGGCAGATTGTTTATTGCTCTCAATCTCAGAACGTCAGCGAGCCGCTCCTTGCCACTTTTAACCTGACAGTGTATTTATCAGCCATTTCCCCTGGTTCCTGGTTAAACTTGCCAAACGGAGCTCTTCAGTTTCTGCCTTTGGCAAGTTATAATTTAATTTAAGGTTATTAATATGGCCTCGTATGAGTCTTTGCAGTTCATCGGGCAAGTACGCGTACTAATATTTCTTTACTCCAGCCTTACCACCAGAAACAGTATGTTTGATTCCTTGGGTATCACTGGATTTCTTTGTTCTGAGGTCATTGTGACCTTGACAATATTATTCTCCCTCGAGTATATGTCCACTTGAATCACTTGAGCTGGCCAACATATCTACTGCATTTATTCTCTGCCGCCATCTCTGCTCATTGCGGAGAAGTGTGTTGTCTGTTTCCATCACTTTATTCCAGCAAGTAGCAATGTACTAAACTTGATGGGAATGTGCCATCTGCAGACTTTTATTCTGTTGCTCCTTACTTAACTGAGAAACGACGTGGAACTATCAATATATCATCCTTCGTTGAAGGCAATAATAGTGTCTAGAACAACAATATATCAAGTTTTGACTGCTGGATACATTCAGTTCTTTCACCTATATGTGTTTAGTTTAGTTTAGAGATACAGCGCGGAAACAGGCACTTCGGCCCACTGGGTCCGCACCAACCAGCGATCCCCGCACATTAACACTATCCTACATACACTGGGGACAATTTACACTTACACCAAGCCAATTAACCTACAAACCTGTACATCTTTGAAGTGTGGGAGGAAACCGAATATCTCGGAGAAAACCCACGCAGTTACGGGGAGAACGTACAAACTCCGTACAGACAGCACCCGTAGTCGGGATCGAACCCAGGTCTCCGCCGCTGCAAGCGCTATAAGGCAGCAACTCTACCGCTGCGCCACCGGGCCGCCATTGTGCAATGTTTGTTTCAGACCTTTGACAATAGATATTCTGGTGTTGTGTATAATAAGTAGTTGAAATAAAATGGAGATGCAAGGAATCTTGAGGAAAAAATAAAAAAATGCTGGAGTACCTCAGCAGGTCAGGCATCATGGTGAATTGGCTTCACGGAAGGAAGCAAAGGGTGATGGTGGAAGGTTGTTCTTCAGACTGGAGATCTGTGATTAGTGGTATGCCCCAGGGATTGGACCCATTGCTGTTTGTGGTTCATATCAACAATTGAGATGAGAATGTCGAAAGCACGATTAATAAGTTTGCAAATGGCACTAGAATGGGTGGTTTTGTAGGAAGGAAAGACGATAATCAAAAAGTATAGCAGCATCTTGATCGGTTGGGCAAGCGGGCTGACGAATGGCCAATGGGGTTTAATGTAGATGAGTGCGAGGTGTTGCATTTTGGGAAGTTAAACTAGGGGCAGGACCTACACAGCGAATGGCACGGCCCTGGGGAGTGATGGAGACCAGAGAGGTCGAGGAGTGCAGGTGTATAGTTCCTTGAATGTGGTGTCAAGAAGGTTTTCAGTGCATTGGCCTTCCTTCATCAATCAGGGTATTGGGTCTAAAGTATCGAAGATGGAATGAAAGGACACAAAGCACTGGAGTAACTAAGTGAGTCAACTAGTATCTTCGGAGAACGTGGATAGGTGACTTTTTGGGTCAGACCTAGATGTTTCTTGTTTCTATATAGAGGTTGGGATGCTTCTTTACAGTTGTACGAGACGTCGGTGAGGCTGCATTTGGAGTATTGTGTTCAGTTGTGATCACCCTGTTATAGGAACGATGCCATTAAGCTGGAAAGAGTGCAGAGTGGGTTTGTGAGGATGTTGCCAGTACTTGAAGGCCTGAGCTATTAGGGAGAGATTGGACAGAGTCTTTTAGCAGGAATAGGAGACTCAAGAACCAGAGGACATAGGTTTAATGTCAAAAGGGTAAGATATGCGAGGAGTGTGCAGGAAAGAACTGCAGATGCTGGTTTAAATCGAAGGTAGACACAAAATGCTGGAGTAACAAAGCGGGTTAGGCAGCATCTCTGGAGAGAAGGAAGGTGACATTTCGGGTCTGAAGAAGGGTCTCGACCCGAGACCCTGAAGAAGGGTCTCACCCATTCCTTCTCTCCAGAGATGCTGCCCTACCCGCTGAGTTACTCCAGCATTTTGTGTCTACCTATGATATAAGGGGAACCTGAGGGTAACTTTTTCCACACAGAGAGTGATGGGTACATGGAATGAGCTCCCTGAGGAGATAGTTGAGGTAGGTACTACAATATAAAAGGCATTTGGACAGATACATGGATAGGAAAGGTTTAGAGGGGTAGGGACCCAACGTGGGACTATTGTTAGCATGGGTGAGTTAAGCTGAAGGGTCTGTTTCAGTGCTTAGTGATACTGTGACTCTATCTGTGGAGGAAATGGAAAGGTGACATTTTGGGTTCTGACTAGGGTTGCCAACTGTCCCATATTAGCTGGGACATCCCGTATATTGGGCTAAATTGGTTTGTCCCATACGGGACCGCCCTTGTCCCGTATTTGACTTCTACTACTCGGGTCAAGGGGACTGTCGGGTCGGAGGTTTGCGTCCGGCCCCGCCTCACCTGTCCCGACGTAGTGCAGCCCATGGAGTGCAGCAGCAGTGCATCGCCCGTGGCCCCGTTGGTCAGCAGCCCGGCCAGCTGTCTGACCTTCGGACCTGCGCTTACCGCTGATACCGGGCTAGTCGTGCTGAGCTGTGTGTCAACATTGTATTTCACTGGACCTGGTACAGGTGGCAATAAAGAAACCATTGGACCATCTCACTGTCTTTCTCCAGAGTCTTTTGGTCAGCCTCTTTGATGCTTTTCTGACTCTTGAGTTTAAGCTGTGTGCTTTCAAGAGGCTCCTAGAACCTTCTCTTCAGCAAGCTTTCCATGTGATCAGGTCTGTCTGTCTCTCTGCTTCCACTGAACCGGACTGCTGGTCACTAACCACACAGACTAGGTTTTGATGCCGCCATCTTCTCGGGCACTCTTTCAGGGTCAAGGTTGACTTGCTCCCACTCCAGTTCTCCAGGCTGGTGAAGCCAAAGTGGAATCTGCAGACTCAGTTTGAAAGGTCTTGCTTGATGGAGCAGGTTGTAGGGTGGATTGTGCGCCCCTTACGCAGACTCTGTGCACCCCCAGCAAGGAGACTTATGTGCTTGTGTAGGAAGGAACCATCACCCCTCCTTCCAATGGCCGATCATCGGTTCATGAGTTGGATGGGGTGCCGGACTTTGCATGCAGCAGAACACAAAGCCCAGCCGGCGGGCCAGCCGAGGAGTTTTGGCCCGGCGCCCAGGCCAAGACTCCTCAGCTGGCCCGCCAGCTGGGCTTTGTGTGCAGTCCAGCACCCGGGCCAACTCATCATTCACCCAGCCACGGCCGAGTTGGTCAATGAATTGCCGTCGGGAATTTGTCCCTTATTTTGACCTTTTGTCCCTTATTTGGGGTGAGAAAGTTGGCAACCCTAGTCCTGACCATTCAGAAGACGTTGTAGTCGGGGGAGAAAGCAGGAAAAAAAGACACATGTGACATTGGCAGAGTAAGTGAAGGATAGAGCTGAAAAGGAGATGAAGGGCTTTCAGATAAGAAGAGAGGAGGAGTGAAATGTCGTGAGGCAAGAGGGACATCGGTAGAAAGGAAGGTAAACACAAAATGCTGGAGTAACTCAGCGGGAAAGGCAGCATCTCTGGAGAGAAGGAACAGGTGATGTTTCGGGTCGAGACCTGCCTTCAGACCGTGAGTCTGGGGAAAGGAAAATGAGGGAAAGGGCGGTCATGGCGGCGCAGCGGTAGAGTTGCTGCCTTACAGCGAATTGCAGTGCCGGAGACCAAGGTTCGATCCTGACTACGGGTGCTGTCTGTACGGAGTTTGTACGTTCTCCCTGTGACCTGCGTGGGTTTTCTCCGAGATCTTCGGTTTCCTCCCACACTCCAAAGACGTACAGGTTTGTAGGTTAATTGGCTTGGTGTATGTAAAGTGTTAATGTGCGTGGATCGCTGGTCGCCGCGGACTCGGTGGGCCGAAGGGCCTGTTTCCGCGCTGTATCTCTAAACTAAACTAAACTAAACTAAAAACTAAAAGATATAGACGGTGATGTAGAGAGATATAGAACAAATGAATGAAAGATATGCAAAACAATGATAAAGGAAACAGGCCATTGTTAGCTGTTTGTTGGGTGGGAACGAGTTACAGACAATAAGACTCAACAAGACGACTTTGAAGCTGGTACGACTTGGGTGGGGGAGGGATGGAGAGAGAAGGAATGCAGGGGTTACTTGAAGTTAGAGAAATCAATATTCATACCACTGGGTTGGAAGCTGCCCAAGTGAAATATGAGATGTGTATAGTATGTTGGGCGGGGATGGGGAAAGGAGGCAGTATAATGGGGAAAATGGATGTGCACCACAGTTTTGGGCAGAGGGGCGGGGTGGTTTGGGGTCAACGAGAGAGGGTGAAGGAATTATTATTTAAAATTGGAGAGCTGATTGTTCACACCATTGGATTGTGAGTTACCCAAGCGGAATATAATGCTCCCAAAATTCACGTGCGGCCTCACTCTGGCAATGGAGGAGACCCAGGACAGAATGATAGGTATGGGTTGAAATAATATGCCCAGCCTGTGAACAGAAACAAATATACAACCGAATATGGGCATTTAAATAGGCACGGCACGGAAGGCACAGTGGCGCAACGGTAGAGTTGCTGCCTTATAACGCCAGAGACCCGTGTTCAATCCCGACTACGGGTGCTGTCTGTACGGAGTTTGTACGTTCTCCCCATGACCATGTGGGTTTTCTCCGAGATCTTCGGTTTCCTCCCACACTCCAAAGGCGTACAGGTTTGTAGATTAATTGGCTTGGTATAATTGTAAATTGTCTGGTCTCTAGTGTTTGTAGGATAGTGTTAGTGTTTGGGGATCGCTGGTCGGTGCAGAATTGGTGGGTTGAAGGACCTGTTTCCATGCTGTATCTCTAAAACTAAAAGTAAAAACGAAAAACTTGGTCACTTATCCACCCATGTTACCTGCCAGTCTTTGTCTTCATTTTCCAGCTTTCACCCCCCTACTACGATGTCTTAAGAAGGGTCAGGTCCCAAAATGTCACCTTCCCATTTCTTCGGCAGTCAATGTGTCACCAAGCACAGAAACAGGGCCCTTCAGCTCAATTTACCCATGCTGACAATAGTCCCACCTGCCCACGTTTGGCCCATATCCCTCTTAACACTTTCCTATCCATGTACCTGTCCAAATGCCTTTTAATTGATATCCCGAATGCAGGCAAGTGGAACGAGTGTGGATGCGAAGAACATTTGGCATGGACTTGGAAGGCCAAAGGGCCCATTCATGTGCTTTGCAACTCTGACTCTGTCCGCAGATAACTAGAGTGTGGCATTCTTCCAAACTCCATGAATCACACAGGAACAAAGTACAGTAAGCTTCTGCCGCTGCATAAGCTTAACATCGCTGATCTTCTGGGATCAGATTTAATGATGCATGGTGATGTGACTCATGCTTTGTAAAATAACAAGGCGCCTGGAGCTTGGCGCTTTACAATTATCAAGCATTGCTGCTGGAAGTTAAAAGCTTGCAACGATATTTTTTAAATAATTTTTATTTATTAGAAGTACATTACATTACAACCAATTACATTAGTACTCATCACGTATATATTATTACAATTAATGTACTCCATCATTTTTTACACTAATAAAAAGGAAAGGTTGAGATTAAGAAAAAAGAGAAAGTGAAGGAAAATAGTGAAGGTGTAAAAATGTGACAACAAGAAAGAACAAAGACCCTGTAGAAAAGAAATTAAAAAGAAAGGATTAAGAGATAGACCCTAAAGTAGAAGAAAAAAGAAAAAGAGGAAAAAGCGAAAAACAAATACTTTGTTATAAGCATCACGCAAATGGGATATACCAACTCTCCAGCTTTCATCCCCCTTTACCTGACCTCAAGTTTTTTTTTAAAGTACTTTTGCACCCTAAACTTGTAATAATTCTATAAATGCAGACCACGTCAGGTGGAAGTGATCTGGTTTACCTGCCAGGAGGAGTCTTATCTCTTCTAGGTGTAATGTTTCGAACATATTTAAAATCCACAAGTTTATAGTTGGTATTGGAGCGTTTTTCCAGAATTTTAGGATTAACTTTTTTCCAGTTATTAACCCATAGTCTATTCATTTCTTTTGAAACACATTTAGTTCAGGACTATCTTCCGTTGTTCCAAAGATAATCCATTCTGCTTTTGGTATCAGTTTTATTTTAAATAATTTTGTAAACATTTCAAAAATGTAAATCCAAAATTTTTGAATTTTTGTACAAAAAACAAATGAGTGCGCTATAGTAGCTTCTTGAGATTGACATTTATCACAAATGGATGATACATTTGGGAAAATTTTATTAATTTTAGTTTTAGAATAATATAATCTATGTAAAATTTTAAATTGTATTAATGTGTGTCTTACATTAATCGAACATTTATGCACGTTTAATAAATGTTCCTTCCACCTTTCCTTTGAGATTTTAATAGTTAATTCTTGTTCCCAGTCTCTTCTAATACCTTCCGTAGATGGTATTTATACATTTAAGATAATATTATACAAATATGATATTAAGTTTGCTGATTCAGCTTTTATCTGCATTGCTTCATCCAATACATCTGCTGGGTGCAACGACATTTGAAAGGTTTTTTTTATAAGTAAAGTCTGATATAATTACAGTTCATTGATCGGCTAGAGTGGAGGATCAATGAGCGGTTTGAATAGATAGATAATGCAGGAGTGGAACTGCTGCTGAAAGAAAACAAGCGTGAGAGGAAGATTGTCCTCTTTGGATTATCTACACAGATAAAGTACGGGATACAGTGGTGGGAGGTTGGACATTATCAGAGCTTATGCTGGGTTGAAAATGTCGAAGCTCTAAAATTGAAACCTTCTGAAACTGCAACCTCCCCCTCATCGACGAACTGTATGCTGCAAGGGGCAGGAAGCGAGCGGGTAGGATCATCTCTGACCCCTCTCACTCCGGCCACAAATTCTTTGAAGTACTTCCCACTGGGAGGCGACTCCGGACTATCAAATCCTCCATATCCAGACACATCCTCCACTTCCCACGAACGGTGGGTCTACTTAATAGCCGCACCACACCACTACACTCTGGTCTGTAAGACGAACTCTTATGAACTCTCCAAGTTCACTTTAGATATCTACATGTGCCATATATAGCAAAGCTGCCCCTTTTTATTTTGCACTTTATTTTTACATTTATGAATGATGTTTTTTTTTTTAATTTTCTGCCGTATATTGTGTTGTTATATGTGCGAGCTAAGCACCAAGTCAATTTCCTTGTATATGTACATACTTGGCCAATAAATTGACTCGGATTCTTATTCTGAAAATGCTGTCACCTGCATTGGACATAAAGCAGATAAACGCAAAAAGCTGGAGTAACTCAGCGGGACTGGTAGCATCTCTGGAGAGAAGGAATGGATGACGTTTCGTGTCGAGACTGAAGTCTAAAGATCTTTGGTAATCTACTCTCAAGTTGATGGTCGAAGCTTATGCGTAGAAGGGTTTCTTTATATTCGGACTGGTTTGATTCAAGACCAATGTGTGATCCAAGATTCATGGCTCTTTCATGCTTCCTGTAGAGCTTAATTCCATCATCCTTAATTCCCCTCTAGTTCTTTCATCAATCCACCTTGCCGTTTTAAAATTGTTCATAATTTTGAATATGGTCCCTTAATTTTCTCTATGTGAGAGAACTGAGACTGCCTTATAAAGTCTTCACGTTGAAAATCTCCTTGCTATCCCTTCTCTGTGTTCTCTCCAAGCCTTGGTATTCATCCTCAGGGTAATGCCTGGCATGCCCCCAGGAAGCCAGGTGGGACCTGACCCGGTGTTTTGTAAAGATTTAACTTGTATCTCAATTAGCAAACGTCAGGGTCCGATGCACTTGGTTAGCCGCCTGATCAGCTTGATCTCCAATCTTCATTTGTTCACACTTCCTAGTCTTGCACCTATTCAGAATAACATTGTGCAGGAAGACCCCGACAGTCCTTTCAAGTGAGGCAGAGGTTCACTTGCACCTCCTTCAACCTCATCTACTGTATCTGCTGTTCCAGGTGTGGACTCCTATATGAAGGTGAGACCAAGCGCAGGTTCGGCGATCATTTTTGCAGAACACCTTTGCTCAGTCTGCTTAAACCTACCTGATCTCCCGGTTGCTAAAGATTTAACCACCTCTCTCCCATATCCACACTGACCTTTATGTCGTGGGCCTCCTCCACTGTCAGAGTGAGGCTCAAAGCAAATTAGAGTAACAGCACGTATTTTGCTTGGGCACCTTACAATCTAGCGGTATGAATATTGACTTCTCCAACTTGAAGTAGCCCTTGCTTCCGTCTCTCTCCATCCCTCCCCCATCCTAGTTCCCCCGACTAGTTTGACTGTCCTCCTGATTAAATGTAACTGGTTGTGTGCCTCATTGTCACCTTCCCCTCAGCCAACAATGATTCATTCTCCATGAACTTCGTCCCCTTTGATCTCTCATTTTCACACCTGACCCTTCCATATCTCTTATGTTTCCCTCTCCCCTGACTCTCAGTCTGAAGACGAGTCTCGACCCGAAACGTCACCCATTCCTTCTCTCCAGAGATGCTGCCTGTCCCGCTGAGTCACTCCAGCATTTTGTGTCTGTCTTCAGAATAACATTGTGTAGATCATGGACTGTCTGCTCTCTAATTGTTTTGATTGGAGGGAGAGCAGCATTTGCTGAGATAGTTCGCCAGCACATGCTCAAGTTTGGCCATGGGTTTATTCCAGCACGGAACACTGAAAAATAAGTTAAATTTGCTAAAGGATTGAATATTTTCTTTGAGTTTTGTTTTTGAACAGACTTTAGAGTCACTTTGGAGCACGGAAGCAGGCCCTTAACCAAATTCATCCATGCCAACCAAGGTGCCCCATCTAAGCTAGTCCCATTTTCCTGGGTTTGGCCCATTTCCCTCTAAACCTTTCTTATCCATGTGTCCAAATGACTTTTAAATGCTGTTGTAATACATGCCTCAACTACCTCCTGTGGCAGCTCGTTCCATACACACATCACCCTCTGAGCGAAAAGGTTTTCCCTCTGGTTCCTATTAAATCCTAAACCTTCAGTATGTCTCCTGGTTTTTGATTCCCTTATCCTGTGTAAAGGACTCTGTGCAATCACCCTGACTATTCCCCTCATCATTTTATACACCAGGGAATATAGAACTAATTTCTTTAGCTATCTTATGAGAAATTGCAAGTATTCACAGGATTAGTGCGTTTTCTAAAGTGCTTGAGATTCTTACCGACATTAACCACTTTAATAACTCAATATAAATGTTATTTAATTACCAAACTCTGTTTAATAATATTCTAAATCAGCACAGTGTATATTTTTTTGAACCTGCCAGACTTTATGCATTGCTTTTGTGGAAGGGATATGCTTTGTGGGATTATCATTGAGTCATAGAGATACAACATGGAAACAGGCTCTTCGGCCCAACTTGCCAACATGTCCCAGCTACACTAGTCCCACCTGCCTGCCTTTGGTCCATATCCTTCCAAACCTGTCCTATCCATGTACCTGTCTAACTGTTTCATAAATGTTGGGATAGTCCCAGCCTCAACTACCTCCTCTGGCAGCTTGTTCCATACACCCACCACCCTGTGTGTGAAAATGTTACCCCTCAGATTCCTATTAAATCTTTTCCCCTTCACCTTAAACCTATGTCCTCTGGTCCTTGGTTCATCTCTGGGCAAGAGACTGTGCATCTGTTCCGTGCAAGAGACCCGATCTATTCCTCTCAAGATTTTGTACACCTGTATAAGATCAGCCCTCATCCTCCTGCGCTCCAGGGAATAGAGTCCCAGTCTACTTATTGTCTCTAATTTCTTGCCATTCCCTGGACTTCCTGGGTCGGCCATTCAGAGGACCTTGAGCTTTATGCTGCATTGCTTAAAAATGGGAAGAATTCCAATCTCACATCATAACAAGGTTAATTCCTGAGATGGCGGGACTGTCATATGTTGACAGAATGGAGCGGCTGGGCTTGTATATTCTGGGATTTAGAAGGATGAGAGGGCATCTTATTGAAACATATAAGATTATTAAGGGTTCCTAATGTTGGGGGAGTCCAGAACTAGGGGCCACAGTTTAAGAATAAGGGGCAAGCCATTTAGATTGGAGAAGAAGAAAAACTTTTTCACACAGAGGGTTGTGAATCTGTGGAATTCTCTGCCTCAGAAGGCAGTGGAGGCCAGTCCTCTGGATACTTTCAAGAGAGAATTAGATAGAGCTCTTAACGATAGCGGAGTCAGGGGATATGGGGAGAAGGAAGGAACGGGGTACTGATTGGGGATGATCAGCCATGATCGCAGTGAATGGCGGTGCTGGTTCGAATGGCCGAATGGCCTACTCCTGCGTCTATTGTCTGTTGTCTATTGTCTATCAGATAAAAATTTGAAATTCCAAAATCCAAAACCTAAACTAACCCTCTATTTTACTTCGGAGTCACGTGAGTGACTACGTGAAGAACCCGTCAGGGCGCATGCGCGACATATCGTCTAACGCATTGCGCAGCGACAGGCGGGGAGGAGCGTTCCCCGCAGCGGTAAGCTTAAACCAGAGACCTACAGGTAAGTACTTACTCTGAGGTTGTTTGGAGTGTCTTTCTGTGTTGCAGCAAGAACCACCATGGACAAGACTCGCACAAAGTACAAACGGGACGCTCAAAAACTGGCTGAGGAGGACCGCGAGAGCGGGGAGCCAGCAGCGGCCGACTGCAGCATCGCTATCTATGCGATCAGCGGTCTCTGTCTCGGCACCTGTGCAGTCTGGGTCGCCACAGGCTGACAGGAACGCCAAAAGGAAGAGGGACACGCACATGGACTCCGAAGTATCGGGCCATGAGCAAACGCCGCCGGGAGACAGCGACAGTGGTCGCATATCCCGTCTGGAGCGGCTAGTGGAGCAATTGCTCCACCGTGACACACTCCGGGAGAAGGAGTCACGTCACTACGGGTCTCCTAGGACGCCCATGGCTGCACAATGCATCTTGTTGTGAGGGCTGCACAATGCATCTCCCTCGACAGAGGGGAGCATTGGGAGTCATGTCTGGGCTGACTCCGAACAAGGGTTGGCTGAAGATACCTCAAGTATGCTGTGGGTGCCAGAAGAGAAGATGCTGGGAATGGTAACGAAGTTTGCGGTGCCTCCACAGTCAGGGCAGCCGCTGCAACCAGAACTAGCAGCCAGCATTGACTACCTTTCCTTCCATCAACTACAGGAACAGGCATTCAATGAAACCACTGCAAACTACCTGGCACCAGGGAACTGTATCTCACTCAATGTTCCAGCAGTGAATTCCTCCATCTGGGGACATATTGGTGCAGGTATAAGGGCACAGGAGATGCAGATGCAGAAGATCCTCAAACATCTAGCTTCGGGGATTACAGCATTTGCCCGGTCGGTGGATGACTCGGAAATGACAGAGGCTCAGCAAGATGCTCTGGCGCTCCTCTGCAATACGCAGTTCAAGATCAACTGCTTCCGGAAAAAACGCCATCCGCCCAGCCTTGAACCCCAAATTTGCGGCTCTGTGCAAGACCAACACCACACAGCCGCCAATTTTGTTATTCGGGGGCAACCTTTCCAAACAGGTTAAAGAGCTGGATGAAGAGGCGAAAGCCGCCGGGCTCATCAAGGCTCCATCGGGCAAAACACCTCGGCGACAGCACCCCTACGCATCCACCAGCAGGCCGCGTCACGTCGAAGCTGGTGAAAGCTCGAAGGCCGCAACTCAAGGACAGAGGTTTTTTTATTAGACCACGGCCCAGAGCGACCTTCGTGGAAGATGCGCCAACCCCGAACTCCAGCATCTCAACCGGCCAAGAAACAGAAGAAGAAGAGATGAACACCCCACTGGTAACCATGGAGGTAGGTGGGTCTGGTTCCTCCCAGGACACAGCAGGTGCAAGGTATACACTTGTTGGGGGTAGGTTACACTTGTTTTGGGAGGCATGGAGCTCTATAACCTCTGATTCTTATATACTGCATAGTGTTCAAGGATACGAAATTGAATTCATAAACAAACACCTTCCTGCGGTTCAGCATGCACCCAGCAGGTTGTTTATGCTCTCACAACAAGAGAAGTTGGATGGTCATGCTGAACTTAAGAGGCTATATACTAAAGGTGTAATTGAGAGATCTCAACATGACTCTCCAGAATTTGTGTCAAACATTTTCACAAAAAAGAAAAAGGATGGTGGGTGTCGCATCATCATCGATTTGACAAAACTGAACACATTTGTGCAGTATACTCATTTCAAAATGGAAACCTTTGTCACGTCCAAACAATTGATTTCCGAAGGCTACTTCATGGCATGCATCGATTTAAAAGATGCATACTATTCGGTGCCTATACACAAGGATCACCGCCGATATCTGAAGTTTAACTGGATGGGGCAGCTTTGGCAGTACAAAGCACTGCCTAATGGGCTAACATCCGGCGTTCCTTCAGCTCCATTATTATTAGCAACCCGTCAGTTATATTACAGACGGATGCCAGCGCTCAAGGTTGGGGTGCCACCAACACCATCTCCAGTTGTGGTGGCAGATGGGATGCGCATGAATCATCTCCACATTATTTGGAAATGTTGGGAGCGTTCTATGGTCTGAAGGCATACTGTTCAAAAATGCATCATCTGCATGTTCGCCTGCAAATAGATAATACCACTGTGGTGGCTTATATTAATCACATGGGTGGAATCAGATCGATATCATGTGATGATCTAGCCAATTCAATCTGGTAATGGTGTATCAACAGAAACATTTGGATATCTGCTATTTACCTACCAGGTAAACTCAATTCAGTGGCAGACACCAGGTCATGAAAATTCAATGACAACACCGAATGGATGTTGGACCCCAAAGTGTTTGCTGACATCGTAGCACAATATGGAACACCAGATATCGATCTATTTGCATCTAGGCTTAACCACCAGTTCCCGACATATGTTGCTTGGGAACCGGACCCAGAGGCAGCAGCGATGGACGCATTTTCGCTGCACTGGGGAAATTTGTTTTTCTATGCATTTCCCCCCTTCTGCATCATCAGTCGGGTCTTACGCAAAATACAAGACTCTGCGTCAGGTATTTTGGTAGTACCCGACTGGCCTACCCAGCCATGGTTCCCTGTGGTTCTCGACATGGTTTCAGAACCATGTATGGCCATCGCCAAACGACCAGACTTGATGGTCCATCCTGTAACAGGCGAAAGTCATCCATGCCAAGACAGGACAAATCTGTTAATTTGCCGAATTTGAACAGGCCACTTCTGGATCTTGGACTGACGGACCGAACCATCAACATGATCATGGCGGCACAAAGAGAGTCTACCAGGAAACAGTACCTGACTTACATCAGGAAATGGGAACTATATTGTTCCAGGACTAATGTTGAGTATAACTCAGCCACCGTAACAAATGTCCTGGAGTTCCTCGCTAACCTTCATTTCGATGAAGGACTTAGCTACAGTGTCATCAACAGCGCCAGGAGTGCCCTATCGACCTATTTGTGGCGGGGATTCGACCACCATTCTGTGGGATCTCACCCCTTAGTTTCCAAATTAATGAGGGGTATATTCAACTCCAATCCCCCTAGGGCAAGATACTCTCACATTTGGGATGTGAGTATTGTTTTGACGTTGCTTCGGGGTTGGTCACCAGCAACGTCCCTGTCCCTGGAGAAACTTACCCTTAAATTGGTAATGCTGATGGCACTGGTCTCGGCCCAGCGGGTGCAATCTTTACACAAATTACGACTGGACTCGATGGCCAAAGGGACGAATGGTATAACTTTTTATATCCATGAATTGGTAAAACAAAACAGGCCTGGGTCATCCGGCCTTAAACTAGAGTTTCGGGCATACCCTACAGATGTTCGCCTATGCGTCATGACACATCTGTTACTATACTTTGAGCTAACAGCTAAAGTAAGAGGCCAAGAATTGACACTATTAGTGAGCCACAAAAGACCTCACAATAGGGTATCGGTCCAAACTATATCTAGATGGCTTCGACAGGTTTTGGGGGCTGCAGGGGTGGATACTGATATTTTCAAATCTCATTCCACCAGGGCTGCAGCCACATCGGCAGCACGGCAGATGGAGATTCCAATGGATCACATCCTGGGTACGGCAGGATGGTCCAGGGAGAAGACCTTTCAAGAATTTTATAATAAGCCAGTTGCCAAACCTGCGACTTTTGCAGACACTATTTTGAGTTCTGTTTTATAATACACCCCGAAGGACAGGGGTCATTATTATAATTTGTGTTAATAAATCACTCATTGTTTCTTTTTAACAATTGATTCATGTCTGCATTTGTTAACATACTTCCTCCTCAGTCTACGACAGCAGGGTGTGAAGCATGGACTCGTTACGCGGCATGAAATCACAGAGCTTTAAAATCTTCATGTAGTCACTCACGTGACTCCGAAGTAAAATAGTAAGATTAAACGAGAACTTACCAGTTTGAAGTGTGATCTTTATTTTATGAGGAGTTACGTTGAGGGATTACGTGCCCTCCACGCCCACCCTCTATTATAAAGGTCAGCTGGTATTATGGTTCTCTTATCTTACTATGTTAATTCGACTACCGTATCTGTGATTTCACACCACTGCTTTGAAGATTGTCGCGCATGCGCCCTGACGGGTTCTTCACGTAATCCCTCAACGTAACTCCTCATAAAATAAAGATCAAACTTCAAACTGGTAAGTTCTCATTTAATCTTACTATCCATCATGATAACTTCTGGGTTTACAAAGGTGAGATTATGCACTGACAGCAACAGGCCTGTAAGAAGGGTTTCGACCCGAATTTGAGGAAAGGGGGTAAGAGATTTAGAGGGATTTGAGGGGAACCTTTTTACTATATACTGGGCCATATCAGACTGTAGCGAGTACCCAGAATACATACCTGAGAGAGGGCTTGAAGCCAAGTTGCTGACAGCAGTCAAGAAATCGCCCAAGCCATCAAGGCTACAGGCCGAGTGCTGGAAGATGAGATTAAAATGGATGGGCGCCCTCTGATCGGTGCGAAAGTGTTGAGCTGAATGACTTGTTTCCAAGCTGTTTGACACATCGACTCAATGAATCTATTGAACAGAGTCATTTGCTAACCGAGAATAGTCAATAAGTAATTGGTGACCCGTCTCCTTTCCTGATAAGCAGCCCTCAGCCATTGCATTGTCACATTTCAAGTCACATTTATTTATATAGCACATTTAAAAAACAACTCTCGTTGGCCAAAGTGCTTTACATTTGTTATAAGAATAATATAAACAAACAAACTACATACATATATACATATAGCCCTCGCTCAGAGGACGTCAAGAAAGGCTTGGGAGTATAGATACGTTTTTAGTCTTGACTTAAAGGAGTCGATGGAGGGGGCAGTTCTGATGGGAAGGGGGATGCTGTTCCACAGTCTAGGAGCTGCAACCGCAAAGGCGCGGTCGCCCCTGAGCTTATCCCTAGACCGCGGGATATGCAGCAAACCCAAGTCGGCCGATCTGAGGGACCTGGAGGTGGAGTGGTGGGTGAGAAGACTATTAATGTAGCGGGGGGCAAGCCCATTGAGGGCTTTGTAGACATAGAGGAGGATCTTGAAATGTATACGGAACCGCACAGGGAGCCAGTGGAGAGAGGCCAGGATCGGGGTGATGTGGTCCCTTTTTCGGGTGCCCGTCAGGAGTCTTGCTGCGGCGTTTGTGAATGCTTTGGATCTTGGAGAGAAGCTCAATGTCTTCCGTGAAAAATGCACTCGGTCTTTCAGATGCAAAGTTGTTCAGAAAATCAAGTGGACCAAGGCCATGAATGATCAAAGGCTGCTGGAGATAGGTACAGGGGAAATACGTACAGGGGTTATTTGCCATTATAAGTCAGAGAACAGAACTTAATAAGAAATTGATTGGGCCACATCTAGTTCTGTTTACTACACAATCAGAGGAGATTCACTGGAATATTGCCAGGCTTGGGGCATTCCAGTCATGAGGAGTTAGTTTTACCCAGAAAGAGGGCGTTGAAGGGTTCCTAATGGGCCTCTATGGACCCGAAACGTTGCCTATTCCTTCGCTCCATGGATGCTGCCTCACCCGCTGAGCTTCTCCAGCATTTTTGTCTACCTTTAAAAAGCATTTTCTCCTCTTGCCTCGTGTGAGAATCATACATATTTTTTTAACTTTCAACTTGAACTCAGTTTGAAAACACTTCATGCCCATGCTCCATCAAAAAGTTATATTTACCAATGAGCACGGCAATGCTAGAAAAGTTCTGGAATATGAGCAATCATCATTTATTTAAGTTATTTTGAGGTTTGAATGGAAATGTGATGAGGCTAATGCCAATATTAAAATAGTGCAGATGAATTTGATATAAACATAATGCTCATTCAAATAAAAATGTCACATTTCGACATTTCCTGGCTGCTCATTATTTCTGTAAATTACAGGCAGTCACTGCTAGATAAATAACACTTGAATGGAGTGCTCTTAATATTTCAAAATTGCATGAATAAAAAAAAGTGTTATTTCTCATGCAATTAAAATTACTGTTAAATATAGCACAGTACAATGTCTGAACATAATCTGAAGAAGGGTCCCAACCCGAAACGTCACCTCTCCATGTTCGCCAGAGATGCCACCTGAACCACTGAGTTACTCCAGCACTTTGTGTCTTTTTTTATAGTACCACGTAACCAAAATAAAGTCTGTTCTTGGTCACAGTGAGGCAGCTGTTAGAGCTCCCGCCCCACAGTGCCTGAGACCGGGGGGTTCGATCCTGACCTCAACTGCAGTCTGTGTGGAGTCTAATGTGACATTCAAATACAAAGAAAAAAAAAACATAACTTCAGTTTAAGAAATGAACTAGATTTCTTAGCCACTATCACACTGATAATTTTACCACACAGAAGTGAAGGTTTTTGAAATTTTAATGTTTTATAGATTATTTAAAATAAGTTGATATTAATAATAAACAGTAATTGAAAGAGAAGAATCATGGGAAATATTGAATTAATTTCACTATTTTGGATCTCTGGTTAGAACATGGAAGAAACATGACTATTTCTTATTCCAGGTCTGTACCCGGGGTCGACGGTGATCCAGATTTGATTCACATGGAAATACAGGACAACAGTGCAGGTAAAGATTGACTGTTAATATCCTGTACACACTTTCAGTGATTTATCTATAAGTTACATGGTGTGTACGATATGATTATTGCAAACGATGACCCTAATCGTGATTTACTAAAATTCAACTTTGGGAGAGCAAAATAACTGATAGCAAATTCATTTATTTCAATTCATTTTATTGGAGAGCATTCTGGGAAAGGATCATGAAATTACACAGTGCAGAAAAGATGTACACAGAATATGGGCTGAACATATTGCCTGCTATTTTATTCAGACATGTCTGTTCATATTCAAAGAGCTCAATTTTACAAATGTGATTTGATTGTGCAATGTTTAACACTGTGATATGTAAAATATGTGTTTCTGAATTGTTTTCATCATTTTGTGCGTTTGTATGATACCTCTGTCGTTATTCATCCAATTGCCCAATCCAACTTCACTTGCGTTATCTTTTTTAACAGCCAGTGCAGCTAATTATATTCCCAAGATGCAGATATTGGGTGGTTTAAATCAGTGTGATGAACCTTCACTGTGGTGAAAATTTCATTTCTCCAGTCAGGTCTCAAAATACTTGAGTCATAGAGTGATACAGTTTGGAAACAGGCCCTTCGGCCCAGCTTGCCCACACCGGCCAACAATGTCCGGAATGTCCCAGCTACACTAGTCCCACCTGCCTGCGCTTGGTCCATATCCCTCCAAACCCGTCCTATCCATGTACCTGTCTAACTGATTCTTAAATAGAGCTCTAGGGGCTAGTGGAATCAAGGGATATGGGGAGAAGGAAGGCACGGGTTATTGATTGGGAACGATCAGCCATGATCACAATGAATGGCGGTGCTGGCTGGGAGGGCCGAATGGCCTCCTCCTGCACCTATTTTCTATGTTTCTATGTTTAAACGTTGGGATAATCCCAGCCTCAACTACCTCCTCTGGCAGCTTGTTCCAGACACCCACCACCCTTTGTGTGAAAAAGTTATCCCTCAGATTCCTATTCAATCTTTTTCCCTTCACCGTAAAAGTTGCTGTTAGAAACTAATTAAATGCCGCATTTATATAATAGGACCACCTCCAATAGGGTCTCTCACTGTCTGAAGAAGGGGCTGGACCCGAAACATCCCTCATTCCTTCTATCCGGAGATGCTGCCTGTCCCGCTGAGTTACTCCAGCTTTTTGTGTTTCTCACTTTAAAGCCCTGCTTCCTGAAAAATGTGGGGTGTCACTGAAGAAGGGTAGGAACACCAGATACAACTTTAACTCGGAATACTCCTGGATTTCCCCATGTCCGGTACAAAAGACTACTATAGAACCTCAAAGATGCTGCTTGCCTGCATCACACTACAACACCATATTCTGCAGTTTGTTTATTTTCTCTTTGGAACTACCTGATGTTCTGATGTACGTAGCATTTGGCTGGATAGCGCCAAACAAAGTTTGTCAACTGTATCTCGATGTACGTGACAAAAATAAACGGATATCAACACAGCTGCACAACGAGCAACCAGGTGAGTGCAGAGGATGAGTCATTGATGAGAGAAAAGAGTAATATTAAAATAAATGTATATATCATAGAAGAGATTTATATCACCAGCGCATTACAGAATGCCTCTGATGACGTCTATAGTCCAGCTGCAGAGTATGTCTCCAGGCAATTAATACATTGCCTGACCTCCTTTGCATACAACTGTGCCATTGGAAGCGCAATTAAATTTTACCGCTGATTGGTATGAAACATGATCATTTCCTCAAGCCAGCAGTCACTTCTGGCTTGTTTCCAGTTCAGACCTATCCCAATAATCATTAGCAATCCATGCCTTGAAATCACAATCAAGATTCATAGTCACAGCAACTGACGGTGCCCCAGTTTGGTGCTCCGTGGATTGTCAACTTGTCGTGGTGGAGAAGCTTGTGTGGTCCTGAGATCCTGAGAGCGATGCCGTCTGGAGCTACGCTCCTGGTAGGGCCACCCATGGCGGTAAGGTCGAGGGGGTTTGTCTCTGACAAAGAGCAATCCAACCAAGACCTCAACGGTGGAACAGGCGGAGGACGATGGCTGACCTTAGTGGAGCGTCACAATGGCTGGGAAGGCGGATGAAGCCTGGAGCAGAAAAGGTTCTCCGGTCGTCTAGGACTCCATGCCACTGGATCCTGACCCAGATCTGTCAAGGACCATGTAGTGGCTGTCTGTGCACCAGTCTCCCCACGTTAAACAAAGTCACGCACAGGCATCCCCACAAAAACGGAAAGTCATACTCATTTCGAGTGACTGCCGATGATGATGGTTGGAGACATCAAACAGACTTTTTTCCCAACGATGCAATTATAAATGGGTTCGACCAGCACTGGTGGTTTCCATCACGTCACCCTTTTCAAAGTGGCCCTCCTATAAACTAAGGCACGCGTTTAGCTTCTAAAAGCGCAATTCAGTGTTTAGTGATTTAGCTGGGGAAATGCCATTTACCCTGATGAGGTGGAGTTTTAGCCTTTTTGAATTAAAACAAGACAGACACAGCAATTTCTGCACAGAAGGGCTGTCATTAGCTGCACTGGTAACTGAATGGGACCTAAATGATGTTAAGGTTAAAACTAAATGACGTTAAGGTAAATACAGGATCATAAGCCAATTTCTTTGCAAGTCAGCAACATTAATTTTCTGCGGTAACCCAGATCCTATCACTCTGCATACACTTACTATAATTCTTTCATTTCATTGAATATTCATCCTAACGCTACCCATAATTAAACTAATGGAATTCAGTCATTAGTAAATACTTTTTATTGTTACCATTAACAGCTTTAAAAGTGCACTAGAGATGTATGGGGGAAGATACATCAAGTCTGATTTTGGTTAGTCGGGTCACCCAGACTGCTGGGAGCTGCTTTATTTCCAACTGAAATAAATTTGAGTTAGCAGCTGTTTTCATTTGACCATTAGTTTTTTTATTGACTGCATCTACTTTTGGAAAGTTGTAGATTTTATGATTAGTGCTTTACATATATGATGAATATTGTCATAATTGTAATCGTCAAGTAATTCTTTTTAGGGTAATTGTTATGTGCAAATTATTTTATGCAGATGAAAGAAGCTGTTATTTGCCCGGGGAAGTGCGGCTGATTGGAGCTGAGCAACATTTTGCAAAATGTTTAGTTGTTTCTGAATCTATGATGAATCTTTCAAGATTCTGTCAGCAATCCTGTCAGACTTGCTTCTGGGGTACACAGTGCAATGTTTAAAGAGATAGCGTGCACTACGCTTTATCCGGACATAATTTGAGGCTGTGCTATTGTCTATATTAAGCAATAATCCCTTTATTTGTGAAGAAAAAAATCATTTACGATGGCGTGCTTGGGATGTTAGGTTAGTTGTCAAGAAAGCTCAGCAAACTGCAAAATGCATACTGCTTTTTCACCTTTTTGAAGTAACTACTCACAGTGAAATGTTTCAGTGTTGAAATAATCATTGCATCTCTATTTTAGACGACAACAAAACATCCATTAACAGTGCAATCAATCAGATTCTTTCTTGCTACCTGAGTGTAGAAACATGGAAGAAATAGGATTTTAAAAACAGGTCAGCCAGCAGGGCAGTGTTGAAAAATTCTGAGGCACGAGTGTTGAAATAGGATTGAAATAGTTTGTGTAGGAAGGAACTGCAGATGCTGGTTTAAACCGAAGATAGACACAAATTGCTGGAGTTAAACCCCTGTCTCACGGTGCGAGTCCACCCACGAGTGATCCCAGGTTTAATACAAATCAAACTCGTGGTAACCACGTAGAATTAACGTAGCAGGAACGTCGGAACTTGTAACGCTAACGGCAGGTACTCGGGAAACTTGTTAACTCGTGAAAATCTTTCAACATGATGAAATATTTCCACGAGTCAAATTTACTCTTGAAGTAAACATTTTAGACTTTTAAACTCGTTGTAAGAACGTAGTAGCACGTGAGTTTACCGTAGTGACTCGTGCGTCTACCGTGGGCACTCTTTAACTCAGCGGGACAGGCAGCATCTCTGGAGAGAAGGAATGGGTGACGGGATGACGTTTCCAAAATTCTGCTGCGTCTTTGTGTTACTCCAGCACTGTGTGTTCACTTTTTGTCAACCAGCATCTGCTCTTTCTTGTGTATGACATTATTTGTATCCGTGGCAGTTGGTTGTCGCTCCTTTCAGTTTCCCAGGGGGTCGGGAAAGGGGGGGGGGGGGGGGAGGAGATGCTGCCTAGTGACTATCTCATTTATCCAACGAGTTACGCTCTCTTTAAGGATTAATTTCTAAATAACCCGCCAATTTCTCTTCATTCACTGTTATATCCGAGAACTGCTCCAGATGAACTCCTGGATTCGATTTTTTTTCCTCCCGGGGGTAAAAGAAAAAACAAATGCACTTAAAGCACCAGGGGTGGGGTAGAGGCATATGACCAACGAACGGGGCGATATTATCCAGAATTAGTAAAATAAAACAAAAATTGGAGTACTGAATAATGGCACAGATTTGAGAGGTGCAGGAAGGAACTGCATATGCTGGCTTAAACCAAAGATAGGCTCAAAAAGCTGGGGTAACTCAGCGGGACAGGCAGCATCTCTGGAGAAAGGGAATGGGTGAGATTTCGGGTCGCGACCCTTCTTCAGACTGCAGTCTGCAGTCGCCTAGTCCTTTTCTCCAGAGATGCTGTCTGACCCGCTGAATTACTCCAGCTTTTCGTGTATCTCTAAGGATTTGAGAGAGTGAGATTCACTGCCAGACATCGTCGGTATATTAAGTGTACAAGAGTCGTTTCACAAGACGGTAGTCAAGGAAACAGCAGCGTACCAATAGTCCGATTATTGTAGAGGTATAGCAAAGACATCTCTGCTGTCCATTTTTGGTGTTTCATATATTTGTTCTTCCCCCCTCCCCCCCCCCCCCCCCACCTTTCCCTCCCAACTCCAGTCCCGTCCCGACCCCCTGGGAAACTGAAGGGAGCGACAATCAACTGCCACGGATACAAATAATGTCATACGCAAGAAAGGGCAGATGCTGGTTGACAAAAAGTGAACACACAGTGCTGGAGTAACACAAAGACGCAGCAGAATTTTGGAAACGTCATCCCGTCACCCATTCCTTCTCTCCAGAGATGCTGCCTGTCCCGCTGAGTTAAAGAGTGCCCACGGTAGACTCACGAGTCACTACGGTAAACTCACGGGCTACCACGTTCTTACAACGAGTTTAAAAGTTTAAAATTTTTACTTCAAGAGTAAATTTGACTCGTGGAAATCTTTCATCATGTTGAAAGATTTTCACGAGTTAACAAGTTTCCCGAGTACCTGCCGTTAGCGTTACGAGTTCTGACGTTCCCGCTACGTTAATTCTACGTGATTACCACGAGTTTGATTTGTTTTAAACTCGGGATCACTCGTGGGTGGACTCGCACCGTGAGACAGGGCCATAACTCAGCGGGACAGGCAGCACCTCTGGAGAGAAAGAATGGGTGACGTTTCGGGGCGAGACCCTTCTTCAGACTAGAGTTAGGGGAAAGGGCAACGAGAGAGAAATAGACGGTGATGTAGAGAGATATAGAACAAATGAATTTGTGTACAGTGCTTTCCAGAGTAGATTTTAAACAAAGCCAAACCCTGCTGATGCTGGAAATCTTAGGTAAAACAGAAATCATTGGGAATGCAGCAACCCAGGTAGTATCTATGGAGGGAGACATGATGACATTTTTGCTGATCATTCTTTATCATGTTTACGAGAATGTTGCCAGGACTAGAGGGTCTGAGCTATAGGAAGAGGCTGAGTCGGCTGGGACTCTACTCCTTGGAGCGCAGGAGGATGAGAGGTGATCTTATAGAGGTGTATAAAATCCTGAGAGAATAGATCGCGTAGATGCACCGAGTCTCTTGCCCAGAGTAAGGGAATCGAGGACCAGAGGACATAGGTTTCAGGTGAAGGGGAAAAGATTTGATAGGAATCTGAGGGGTAACATTTTCACACAAAGAGTGGTGGAGGTATGGAACAAGCTGCCAGAGGAGGTATTTGAGGCTGGGACTATCCCAACATTTAAGAAACAGTTAGACAGGTGCATGGTTGGGATAGTTTGGAGGGATATGGACCAAGCGCGGGGCAGGTGGGAATAAGTGTAGCTGGGACATGTTGGCAAGTTGGGCCGAAGAGCCTGTTTCCATGTTATATCTCTATGACTCAATGATAATCCCACAAGGCATATCCCTTCCACAAAACCAATGCATAAAGTCTGGCAGGTTCAAAAAATATACACTGTGCTGATTTAGAATATTATCAAACAGAGTTTGGGAATTAAATAACATTTACATTGAGTTATTAACAGTGGTTAATGTCGGTAAGAAACTCAAGCACTTTTGTAAACGTTGGACATGTTGGCAAGTTGGGCCAAAAGGGCCTGTTTTCACACTGTATATTACTATATACTATATCACTATGACTATTGCCCCTGTCCCACTTAGGAAACCTGAACAGAAACCTCTGGTGACCTTGCACCCCACCCAAGGTTTCCATGAGATTCCCGGAGGTTTTGGTCACTCTCCCTAATGGTCGAAAGTGGTTTCCGCATGGTTGAGGCTTCTTCTATATTCCTTCGATTATTTCAACAAAATCAAAACTGGCCTTGACTAAAATAGGTTGCCATTGGAGTGGGGTCGCTATTTACTTACAGCAGTCGAAGGCCATCTCCTTCGCTGACCGGCCATTTTGATTGGCTCATTGGAGTTTAACGACCTAGAAAGATTCACCGGAAGGTAAAATGCCCGCTAACTTTATTAAACTTCTTAAAACTGTCTCCACTCCTTCTCCCCCCCTTCTCCCCCCTTATCTCCCCTTCTCTCTCCCCTTCTCTCTCCCCTTCTCTCTCCCCTTCTCTCTCCCCTTCTCTCTCCCCTTCTCTCTCCCCTTCTCTCTCCCCTTCTCTCTCCCCCTCCCCCGCGCTCTCTAAAGGACTTACTGTGCTCTGTGGCAGCCGTTTACCTTCCTCTTCATCGCGCAGACAGCGCTCCTCCGCTGTCCCTGGCCCCCACCTTCGTGATGTGTTTGTGTGTGTGTGTGCGTATGTATGGTTGGTAGCAAAGATCCTGTAGGATCTTTGGTCTGTAGATGCAGCTCATGCTTTGGTCAAGGCTTTCCAGGCGAGTGACCAAAACCTCTGGCGACTCATGGAAACCTTGGGTCGCGGGCAAGGTCACCAGAGGTTTCCGTTCAGGTTTCCTAAGTGGGACAGGGGCATATTTTTTGAGAACTATTAAGTATTGTGTGTTTTTTTGTACAGCTTTTCTTTATATCACCTGCCAAATTACAAACTGCTCGGAGAAAGCTCTCAAAACCCCTTTCTTTGGAAACATAGACCAGAACTCACTGCTCGTCAATGATGACTACATTTTCGTTCAGGTAATTAATTTGCATTCAATTAATCATCTGTGCCTCATTATAACTCAGGTTCAATATAAAGATGTGTGTGCAGAAGAATCACAAGAGGCTGGACAGATGCCTTTACCGATAACTGAAGTAAAATTAAAACTCCAGGAAGTTAAAATGTGCCTCTTTAGGTGTATTCTTTGTGTTGGTAAGAGCAGAGATGAAACAAATACACATATTGATCTGAAAGAGAACTGTACGGCAGATGCAATCCTCTAACTCCGTCCTTGTTCAATGAAGTGATCAGACTCTATACTGAGCATTCCAATGCCATTTCTCATTGCGAGAATCTACTTTACGTAAGGATATCAAGAGCAGTGAAAACCGAAGATTGCATTGTCCGTAAACCTTTTGTTCTTTCCTTCAAGGAGAATTTGTCGAGCAGTGTGATTTTGAAAAAAAAATTGTTTCCTCGTGTTTTCCGTTTCATTTGTCGGATTAATACTTTTCTTCCACCATTTCCTTCAAAGGTATTCTCAAAACCATACACCAGATGAAAACTATTTGGTGGAAACTTTGGATTATGGCTTGTTTATTGTCTTTCCGCATTGTAATCAAGTTTCTTTGCTTCACATTTTTATTTACCTTCCCTGAGAAATTAACAATGAAGGGTTGACATGAACAATGTCAGAGGTTATGGGGTTAAGGCAAAGGAATAGGGTTTAAGAGGGAGAGATAGATAGATCAGCCATGATTAAATGGCGGAGTAGACTTGATGGGCTGAATGGCCTAATTCTAATCCTATCACTTATGGCCTTATGATCTTAAGGAGCCAATTAGTTTAGTTTAGAGATACAGCGCGGAAACAGGCCCTTCGGCCCACCGAGTCCGCGCCGACCAGCGATCCCCGCACATTAACACTATCCTACACACACTAGGGACAATTTACACATACACCAAGCCAATTAACCTACAAACCTGTACGTCTTTGGAGTGTGGGAGGAAACCGAAGATCTTGTAGAAAACCCACATGGTCATGGGAAGAACGTACAAACTCCGTACAGACAGCACCCATAGTCCCGTAGTCGGATCGAACCCGGGTCACTGGCGCAGCAAGCGCTGTATGGCATCAACCCTACTGCCGCGCCACCATGGCCGCTTTTATTTCTGTTCATTATTTACACATACCACTCATCTTGACTTTTTATAGATTTGATTTTTACTCTTTTTGTTTGCAGGAGCTGTTTGCTCTGTTTAAAGAAGATGGTAGCAGCCTGAGAATGGGTCACTACTCCGGCCGCACCTTTTAGTTTTAGTTTAGTTTAGTTTAGAGGTACAGTGCGGAAACAGTCCCTTCGGCCCACCGGGTCCGCGCCGACCAGCGATCCCCGCACATTAACACTGTCCTACACCCACTAGGGAGAATCTTTTTACATTTACCAAGCCAGTTAACCTACAAACCTGTACGACTTTGGAGCGTGGGAGGAAACCGAAGATCTCGGAGAAAACCCACGTGGTTCACGGGGAGAACGTACAAACTCCGTACAGACAGCACCTGTAGTCGGGATCGAACCCGGGTCTCCATCGCTGCATTCGCTGTAAGGCAGCAACTCTACCGCTGCGCCACCGTGACCGCCCATACTTCTGTGCATTATTTACACATACCACTCATCTTGCCTTTTTATAGATTTGATTTTTACTCGTTTTGTTTGCAGGAGCTGTTTGCTCTGTTTTAAGACGATGGTAGCAGCCTGAGAATGGGTCACTACTCCGGCTGCACTTGCTGCCTTATTTTTAATTGGCACACAGGGAGAGGTGCAGAGCACGCAGCTGCAACATCTGCTTGTTTCAGATGGCAACATGCCAGCCTGAATAACCTTTCAGTGATACTTTCCCTGACTGCAACATTGATTACATAGTCGTGGAAACAGGCCCTTTGGCCTAATGAATCCCTGCTGACCATTACGCTTAGTTCTTTGCGGGGCAGGCTCGGACCTGCCCCGCAAAGATTGGGTCGCCCGGAACGGCTCCGTGCAGGGGTCAGCCGGTTCAACGCCAACATGTATCGCTGGGGGGCTGCATTCATCAGCAGCCTGCGTGTGTGGAGCAGACCAGCAAACAGCGCAGCATGGCATTTTTGACTGGGCTATCCTCCGCCCCCCCCCCCGGTGGAGGGGTAGACCTCACGGCCATCGACAACAGCACATTGAACTGGCTAGAGAGCCTGGTGGGCTTTACATAACCTCTGCTGCATCAAACGCAAGAAGAAGATTAAGCATGTAGTTTACTATTAATCCTAACCTAACCCCTTTTTATTATCCCTTCATTCCCACAAAACCTTCCAGATTCTACCATTCACCTACACTCTCGATGGGGCAATGTATGGTGGCAAGTAGACCAATCAACACACACGTCTTTGGTATGTGGGAGGATACCAGAGCACCCAAAGGAAATTCACGCTGACATGGGGGAACCTCCACACAGCCCCAACTCCCAATACAGTAAACAAGGCCCCACAGATAGACACAAAATGCTGGGGGACTGGCAGCATCTCTGGAGAGAAGGATTGGGTGACGTTTGGGGTTGAGTCCCTTCGGACTGATCAATGATCAATCTGAAGAAGGGTCTCGACCCAAAACATCACCCATTGTTCAATCTGAAGCTCCACAATGTCACAACTTCGAGACCCTTCTTCAGATTGATGTCAGGGGAGTGGGCGGGACGGAGATAGAATGTAGTCGGAGACAGTGAGACTGGTGGAAGAACTGGGAAGGGGGAGGGGATGGAGAGAGGGAAAGCAAGGGCTAGTTGAAGTTAGAGAAGTCAATGTTCATACTGCTGGGGTGTAAGCTGCGCAAACTAAATACAAGGTGCTGTTCCTCCAATTTGCGCTGGGCCTCACTCTGACAATGGAGGAGGCCCAGGACAGAAAGGTCAGATTGGGAATGGGAGGGGGAGTTAAAGTGCTGAGCATCCGGGCGATCAGGTAGGTTAAGGCAGACTGAGCGGAGGTGTTCTGCGAAATGATCGCCGAGCCTGTGCTTGGCCTCGCTGATGCACAGAAGTTGACACCTGGAACAGCGGATACAGTAGATGAGATGGGAGGAGGGGCAAGTGAACATCTGCCTCACCTGAAAATGCTGTCAGGGTCCTTGGATGGAGTCAAGGGGGGAGGTAAAGGGACAGGTGTTGCATCTTCTGCAGTTGCAGAGGAAAGTACCTGGGGAGGGGGTGGTTTGGGTGGGAAGGGACGAGTTGACCAGGGAGTTGCGGAGGGAACGGTCTCTGCGGAAAGCAGAAAGCGGTGGAGATGGGAAGATGTGGCCAGTAGTGGGATCCCGTTGGAGGTGGCGATAGTGCTGGAGGATTATTTGTTGTACGTGACGGCTGATGGGGTGGAAGGTGAGGACAAGGAGGACTCTGCCCTTGTTGCGAATGGGGGGAAGGGGAGCTGCGGGATATCGAGGAGACCCTAGTGAGAGCCTCATCCATAATGGAAGAGGGGAACCCCCATTTCCTAAAGAATTAGAACATTTCCGATGATCTTGTATGGATAACCTCATCCTGGGCGCAGATGTGGCGTAGACGGAGGAATAGGGAGTAGGGGATAGAGTCTTTACCGGAGTGCTATATTCAGTAGTGTTCACTAACTATCTTATACTATCTTTACATTAGTGCTATATTCAGTAGTGTTCACTAACTATCTTATACCAAGTGCCCCTGGATTGATATCCCTTCCCTTGTTTGAAGGGCGTCTCCACCATACCGTGCCCCCCATGTCCTGCAGCGGAAGGACCCTAGACTGTGCTCCTCCACCACAGAACCTTGGCGTTGGCTGCACCGAGCTTCAGTGCGTCCCTCAGCACGTATTCCTGCAATCTGCAGCGGGCCAGTCGGCAACATTCCCCGACGGACATCTAACTCCGCTGGGAGGTCAACAAAACTCGGGCCGACCAGGAAAGAGCGTCTTTCACCGAGTTGATGACCTTCCAGCAGCACTCGACGTCCGACTCTGAATGCGTTCCTGGGAACAGTCCCTAAATCACAGAGTCCTCTGTTGCGGAGCTGTTTGGGATAAACTGTGACAGGGACCCTTGCATCGTACTCCAGACACTCTTTGCAAATCCACACTCAGTGAAGAGGTGGGCAACCGTCCACTCAGTAGCAGCCATCCCAGGAGCAGCGTGCGCTGGTAGTAAGATCCCGACGGTGCGGGATGATCTGACTGGGAGGGCTCCCCTCTCTCCGCCAGCCAAGCCAGGCCTTGGTGCCTGTTGGTGAGTTCTGGCGATGAGGCATTTCACCAGACAAGCTGGGCAGTCTGCTCTGGGAACCACACCACAGCATCCATCAAGTCTGTTTCCTGCAGGACGTTCCATGCTGACCACTGCCTGATGGACCTGTGGTCAAAGGTATTGGTCCGGAAGAACCTTTTTGCACAAAGGACAGATGGTGCAGCAATGTCCAGCTGACTGGCACATTGCGTGGCATCTGTGCCAGGCCCATCCTTCGCAACACCAGGAGATAGGTAGAGCCTCAGCAGGTAGTGAGACTTGGTGCCCACATGCTCTGTCTCTACACACAGCCTGATCCAACCACACACAAAACAATCAAAAGTACTCAGATTCCAGTATCTGCATGCTCTTCCATATTATTATAGTCATAGAGTGATACAGTGTGGAAACAGGCCGCTCGGCACAACTTGCCCACACCGACCAACATGTCCCAGCTACACTAGTCCCACATGCACACATTTGGTCCATATCCCTCCAAACCTGTCCTATCCATGTACCTGTCTAACTGTTTCTTAAACGTTGGGATAGTCCCAGCCTCAACGACCTCCTCTGGCAGCTTGTTCCATACACCCACCACGCTTTGTGTGAAAAAGTTACCCCTTGGATTCCTATTTAAATCTTTTCCCCTTCACCTTCAATCTATGTCCTCTGGTCCTCGATTCCCCTACTCTGGGCAAGAGCCTCTGTGCATCTACCCGATCTATTCCTCTCATGATTTTAGACACCCTTAATCCTCCTGCATACTAATTTGAGCCTCCTGGCACAAATTATAGTCTAATGACGTGAAAGATGGAATAATATATTGACATTTGACTGAACAAATTACTTTATATATTTATTATGTACAGTTTAAAGTAAAACTATTTATCATTATGTTAACTTCCTACAACTGATCAGTTTTCCCACATGCATTGTTTTCTCCTCCAACATCTTTTTAATGTCATTTACTCTTTTACTTTTTGACATAAACTGTTCAATATTAAAAATCAACGTACTACTAATCATGCCAGTTAGTTAGGCTCTGGGGACCTTCTCTTCTTTTACTTTTCCTTCAGATACATTTGCCTTTTCACATAACATTATTTGTCAGCGGCACGGTGGTGCAGGGGCAGAGTTGCTGCCTTACAAGCGCTTGCAGTGCCAGAGACCCGGGTTCAATCCCGACTACGGGTGTTTATCTGTACGGAGTTTGTACGTTCTCCACGTGACCTGCGTGGGTTTTTTCCCCGAGATCTTTGGTTTTCTCCTACACTCCAAAGACGTGCAGGTTTGTCAGTTAATTGGCTTGTGTGTGTAAATTGTCCCTTGTGTGCGTGGGATAGTGTTAGTGTGTGGGATAGTGTTAGTGTGTGGGATAGTGTTAGTGTGTGGGAGGATCGCTGGTCGACGTGAACTCGGTGGGCCGAAGGGTCTGTTTCCATGCTGAATCTCTAAACCAAACTAAACTAGTATTAAACTAGTGGTATTGATCATCAATTCTTGTTAAAGTAATGTTTTGCAGTAACTTTTTGCAGGGCTATATAAATATGTAATCTGCATAATCTGGAACATCCTCTAAACAAACTGCTTTGTTACCTTTATCTTGTTTTCTAATGTCCATGATGATAAAAATGAATTAGTTTTTAATATCTCCTTTATAATGGTTTGATATTTTTGGGACATTGATTAAACATATGTAACGGTTCTTGTGATTTCCTTTCTGGTCATTCTTAAAGATCAGAGTGAAAATTGTGTAATATTCAATGTAAACCCTTATCTTGTTTCTCCCATTTATATAATTCCCATCCATTTTTTGACTCAATCCACTTAGTTGTTCTCTTATGAATATTCAAGTCATACATCTGTTAAGTCATTACAAATCTCCAGCTGCCCATAGCACTTTAATGCAGCAAAACCTGTTCAAAGAGATTACCATTTTTCATGTGTGTTTTTCTTCCCTAGGGTATCACTCACCTCATCTCTAAGGTCTTCCCTAATTCCTTACATGACTTGGGAAGTACAGATGTTGCTCGTTGATTTATGCAGCCACGGACTTCTACTTTCATCTCAAGCTTACATTCTATTTATCTTTTTTTTTAAATATTTGCTTCCACTTTTCAATATGTGGTGCCATAATGTAGGATGTATCTGAAATTCCATGCATTCTAGTGATTAGGGAATAACTACTCTCCACAGAGGGCAGATTTCCCCATGGACGGCGGAAATAGAATTGAAAGCGCATGAACCTCAGGATTATGGTTCTTGAATAATAATGCCCAGGCTGGGTTCAAGCTCCTTCCCCCTGCCCTTTTTTTAAACAAAAATACTTATTCAAATATTAAAAATAATATTTACAATACAATAAAACAAAACAGAACCCACCACCATAATAAAGACAAACAAATATACTAAATATTGCCTATTTCCTTCGCTCCATAGATGCTGCCTCACCCGCTGAGTTTCTCCAGCACTTTTGTCTCCCTTCGATTTTCCAGCATCTGCAGTTCCTTCTTAAACATACTAAATAAACTACTATATAACTATGTTATGGGCCTGTCCCACTGTACAAGTTCATTCAAGTGCTCTCCCGAGTTTAAAACAAAATCAAACTCGTGGTCAGCACGTAGAATGAAGGTAGCGGGTACGTCGGAGCTCGGGGACGTCTCTTAGCGGCTCGTAACGCTAACGGCAGGTACTCGGGAAACGAGGTAAACTCGGGAAGACTCGTGAAGATTTTTCAACATGTTGAGAAATGTCCACGAGAGCCCCGAGTACCTTTACTGTAAATCTCCGAGTTCGAATCAGGGCAAACTCGGGAGAACTCTTTGAATGAACTCGTACAGTGGGACAGGGCTTTTACAATCCTTGTCAAGGATGCATTCAACCACCCACGGTGCCCAGCGGTCCCGGAAATACCCCAGGGTGCCCATGGACAGCGCGTAGTACCTCTCAAGTACCACCCGGGCACGGACGTAACCCCAGAAAAGGGGCAGGCAGCCGGCTCGGGCAGAGCCCTCTTCCGCCTGGCGCCGTGACTCGCGGATGGCCAGCTGGGCCAGGCCCAGGAGCAACCCAACCAAGACATCCTCGGCCCTACCTTCTCCCCTTCCCTCTCCCCTTGGCCTGTCATAACAGTGCAACGATAGTGAACAAGTAAATGGGAAAAGAAGTGAATCTCATAAGAAATAAATACAAATTCTAAGATTGGCAATGTTCCTGCCTTGCATAACAATTTGATTTGTGGTATCATAATGGCTAAATACAGAAGTTACCAACCGTTGTAGTTTAAGGTGATTCCTGACATCTTGTACCTTTGTTCACAGGCAACCTCTGGAAATAAGACAAAATATTTTGTCTCTTATCGGCGGGGCCAGTTTGTTCAGATGAAGTTACCCAAATATGCCTTACCAAAGGTAATTGCTTTAAGCAAATTAAACTTTATATGAAAATTGCAATAAAATCTACTGAACGTATCCGCATTACATAGAGGATCTTGCATGCAAAGTTAAATTTGTTTCTGTAATGTAACCAATTGTACTTTGTTGATAAAACCTAGTGGGCTGCAGATTCATTCACCCAATTTCAATAGAGCAGTGCTGTGCAGTTGTATCTGGAGAACAGCAATTTTTTGCACATTTTCGAGTTTCTCAGCACCCTTCAGCAAATTTATCTCCTCAATTTTCAGCAAAATTTTCATTTTCTCTGGCACTTATTTTCCGACGTGAGTCACCCTGATGTTGCAAAATGCAAAGTTTGTCTGCAGGGAGACTCGCAATCTCGTTGGTCTGAGAAATAATGGCCCTTATTTACTTAACGAACACCCAAGTTTAACTCACACTGTTTCCCTTGAAATGTGCCACTTGAAGAGCTAAACATTGAAGTGTTTACTTCAGCCTTGCTGTCGCCCGTCACTTCCGGCAACCTCAAATCCAATTTCACAAACTCGCCTTGACAGCTTGATGGAGGTCAATGTCATGGTGACTCTCAACATCCTAGCCACAGGGTCATCCATGGCTGCTTCTGCTGCTAATCTCACAGTTTGCTGTTCACTGCTTCTAAGGGAAGGTCACTCAAAGTCCACAATCAAGGAGAAGACACTTCTACTTTTCACATGCAAGCTAATAGATAAAGTGGGCCAAGGCATTTGCTTGCATTACAATCTTCCCCAAACATTGACTGTGCTTGGAGTGGAATGGAATACTTTATTGTCACATGTGACAAGTCACAGTGAAATTCTTTGCTTGCATACCCAAGGTATGGAAATAGTCGACACATGCAGCGCTGACAAAGTTACAAAGTACTTTTGTCCCTTACCAAGATGTTCCTGGTAACCAGGGGGCGGAAATCCGGGGGGGGGGCAGGGGGGACACGTCCCACCCCCCTGTTTTGAGAGGTGGGGGACGATCCCCCCCATTTTTTGTAATCCGGAATTTAATACCCGGTGAAATCTCCGCTTTCCGCGAGACAGTGGGGGTGGGACTGATGATCAAGGGCGCCGGGGGTGGGGACCATGATGATTCAGCGCGATGATTGGAGGAGGGAGGTGTCGGTCAGAGGCGGAAGTAGGGGGGGTGGGACTGAGGATAGAGCGTGGTGATTGGAGGAGGGAGACGTCCTGGTGGAGCAAAGGTCATAGAGCGGAGCTTGAATTGAATGCCCAGGTCATAGGGTCACAAGCGAAAAACACTCTTGGCAGCCCTGGACACAGACCTGCACCTCATCCACAGCCAGGATCGATCCCGGGTCTCCAGCACTGCAATCGTCGCCGAACGGCACTGGACCATCCCCGTCCCTACCCGAGTGCCCCCTCCCCTCCCCTCCCCCACGCCCGGGGGTGGCCAGAGACATCGGGAGTCAGACGGCAGCGGTGCCCCCAGGCCCCCAGCCAGCGCAGAGAAGCAGCGCTAAATCCAGCTCAACTCTGCCTGTCCCGCCAGGTTAACCTACAGCCCTGCCTGGACTTACGGGAACGACGGCCCAGGCTTACGGCCAGCGCGGAGAAGCAGCGCTAGCTCCACGACTCCAGGCTGATGTCCCGTCAGTCCAGGCAGGGCTGTAGGTTAGCCCGGCTAGACAGGCAGAGTTGAGCTGGATTTAGTGCTGCTTCTCCGCGCTGGCTGTGGGCCTGGGGCGCCCCTCCCGTCTGACGTTAGGATTATTTAAAACTCCAAACATTAAGATAGAAACAAATTGCCGCAGTAACTCAGATGGTCAGGCAGCTTCTCTGGAGTTAAAGGATGGGTGACGTTTTGGGTCGGGACCCTTGTTCGAACAGGAGGAAACCTACATGGGTCAGTGTGCGCATGCAAGCGCGGCCATCATGAAATTGTGTCCCACCCCCCCGGTCCCCCCCATGTTTTGATAACGATTTCCGTGCCTGCTGGTAACCCCCTGCCAGATATGCATTGGCTTTTGTCACAAAGAAGCTTCAAGGGTGGCCTTGGGCAGGCTAGGTCTTTATTCCTTGAAGTGCAGGAGGTGTAGAAAATAATGAGAGAGTATAGATAAGGTGAATGCACAGTCTTTATTGGGTAAGGGAATCCAGAACTAGAGAGCATAGGCTTAACGTGCAAGGGGAAGTATTTTAAAGGAACTTTTTCATACAGAGGGTGGTAAGTATATAATCTAGCTGCCAGATGAAGTTGTTGAAGCAGGTACAATTAGCAGGTAATAGTATTTAGACAGGTGGATGGGTAGGAAAGGTTTGGAAGGATATGGGCCAGATGAGGGCAAATGGGACCAGCGTGGATTGGGGTATCTTGGTCAGTATGGACGAGATGGGTTGAAGGGCCTTTCTCCATACTGCATGAGGTATTGGGTTCAAGCGGAGCAGGTCAAATAGATAGAATGTAGGAACTAAGATTGATGTAAATTGTCAAGAAAAGTGTGATCAGTGATCAGGACCTGGCATGGGATGGAACTCAAGCACATTATTGAATTAAACGTACCTTATAGTGAGTGCAACATGGAAAGGACATCAGATAGTGCTGTCTGAATATAACCAAAACACAATGAGCAAAGGTTCTGAAGTTATTAAACTGAAGTGGAGCAGGTGATGTTACGTGACTGCAACTAGATGGTCTTTGTGAAACGGGAATGGCAATTTCAACGGTATGACAGCGGGGAGACAAGGGTTAACAGTTAAAGAATCAGTGCACAAAATGGGAGAAAAAACTTTCACGTTGAAATTGCCATTCCCGTTTTCACAAAAAACTTAATACCGATAATGGAAAAGTGTTTCATCCATGAATGGAAGACACATTAAATCCAAGAAGGATGCTATAACGTTGCCAGAAATAGCAGTAAGCCTGAGGATTGAGGGCATTTTAGAACCAGTATGTGCGGACTAAGGCATTGAAAAAGGAAGAATAGATAGAATGTGTGAGGAACCTGGCGAGAAAGATAGAAATCTTTCACAAATAGTCATAATAGTCTTAAATAGGAGCTTTTACAGGCATGTACGTATATAGAAAAGGATTACTGAGGACAAATCGGGGTGCCTTGAAGACACAGATGAGTTTATGAAGGGAAATAAGAAAATTGCATAAGCATCAAACACTGTGTCTATTTTCATGGAAGACATATAAACCATACTCGATATAAGAGAATAAATATTAGTAATCAATATTATTGATCAATATTATCATTTGACAATAAGCAACTAAAGGTCATATTTATCAAAACAAAACCACTCCAAAGACATACAGGTTTGTTGGTTAATTGGCTTAGTATAAGTGTAAATTGTCCCGAGTGTGTGTAGGATAGTGTTAATGTGCGGGGATCACTGGTTGGCGCGGACTCGGTGGGCCGAACGGCCTGTTTCCACGCTGCAACTCTAGAAAGAAACACTGGAAAAGTTGATGATTATGAAAGCCTGAAGTTCCTGCTGATTTACATCCCAGAGTTTTGAAAGAGGTAGCTTCGAATATAGTTGGTGCTGTAATGATCAACTTCCAAAGTCCACGCCGCCCATCAATCAGTCTTCCCCAAACATTGACTGTGCTTTTGTCCCAACCAAGAATATCTTGGTTGGGACAAAAGCACAGTCAATGTTTGGGGAACACCAACACCAACACACACACCAACACCAACACCCACACCAACACCCACACCAACACCCACACCAACACCAACACCAACACACACACACCAACACACACACACCAACACACACACACCAACACACACACACCAACAGACACCCACCAACACACACACACCAACACACACACACCAACACACACACACCAACACACACACACCAACACACACACACCAACACACACACACACACACAGACACACACACACACACACACACACACACACACACACACACACACACACACACACACACACACACGGAAGGTTGGCGCTGTCATTAAGACGGTGAAACACACACCGTCAAACACGCGCAGTGTATGGGAAGGGTCACGTAAGTCCTTTAAAAGAGGGGGTGGGTGGGAGAAGGGGGGAGAAGGAGTGGAGACAACTTTTAAGAAGCCAGAGATACATGGCTGTGAAGCTCGGCAGACTTTAACATTACCGGTCAATTATCCTTGGTTACGAAAACTACTGCTTACGTTTATTTTTCCCGATGAGCCAATGAAATTCACTGGTCAGTGCCGGCTACAACCGACAAGAACTTACTACAACCTTCGACCTCCTGGCAACCCACTACCACTGCACCTACGGCACGAGAACATGTTAAAAAATTCACGGCGACCATAATGAGGCCGCGACTAGTTCCCATAATGCGGGAACTCCTCACGACCATAAGGGCGACTCCCCGGCAACCATCAGCGAACATGTGGCAACCGCATAGTCTACTGCAGTCGCCTAAATAGTCGCCTAAGTGGGACAGGGCCACATCTCTTCAAAACGAAACCCGATTGGGGCCGGAAATTGGAGATAATGATCATTTTTCTAACTGTGTTTCAAGGCTCCAACAGATGAATGACTAACTTGCTGAGTGTTTCCAGCATTTGCAGCTTTGTTTTACACTTCAATGGACTAATCTGCCATGTTTTTGAGAAACTAAATTCTCAAGCTCTAAGCAAGAGGATTCATATCTAGAAGCAGGTTGAGCCTCATTTCCCTACGGCTGAGAATTATGAGCAACTCAAACGAGGAGATAGAAAAAAACAATAATGAAAATCTGACAAAACAAGAGATGAATCTAAAAATGGGGAAGTAGTACCATTTTTTCTTTTGAGGAGAAAGCTATTGAAGTTGTCAGCCAGGCATTGGTGTGGCTGCCAGACAAGATGCTGTTGCCTTTCATTGGCTTTTTGCAATGTTGCACACCTCAAGTCTGACAGTCGTAAAACGTTTTAAATTACTTTTTCACTTGGCATCTCCAGGATTTGAAAAGCTCATTGACAATGACTGCTTGCTGCTACTGAAAACACGCCGATGTGCACATGGCGTGTTTTACACACCTTGATCAGAAAGTCTTGACAGAAGCACATTTAAAAAAAAGAATGCAAGGTTTTATCACGCTCCGACAAATTCTCCCTTTGAAGGTTTTGTTGATGAGTGCAAGCCCCGAGGTAAGGAATGCAGGAAAGAACTGCAGATACTGGTTTAGTAGCCGGTTAAGTAACTTCAAGCTTTCCCTCTCTATCCATGCCCTCCCCTTCCCAGTTCTCCCACCAGTCTTACTGTCTCTGACTACATTTTAACACTTTACCGCCCACTCCCCTGACATCAGTCTGAAGAAGGGTCTCGACCCGAAACGTCACCCATTCCTTCTCTCCAGAGATGCTGCCTGTCCCGCTGAGTTACTCCAGCATTTTATGTCAATCCCCAAGGTAAGGAGATGAAAGCAATCAACAGGATTCATCATGAATGTGCAGGAAAGAACTGCTGGTTGAAATCGAAGATAGACACAAAATGCTGGAGTAACAGGCAGCATCTCTGGAGATTAGGAATGGGTGATGTTTCGGGTCGAGACCCTTCTTCAGTCTGAAGCTTGACCATACATGTTTCCTTCTCAGCTGGGCACATTTTCTGCACTGGTGCAATAAGTAAAGTAAAGTATAAGAGTTGGGTAAAAGTAAATTAGATATTATGATTGAGCTGTTAATGTGGTTTTGGCGACGCATTCTAAATGCATTGCCAGATCATACTCACGGCTTAGTCTTTTCTTCAGTGACTGTGAGGAGAATAAATACAGCATTAGGCTGAGATGTTTTACTGGCCTAACAGACTAATCTGATGCCATTGACTTGAAACACTCGTGGAAAATGATGATAGAAAACAAGGCTGTGTCCATCACCTGTGGAATAGAACCATGGCTCCAGTGACTAGTTTCATGAAATGTCTCGTCTTCTACTGATAAATAAGGGATATCATTTGGAAAGGAAAGTAAAATTAGTAAATCATTACGAAATTTTACCTACTGTATGTCTGTAAGTTGAGAAATACTAGAAGTGAAATGTACATGTAAAGGTGCACTGGTAGAAGGGTGCATTAACCACAAACTGTTCTGCCTAATTGAATTGAATTGAATTGAATACTTTATTGTCACATATGCATGTGACAAGTCACAGTGAAATTCTTTGCCAAGGTATGCAAATAGTCGACTACGGGTGCTGTCTGTACGGAGTTTGTACGTTCTCCCCGTGACCACGTGGCTTTTCTCCGAGATCTTCGGTTTGCTCCCACATTCCAAAGACGTACAGGTTTGTAGGTTAATTGGCTTGGTATAAGTGCAAAAAGTGTCCATTATCTGTGTGTGTGTGTGTGTGTGCGTGTGTGTGTGCAGGATAGCATTAATATGCGGAGACAGCTAGTCGGTGCGGACTCGGTGGGCCGGAGGGCTTTCTTCCGCGCTGTGAACTAAACTGAAGTAATCTAAACTCAACCTCCGTACAGACAGCACCCGTAGTCAGGTTCGAACTCCAGTCTCTGGCTTTGTAAAAGTCAAGTGTTTTATTGTCTTATGTCCCAGATAGAACAAGGTAATTCTTGCTTGCAGCAGCACAACAGAATGTGTCAACATAGTACACTGTAAACAATATAATAAACGAGAAGAAATCGTTCAGAGAGTAACTCTGTGCCACTGTGCCTCCCCATTTTCTCGGGCTCGTTTGTGTATTCTGCATGTGAACAGGAGCAGTTGTAAGCTCAGTCCCGTGGGGGGGGCGCAGCATTCTGTGCCGGTTCCATCATGGAGGCCGGCCTTCCTTTCACCAGATCGTATCTGCAGCAGCAGACAGCAGTTCCCCATGGCCAGGAAATCCTGCAGGAACGGACATTCGCTGGCAACAACAGGCCCACCCGGCCCTGGTGGTCACATCCCACGGCTTGGACTGTGCACACTTAGCTTTGAGAAAAGAGTGATTGCTTTAAAAGATCTTTGGACTTTAGAGGCGCTTACAAAGTTACAAACTCCCCACCCCCCGCGGCAGTTCCCCCTTTGTTCTTCCCCCCCCCACACAGCGGTGCCCCCCACACCAGTTCCCCGTTGCTCTTCCCCCCGAGTTAAACACTCATGAATGCAAGATTCTGCAGCCTCATTCTTTGTAAAGGTAGTCATGTTGATCACGGGAGAGAGGGGCCTCAATCAAGGGGATCAGCAACTCTTGGTCTGAGAGGCCATGACTGGATGCTGGAAATATAGTGACAGATTAAATGTGTAGTAATGAACTGCAGATGCTGGTTCAAACCGGTAGACACAAAAAGCTGGAGTAACTCAGCGGGTCAGACAGCATTTCTAGAGAAAAGGAATAGGTGACATTTCGGGTCGAGACCCTTCTTTCCTCACTTATTCCTCTTTAGAGTTGCAGGCTGACCTGCTGAGTTACTCCAGCTTTTTGTGTCTATATATAGCAACCGATTGTTTTTCAAGAGTCTTATAGGCCTGTCCCACTTACACAACTTTTTCAGCGACTGCCAGCACCCGTCATAGGTCGTCGCAGGTCGCCGAAAATTTTCAACATGTTGAAAATCCAGCGGTGGCCAGAAAGACTCTACGACTCTTTGGGCGACTGAGGAGACTACTCACGACCATACAGGCGACATGTCGCGCGGGGTGAAGCTTGTATGGTCGTGAGTAGTCGCCCAAAGAGTCGTACCTTGTTCTGGTCGCCGCTGGATTTTCAACATGTTGAACATTTTCGGCGACCTGCGACGACCTATGACGGGTGCCGGCAGTCGCCAAAAAAGTCGCGGAAGTGGACAGGCCCATTAGAGTCATGCAGCACAGTTTGTGTGATGGCTTCAGGCAAGACATCTCTGAGTAGATAGTGGACAGAATCAATATGTAGGAAGGAACTGCAGATGCTGTTTTAAACCGAAGGTGGACACCAGCTGGAATAACTCAGTGGATCAACGGGAAATAATCAAAATGGGCAGATCAGACCACCGGAATGATACAGGTAGATACAAAATGCCGGAGTAACTCAGCGGGACAGGCAGCATCTCTGGAGAGAAGGAATGGGTAACGTTTTGGGTATTTACGTTAGTTTAATTTAGTTTAGAGATACAGTGCGGAAACAGACCCAATAGGGACAATTTTTACAGTTACCAAGCCAATTTACTTTGGAGTGTGGGAGGAAACCGTAGATCTCGGAGAAAACCCACGCAGGTCACGGGGAGAACGTACAAACTCCGTACAGACAGCACCCGTAGTCGGGATCGAACCCGGGTCTCCGGTGCTGCATTCGCTGTAAGGCAGCAACTCTGCCGCTGCGCCACCGTAACCCTTCTACCAGAATGGTACAGTTCAACAAAGTGGGAACATTGGGCAATAGTTTAATTTGGAGCGTTGAAAGTAATAATCAGTAGCAAGTGATTAGTTGGAACTGATGGGGTGTGGAGGGGATCCTAAGGATGACCACCCTGACAGGTAAAGCAATGTTGATGCAGGGCTCAAACTGCTTTTGCATGAGATGTTCATGCCAGTCGTGAACTATGCACACATGAGGCAAAATTGTAGAGGAACCAGGAAACAATTCACAGACATCGGAGCTGTAGTAATTATAGAATTATCCTTTCTGACTATTTATTTTTTATTGAAACCAAATCATTATGTACTCAAAAAACACGTCATTATACAATTCAATTTTAGATTAAAATATCCCAGAGTTACATTATGGTTCCATATGGATTGCTAGTATAATTAATCAACGATGGTTTAGTTATTCAAAGCTGGTAAGAGTCATTTAAATTAGATTTTATGAAAGCATTTGTTTTAATAATAAACAAGCATTTCCCAGTCTGAAAATTGCCTTTGAAATCCCATGCAGGGAAGTACTAAAATAATTCAAGGTTGGCACGGTGGCGCAGCGGTAGAGTTGCTGCCTTACAGCGCCAAAGACCTGGGTTTGATCCTGACTACGGGTGCTTGTCTTTATGGAGTTTGTACGTTCTCCCCGTGACCTGCGTGGGTTTTCTCCGGGCGCTCCAGTTTCCTCCCACACTACAAAGATGTGCAGGTTTGTAGGTTGATTAGCTTGGTGACATTGTAAATTATCCATAGTGTGTAGGATAGTGTTAATGTGCGGGGATTGCTGGTCGTTGCGGACTCGGTGGGCCAAAGGGCCTGTTGCCACTCTGTATCTCTAAACTAAACTAAACTAATTCAGAACATTTAAGAATTTGACATACAGTTCAAGCATTTGTTATAAGAAAACATAGAACTACACTTTTCAAATAGAGGATGCCAACTTTGTAGTTTGATGAGAACAGAGATTCTGTATAGAGCGTCAAGGCCATGAATAAGCAACTTTCATTCAATGGTTCACTTAATGATTTTTTGAATGATTAAGCACCTATAAGATGGGCATTAAATCACTGTTGCAGTACTGATCAGAATTTCTTTTCATTGCAAATTGCCCAATTAATGGATGAAATCATAGATACATGTGATGACTAATATTTGTGGGATAACTAAATCTTAATAGGACACAATTAATTGCCACTTACTTTGTGTCATCATCATTCATCATGTCCCATCGGTTACTGTCAAAGGGACAAAAGCAGAAGAAGCAGATCTCAGACCCTGCTCCACCACTCAGTTAAAAGATGGGTGAACCAGTCATAGGTTCAACGCTACTTTCCTGCCTATTTCCCATAACCCTTGACTTCATCCAAAGACCAAAAATCTATTTCGGAATTGAATATACTCAATATATTTGTATATTACTGATTTGGACGAGGGGATTGGAGGCTTTGTGGCCAAGTTTGCGGATGATACGAAAATAGGTGGAAGGGCAGGTAGTGTAGAGAAAGCAGGGACTCTGCAGAAGGACTTGGACAGGTTGGGAGAGTGGGCAGAGAAGTGGCAGATGGAATATAGTGTAGTAAAGTGTGGAGGCATGCATTTTGGTAATAGGAATAAAGGCATAGACGATTATCTAAATAAGGAGAGATTACCTAAATAAGGTGGGCATCGAAATAGGCGTGGGAATTCGTAGACATACTCGTAGGAGTTCGTGAACATAGTTGTGGAAGGTCGTAGGAGTTCATAGATAACCAAAATCTTGATTTTTTTTTTTAAGTTCCTTTAAACTCGGGAGAGGTTATGGATTAAGTCGGGAAAGTGGGACAGGCCCTTAACGCTGAGGCTCAATAAGGTGGTGGCATTTGGAATAATGTGAGCAATTTTGGGCACCATATCTGAGGAAGGATGTGCTAGCTCTGGAGAGGGTCCAGAGGTGGTTTACAAGAATGATCCCAGGAATGAGAGGGTTAACCTGTTTGTCGGCACTGGGCTTGTACTCGCATCATGGCTTGGATATGATCATTCCAACTCACGCGAATGCAGGTGGCAGGCAAGAGTGGTGACCTCAGCCTGATCCATCATGAGCACAGCCTTCCCCACCAACCAAAGCACCTGCATGAGATGCTGCCAGAAGAAGGCAGCAGCTATCACCAAGGATCCCCATCATCTGGGCCTGTCCTTGTCTCACTGCTACCATTGAGTATCATGTTCAGAAACCTGAAGTCCCACACCACCAGGTTGTAGAATAGCCACCTTCCTATAAATGTCAGGTTCTAAAACCAACCTGCACAACCCTAATCCTAATTCCACCTCCACAACGGAACTCTACGATCTACCTCTTGCAGTATATGGATTTTTTTTTTTTTTCTAATCATTGTTTTTTGCACTCTTTTCTTTTAGAATGTAATGTACAAATGTTGTATCATTGTTGTACAGTTTGCTTTTGTGTGTTTGTCTGGATGTATGTGCCTATGATGCTGCTGCAAACCAAGATCCTTCATTGTGCCTGTATCTAACTGTACTGTACATGACAATGAACTCAATAGACAATAGGTGCAGGAGTAGGCCATTCGGCCCTTTGAGTCAACACTGCCATTCAATGTGATCATGGCTGATCAGCCACAATCAGTACCCCGTTCTCCCCATATCCCCTGACTCCGCTATCTTTAAGAGCCCTATTTAACTCTCTCTTGAAAGCATCCAGAGAACCAGCCTCCACTGCCCTCTCCGTTCTAAATGACTTATGCCTTATTCTTAAACTGTGGCTCCTGGTTCTGAACTCCCCCAACATCGGGAACATGTTTTGCTGCCTCTAGCGTGTCCAAACCCTTAATAATCTTATACGTTTCAATAAGATCCCCTCTCATCCTTCTAAATTCCAGAGTATACAAGCCCAGCCGCTCCATTCTATCAACATATGACATTCCCGCCATCCCGGGAATTAACCTGGTGAACCCTTTGCTGCACTCCCTCAATAGCGAGAATGTCCTTCCTCAAATTTGGAGAACAAAACTGCACACAATACTCCAGGTGTGGTCTCACTAGACCCCTGTGCAACTGCAGAACTCAACTTAACTTGACTTGAGGTGGTTTTCCATTCTGGCCTGGGCAGATACTGCGTGCTACAGATGTGTTTGTTGTGGGAACAATTGTCAAGGCAGAGTGTTGTGGGAATTGCCTTGTTAGGGGAAGAGAAAATGCTGTGGGCTGTATTAAGGGCCTGTCCCACTTAGGCGACCTAATCTGCGAGTTTAGAAGAGTGCCTTTGACCTTCAAACTCGCAGCATGGTCAACACGTGGTCCTAGGAGGTCCTATGAGGTGGCTGGAACTCTCCTTCATGCTCGAAGGAAGTTCCTGAATACTCGTGGCCTCAGGAAGGTTGCGGAAAAAGTTTCAGCATGGTGAAAAATTTTCCGCGAGTAAAATTTGGTCGGCATGGGTCTTTTTAACTCGTAGTGCAGTGGAGTGGGGTCGCTATTTAGTTACAGGCAGTCGAGGGCAGCCGTAGGCAATCTCCTTCGCTGACCGGGCATTTTGATTGGCTCATTGGAGTTTTCAGGAATAAGGAAGACCAAGGTTAAATGCCCGCTAAACTTTATTAAACTTCTTAAAAGTGTCTCCACTCCTTCTCCCCCCTTCTCTCCCCTTCTCTCCCCTTCTCTCCCCTTCTCTCCCCTTCTCTCCCCTTCTCTCCCCTTCTTCCCCCCACCTCCTCCCCCGCACTCTCTAAAGGACTTACCGTTACCGTGCAGCCGTTCAGACAGCGCTCCTCCGCTTTCCCTGGCCCCCGCCTTCGCGATGTGTTTGTGCGTGTGCGGTCAGTCGATCCAGCTCGCGTTTCAACGCGGACGGTCAATCCAGCTCGAGGCTTTGCAGGCGAGTGCCCTCGAGCTGGAAGGTCGAAGGCACTCTTTTTAACTCGCCGATTAGGTCGCCCAAGTGGGACAGGCCCTTTAGGGGCAACATTTAGTTTTGCCAGGCAATTTCTAAGATATCTGTGGCAATGCTTTTTTTAAAAACATTTATAGGGATTTCTTACCAACATATTTCTTAACTACATATCCTGAATGACGTGGAACATTTTAGCAGAGTGCTGTTTTTTGCAAAATGAAAATTATCAGAGCTGTTATTGACAAATACTGTACTAACATATGTGGTGAGAAGTGTCAAAATGCATTGTTAGCAAAAAATATGAGTCAATAAAAGTGATTTTGTTAGTATAAGAACAAACTGTAATGTGGAGGAGCAATGTCAATTGTCTTTGTATGAAATGCGATGTTATGCTACAGTCAAATCCAGAAAACACAGCAAGATTAAAAATCAATACAACTCAAAATTTGTGTTGTAAGATGTTGTGACAGCAGTGGCAGAATGCTCAGTTTTTGTTTGATTTTGATGCTTTAAGATTTTGCTACCATTAACCCTTAAATAATGGAGTGTTGCAATATAAAATGGTCCAATTTAGTTCTATCTTGATCATGCACTTCACACCTCCTTCCCAAAGTGGAAACATGGCAGTTCTCAAACACTACAGGGCCTGTCCCACTTGGGCGTCATTTGCGCGTCACGCAGATGGCGCGCGAAGATTTTGTACATCCCAAAATCCTGGGGCGCCGCGCGCGACCGCGCGTCACTGCCTACGTCACCACGCACCATGCCCACGTAATGCGCACCATGCGTGTAAATTATGTCGCGCAAATGACGCCCAAGTGGGACAGGACCTTACCTGCACAAATAGAAGTGGGATTTCAAACAGCACTTGGTTTGGGGCTATATTTGCATTTATGAAAGTGGCCACTTAATTACTGCATCAACTGTGGACCATTTTCCTTTTGGAACTAAACATTAGAATAATGAGAATTGATTTGAGTGTGAATTTTTTAATTACGTTCAAGGAGGTTGCCCTATTACTTGTAATGGGTTATTTTTCAGACGATAGGAATAACACTTTAAATGTTAAGAGCACAATTATTGGATGAAATATTGGATGAACATCAGGATGTGCTCCAGTAATTGTTAAACAGTTGACAATTGTGCTTAAATTCTCAGCAGAAGGTCAGATTCATTTCACACCAAAGTATAGACGTCAATGTGTAGGAAGGAACTACATATGGCGGTTTAAACCTCTCGACCTGAAACATGACCCATTCCTTCTCTCCAGAGATGCTGAGTGTCCCGCTGAGTTACTCCAGCATTTTGTGTACAGACGTCGATGTTTCAAGTGAAATTTCTGGCACACCTTTTTGGCCCATCTAATTGATTCCAGTTGATGAAGCTGTGCTTTACTGGGTCCCAATTTAAAAAAAAACACTGGACTAGATAAAATCATTAAAAGGCTTGAGATTCACTGTTAGGAACAGTCATCTTAATTACGTGAATATAATATTTTTAACTGTTCAGGCAGGGATGATTAGAAAGTTATTTCTACCTGCTGTTTAAAAGGGCATGATTTTTTTTCTGATATGTCAGGCAAAATGATGTGTTTTTTCCCCCAGGATAAGCAGATCATCAGTACTGACGAGAATCAAGTGTTCGTGGCTGTCAAGGAATGGCATCAGACGGACACCTATAACCTCTACCTGTCGGACACAAAGGGCGTGTACTTCACACTCGCTCTGGAGGATGTCAGGAGTACCAAGCAACCAGAAGAAAATGTTATAATAGATATTCATGAGGTAAATACTGCTTCAATATTCATTGTGGATTGAATACCATTGGTGGGAAAGTGGTATATATGTTTCATTACTTTGCCAAGCCATGGGGGAGCGATCACCATTAAAGGCAGTGCTATCTGTTGCCCACACAAATTAGATTGGAACCGTACCTCGAGCTTCACTGTTGATGTTAATAAAGAAAACACAATCCATTACATCAATGCCCTATTCTAATCTCTGACTGTGATTGTAAACATATATATATATATATAGTTCACAAGTTATAGGAGTAGAATTAGGCCATTCGGCCCATCGAGTCTACTCCGCCATTCAATCATGGCTGATCTCTGCCTCCTAATCCCATTTTCCTGCCTTCTCCTCATAACCCTTGACACCCACAAGTTCACAAGTTATAGGAGTAGAATTAGGCCATTTGGCCTGTATTATAGTTCATGTGGTCAGACACCTGACCATCTTCAGTAGAAGTTGCGATCACTGTCGTGCATAGCATTGTAAGGCGCTGTGCCCATTGATGTTTTCAACAATGATAATGATGATGATGGTCATGTGAATATCTAAGTAGATATGAATATGTTGCAGGCATCCATCTCAATTTGCTCATTTGCAATCCGTCCGACCTAAAAATAATCACTGTGCCCAAAGTAGTGACAGTCCTAAAGGAATTTCTCTCCATTCTGAATTGGATGATAGGAGATGAAGATCATAAAATGGAAACAATTATATTAATATTTATATTTGAACTGTTTTATGCTGCACATTACAGATTAGAGGACGGAGGGTACACTTGGAAGTGTTTGAAAAAGATTTTTCTTTGTATTCAAAGCAAAAGATCATATCAACAAAACTTTGCTCACAATTAATATTTATGGCTCTAAATGTCTTCAAACTCTCTGGCATTCCTCCAGTGTAACCAAACCACAGATGTTGCTGAAGCTTCATGCAGCATGTACATGTAGTTTGTGGTGAGGTTAAAGCGTTGCTGTAACAAGAGGTTGGAACCTGCGCAAGACCCATGGTCACATGATGCTAATGCCATACTGTTAACTGTCAAATTGACAATTATTTCTTTATCAGCTTGCAACCATCTCTATTATTTTACGTACTTCAGTGAATGGAAGACTTGCATTTACGGAGTATTTTTATGTCACCGTATGTCATGTTGTCACTTGCGAGCTGAGCACCAAGGCAAATTCCTTGTATGTGAACATACTTGGCCAATAAACTTATTCATTCATTCACATCTCTTTCAGAACAACCCCAAACCCTGTTCAGCCATTGATGTTCATGTTGAAATACCATGACAACAAATCCGTATTACTTCCTGTATTATAGATTTCAGCATCTTACCCACTCCTAACGTCGGGCGAATAGGTCATTAGTTCATTGTCCCATCTGTCCCTCCTTTCATAATAAGTGGGTTCCACAGCACATCACAGCAACATCACTCCGGCCAGACTTGATCATCACCTCCGAAGTGACAAAACAGCTGATCATTCTGGAGCTGACAGTGCCCTTGGAAAAGCGTATTAAAGAGGCTAATGAGAGGAAATGCGCAAAGTACCAGGAACTGGTGGAAATGTGCCAAGACAGCGGCTGGAAGACATACTATGAGCCCATAGAGGTGGGCTGTAGAGGCTTTGCAGGACGCTCACTCTGCAAAGTCCTCAACCAGTTGGGCATTACGGGGCTGGCAAAGAAGAGGGCCATTCAATCCGCAAGCGAAGCCGCAGAGAAAGCCACTAGGTGGCTTTGGATTAAGAGGGCTGTTCCGTGGGCGGTTGCTTCTGGGACCCAAGTCGGGGCTTGATCAACCCCGGCTGGGTCGCCTGGGCGAGGGTGTCTGATGTTGTGAGACCCGAAACACCCGATGACCCTAGGTCACATCACTGACGATGCGTCCCAGCGCATCTAGAAGATGTATCTTTCACACGGGTTACATGTACTACCCTTCAATCTGCAGGAACAATTCCAAATATTACAGTACTATTTTGAAAAATGCTAAACAGAGCAACATCTGTCTCCATTGCCATCACATTCAAAACTCTACGATTTAGATAATCAGATCCTTGGTATTTCTCATTTTTCAGGCACATCAATCCTTTTCTCTGTATTTCTTAACCAATATCAATCTCCTTTACTTTCTCACGTACATTTACTTGGATTCTCCAACATTTCTGGGTTGTGCATCGGTCCTCTTCTGATTGGCATAAAGTATTTGTTTAAATCCTTTCTCCTAATGTCACACCGCACCAACACCCCCCCCCCCCCCCCCCACCCTTTTGGAGCAGATTGGAAGTATTCTATGTTCTCATTCCTGTCTTCCCATCATTTCCCTTCCCTCTCAGTTCAGTTTAGTTTATTGTCACGTGTATCGAGGTACAGTGAAAAGCTTTTATTGCGTGCTTACCAGTTAACAGAAAAACAATACATGATTACAATTGATCCATTTACAGTGTACAGATACATGATGAGGGAATGATGTTTAGTGCAAGGTCAAGCCAAGGATAGTCCGAGGCAGGGCGGAAATCGCTATCAAAACATGGGGGGGACACAATCTCTTGCCGGCTGCACGCGTGCACACACACAGACGGGCGAGACTTCGGAGACTTCGGCCGTGGGCCCTGTGGACGGTAACATCGGGAGCTGACCTGGTTGGTGACCGACTCTGAACTCCAGCAACAGCAGCTTCGTCTGCCCCGCTCGCGGGGCCTTCGGTCGCCCGGCGCGGCTTATAACCGGTCGCGGGATCTTCCATCCCCCAGCGGGGGCTTCAACATCGGGAGTCTCGATCGCCTCGATGCAGCAATTTGACCGCGGGGCGGTGGAAGATCCCGCTGCCGAGCTGGGCGATGAATGCCCCCGCGAACGGGCCAATTCAAGCTCCACTCTATGATCTTTGCTCCATCAGGACGTCCCCCTCCTTCAATCACCGCGCTCTATCCTCAGTCCCACCCCCCTACATCCGCCTCTGACCGACACCTTCCCTCCTCCAATCATCGCGCTGAATCATCATGTCCCGCCCCCCCCACTGCCTGCTGACCGATGTATCTCTCGTCCAATCGGCGCCCTCGATCATCAGTCCCACCCCCACTGTCTCGCGGAAATCTGAGATTTTTAATAGATTTTTCTTTTCACCGAATTTCAAAATCCGGATTACAAAACATGGGGGGGATTGTCCCCCACCTCTCAAAACATGGAGGGGACGTCTCCCCCCCCCCCCCCCCCCCCCCGGGATTTCCACCCTTGGACTTCAAGGGTCACCAAAGAGGTAGATAGTGGTTCACCACTGCTCTCTGGTTGTGGTAGGATGATACAGTTGTCTGGTAACAGCTGGGACCACCCCAACTCAGACAGAACAAATCTGAAATTCCAGGTTACTTCTGACTTGAAACAGCTGATCTTCTAGAATAATAAAATCTCCTTTTCAAGGTTTGAAACACTGTAGATTTTTTTTAGAATTCCACATCTTCAAGTATTGCTTTGTGAGGGCGGAATTTGCATAACAATTGCTTGTGACATGGATGAAAGCTTATCTGACAATGCAGGTTGTACAGCATTTATCCAGGGCATTGAAGTATTAATTGCTAACTTCCACAGTTACTTAACACTTTGGTGAAAAGGGCAATTCTGTATTTGCGCAATTTGTTCCCATTGAAATGAACACCTACTGGTAAATTGCAGAGTGGTTTTGACAATGGAGAATTTGCAGTACATTCTGAGCTAAAAGGTGGAAGCCGAAAAAACAACCTACTAATGAGCAGAGGGTGGCATGGTGGTGCAGTGGTAGAGTTGCTGCCGTACAGCGCCAGAGACCCGGGTTCGATCCTGACTATGTCTGTATGGAGTTTGTACGTTCTTCCCGTGACCTGTGTGGGTTTTCTCTGGGATTTCCGGTTTCCTACCACACTCCGAAAACGTACAGGTTTGTAAGCTAATTAGCTTGGTGTAATTGTAAATTGTCCCTAGTGTGTGTAGGATACCATTAGTGTGCAGGGATTACTGGTTGGTGTGGACTCGGTGGGCCGAAGGGCCTGTTTCCACGCTGTATCTCGAAACTAACCAAACTAAACTAAACTAAAGCATTTCAGCAGTATTATCTGTTGGTGCGCTACATTGGAAGGAGTTACTATATAACTGTAACAGTATGATAACTGGACTCACAAAACTAAGCTTTGAAGAATGACTGAAATTAAGAGGAATCACCTTCTGGACTAAACATCTTGAGAATGTTCTTCGTATGAAACTAGACTTGAATACACATGAGGCTGAGAAGGATATGATGATTGGGCAGCAAATTTATTTAAAAAAACGTGAAGGGGAAAACATTTAATAGGGATCTGAGGGCAGCTTTTTCACAAATCGGGTGGTGGGTGAATGGAACAAGCTGCCAGAGGAGGTAGTTGAGGCTGGGACTGTCCCAACGTTTAAGAAACAGTTAAGTACATGGATAGGACAGGTTTGGAGGGATATGGACCAAACGCAGGCACTAGTGTAGCTGGGGCATGTTGGCCGGTGTGGGCAAGTTGGGCCGAAGGGCCTGTTTCCACGCTGTATCACTACCTTGGCAATGGCAGAGCAGGCCTCAAGACTGAGTTGGCTGCTCCTGTTAATATTCCCTAAGTTCCTATCTTAAACATCAGGGTTATATTCAAGTGGACAAATCAGGGTTATATTTAAGGTTTGTGTCAAGGTTAATAGAAGTAATAGAATTAAATAATTATATTTTTAAGGAGAACTAGACTAAGTGGGACCCGTTGCGGGTGTGGGTGAAGGGGGGGTGGAGTGGGGAAGGGGGGGTGTGGGGAAGGGGGGGTGTGGGGAAGGGGGGGGTGGTCACAGCAGACGCAGCTCGCACTGTGCTCTCCCCGCACCTTCAGCTTTCAGCCTCACGCAGCAGATCCCAGTTCCACTCCGGTTTAACTCAGCAGCTGGTCGTCGCAGAATGGATTCTTGGGCTGGCAGCTCAGTCACTCACGCCTGGTGTGCTGGCAGCTCACTCACTCACGGCTGGTGGGCTGGCAGTTGAGTCACGGCTATTCCTTGAAATTCCATTCCAAGCAGGGTGCAAGGCCACCAAATTCAAGTGCAGTTTCCTACCACTTCAAGCAGGGTGCAAGGCCACCAAATTCAAATGCAGTTTCATACCTCTTCAAGCAGGGTGCAAGGCCACCAAATTCAAATGCAGGTTCATACCACTTCATGCAGGGTGCAAGGCCACCAAATTCAAGTGCAGTTTCATACCATTTCTAGCAGGGTGCAAGGCCACCAAATTCAAATGCAGTTTCATACCATTTGAAGCAGGGTAAAACCACATAAAAACCACACTCACAGTTCAGTAGACATTCAGTGTGTTCAGTTGATTCACAGCTCAGACTGAGAGTCGTGACGTCTCCCTCCCCATCCAGCAGAGACTGAGCCACGTCCACACTTCTGGGTTTTATAGTCCCTCCCCCCTCCCACCAGAAGGGGCTTGACCCTCATGGCATGATTGACAGGAGAGAGAATCTCAACATTTTTAAACATTAAAAAGTCTTTAATTTTTCATCGATGTGAAAAATCCTCTGGCCCTGATGAGCGGAGGGGGTCTCTGAGTAAGATGGCCAAAAATCACAGCCGTAAGTGGTAGTGTTTTTTCTAAAATCAATATACAGCAAAACCAGGAAGTGGTCAAGATTAGACTTTTAATTACATAGATAATTACACTAAGTGGGACCTGTTGGGTCCCATGTTCACACGGGAGGGCAGATCCCCCAATGTAATATTCCACATCTCCACCAATTCCAAGGTTGCTGGCCAGTGTTTGGGGGGGGGGGTCTTTCTGGAGCGCTAGCATGGGTGTTGTTGGCCAAAGGGACTGGTTTCCAGAGGACTAGTATGGACATTGTGGGCCAAATAGATTGTTGGGCAGGCAGCTCAGTCACTCAGGCCTGGCAGCTCAGTAACTCAGGCCTGGCAGGCTGGCAGCTCAGAAACTGCCAGAAATGCTGCCAAAAACAGCTGAGAGTGTGAGAGAGAAGGTGGAGAGGGTGGACAATCAATTTTAGACATTTTCATATTTTTTTACAGTTGCAAAAGGCACGCTGTTGCAAAAGGCACACTGTTGCAAAAGGCACACATTTCAATAGCCACACAGTTGCAAAAGGCACAGTTTAAAAACACATAAAGGGCACTCAGGTCAGTAATCTCAGTGTTCTGTAGGTTTCCAGCTCAGACTGAGAGTCGTGACCCTCTCCCTCCCCCATCTTGCAGAGACTGAGCCACGCCCACACATCCGGGTTTTATAGTTCCTCCCCTCCCACCGGAAGGGGCGTGGCCTTCATGGCGTGGTTGAGAGGAGAGAGAATCTCAACATTAAAAAAAAATTAATAACTCTCATTGTTCATCGATGGGAAATATTCTCTGGCCCTGACAGCTGGAGGGGGACTCTGAGTAAGGTGGCCAAAAATCACAGCCGTAAGTGGTCGCGTTTTTTCTAAAATCATTATACAGTGCAAACAGGAAGTGGTCAAGTTTAGACTTTTCATTATATAGATAATTACACTAAGTGGGTCCCGTTGGGTCCCATGTTCACACGTGGAGGGCTTGTCCCCTAAACGCAATATTCCACATCTCCACCAATTCCAAGATTGCTGGCCAGTGTTGGGGGGTGGGGGGGGGGCTATCCGGAGTGCTAGCATGGGTGTTGTTGGCCAAAGGGACTGGTTTCCAGAGGGCTAGTATGGACATTGTGGGCCGAATGGATTCTTGGGCTGGCAGCTCAGTCACTCAGGCCTGGCAGCTCAGTAACTCAGGCCTGGCAGGCTGGCAGCTCAGAAACTGCCAGAAATTCTGCCGAAAACAGGTGAGAGACTGTGAGAGAGAAGTGGGAGAGGGTGGACAATCAATTTTAGACATTTTCATCTTTTTTTACAGTTGCAAAAGGCACACTGTTGCAAAAGGCACACAGTTGCAAAAGAAAAGGCACACAGTTGCAAAAGGCACACTGTTGCAAAAGGCACACATTTCAATAGCCAAACAGTTGCAAAAGGCACATAAAGGGCACTCACAGGTCAGTGTTCTGTAGATTTCCAGCTCAGACTGAGAATCGTGACCCTCTCCCTCCCCCATCTTGCAGAGACTGAGCCACGCCCACATTCCGGGTTTTATAGCTCCTCCTCCCACTGGAAGGGGCGTGGCCTTCATGACGTGATTGACAGGAGAGAGAACCTCAACATTTAAAATATATTAATAAGTCTTTTATTTTTCATCGATGGGAAAAATTCTCTGGCCCAGACAGCTGGAGGGGGATTCTGAGTAAGGTGGCCAAAAATCACAGCCGTAAGTGGTCGCGTTTTTTCTAAAATCAATATAGAGTGCAAACAGGAAGTGGCCAAGTTTAGACTTTTAATTATTTGCTTTTTCAAACCAACCACCACATTTGCTTTTTCAAACCAACCACCACATTTGCTTTTTCAAACCAACCACCATATTTGCTTTTCAAACCAACCACCACATTTGCTTTTCAAACCAACCACATTTTCAAACCAACCACATTTTCATTTTCAAAACACATTAAGGGCACTCACACGTCAGTGAAACCACACTCAGTTTAGTAGACATATGTTCAGTGTTCAGTTGATTCACACCTCAAACAGAGCTGTGACCTCTCTCTCCCCCATCTTGCAGCGTCTGAGGCACGTCCACACTTCCGGGTTTTATAGTCCCTCCCCCTCCCACAGGAAGGGGCGTGGCCTTTATGGCGTGATTGACAGGAGAGAGAATCTCAACATTTTTAAAACTTTAATAAGTCTTTTATTTTTCATCGATGGGAAAAATCCTCTTGCCCTGACAGCTGGAGGGGGACTCTGAGTAAGATGGCCAAAATCACAGCCATAAGTGGTAGCGTTTTTTTCTAAAATCAAATACAGTACCAACAGGAAGTGGTCAAGTTCAGACTTTTAATTATATAGATAATTAAAGACTAATGGAAAAGATAATAGAAGACTAATGGAAAAGATTAGAAAAGCTAGTACCACCAGTTGGGGAGACTCGGATTGGAGTAATTAGAAACCTGGCCTTTCAGGAGTGATTAGGAAGTTGTGATAGATGCATTGAATAGTAGAATTTTGAAACCCTTCTAGATCTGTTTACAGATTCTTTGAACCTGAATTCTCCTCAGAATTTACTTTTATACCTATTTTGATGGCATTAATAAACTTGGATACTGGATTGATCTGGCGACAGGTTTAAGGGCCTGTCCCACTTTCAAGACCTAATTCACGACCTTTGCCGAGTTTGCCCTTGACTCATACTTGCAGCATGGTCGTCACGATGTCGTAGGAGGTCGTAAGAGGTCGTAGGTAGGTCGTAGCAGGTCGTGATGCCAGTCGTAGGTACTCGTGGCATCAAGTAGGTCGGGCCGTTTTTCTAGCCTGATGAAAAATGTTCACGAGTAAAAAAGGTCGTGAATTTGGCCCTTTAGGGTGATTTGTGGTGTCGAATGATTAAAGTGGGAGGAAACGAATGAATGAATGGAACACTTTGGTGTCACATGTGACAAGTCACAGTGAAATTACACCAAAAGGGCGACTTACATAACAGCCAAAGTGCTGAAGGAACACAGCAGGCCAGGAAGCAGCGGTGCAGGGAAATAGACAGATGATATTTCAGTTCCAGGTCCTACTTCAAGCTGAATGAGTAGAGGGGAGAAATCAGGTAAAGAGAAGTGAGGGGATGGGGTAGAGCAAGTGATAGGTGGTTTTGGGGGAGGAGGGGTGACTGGCAGATGAAAATGGGGAAAGGAGGGGGATATAATGAGTGGAAGATGCAGGGGAAAGAAACTGGATGAAACTGGTTATCCAGGGACAAGTTTCTGGCTGTCCACCCTATCAATGCATCTCACAATTTTATATACCTATCAGGTTTCCCCTTAACCTCAGTTGAGGTGTTCCAGAAAACAATCCACATTTCTTCAACGTTTCCTTTGTAGCCAATAACCCTTATCTAAGCAGCATTCTGGTGAACTTATTTTACACCCTCTACAAAGCATCCGTACCCTTCCAGAACTGCACGCAACACTCCAAATGTGACGTAACCAAAATCTTCAAAATATCAAGCGAGTCAAGAGTGTTTTATTGTCATATGTCCCAAAACGGAAAAAACGTTGCCTATTTCCTTTGCTCCATAGATGCTGTTGCACCCGCTGAGTTTCTCCAGCATTTTTGTGTAACTAATGAAATTCTTAAGGTAGACACCAAATGCTGGAGTAACTCAGCGGGACAGGCAGCATCCCTGGAGAGATGGAATGGGCGATGTTTCGGGTCGAGACCCTTCCTCAGAATGAGAGTCAGGGAGAGGGAAACTAGAGATATGGAAGGGAAAGGTGTGAAAACGACAGATTAAAGCAGACAATGGCCAATTCTTGCTTGCTGCAGCACAACCGATATGCAAACATAGTACTCCGTAAACGTGATAATAAACAATAAAAATAAATTCAGTTTGAATACAATCAAATAATAATAGTGCAAACACAAACAATGCCCTTAGGTCTATGTAGCTCGGAGCATAGCTGGACATTATAGTGAAATGCATCATGATTTCCTGACTCATATTCACTGCCCCAACCAGTGAAGTTGAGGGAGCATACCACATGGTTTCTTTCCTGCTCTTTCCACTTGTGTTGCCACTTTCGGTGTGTTATGGACCTAGTCCTCAAAATCTCTCTGCATATCAACGTTGTTAAGGTTGTTGCCATCAATGGTTTACCTTCCCTCTTATATTCGATCAAGCTCTCAATATGCAATAACGTAGAAGACCATGGATTAAGATGTAGGAAGAGGGAATTATGCCGGAGAGCTCTTTGTGAACGAAAGATTGAATGGGACTTTAGTCCTAAAAGTTCTATACTAAAGTTGTTGTTGTTTTTTCCCTACCTCTGTTTGCCTTTAAGGTACAAGGAGTTAAAGGCGTTTTCTTGGCTAATAAGAAAGTGGATGGTAAAGTGAAAACGTACATCACCTACAACAAAGGTCGTGACTGGCAATTGTTAACTCCACCAGCCACTGACATGAATGGCAAGCAAACCAAATGTCATCTGGTAAGATTTGCCCTGGAGATTTGTTCCTACCGGTATAATTGTGAAGCATAATTCCTTTGAAATTCATGAGGTTTTTTTCTTGGACTGATCGAACACTGTTGCATCGTTCACTGTTATTGATTAGTTTATGTGCAGCGGTTTCAGAATTTTGAATTACAATCTCAACCATGTATTGAATGCGCATTTTGTCAGGGAAACATGTCTCCCAAATATTTTGGTGCTTGATTTTTCACAACTGCCAGCGTTTCACTACACGGCATACAGGACAGAATCCAGCCTTTACTGTGTCTGAAGGAAGGTCTCGACCCAAAACGTCACCCGTTCCTTCTCTCCGAAGATGCTGCCTATCCCGCTGAGTTACTCCAGATTTTTGTGTCTATCTTTACTGTGACCCTCTCCATGGTGACATACTATAGCAGAAACTCTTGTTATCGATCCCCATAAAGGTCTCCATGGTCAACATGTTTGCAGAATACGTTCTCTGACCTCAGCTGCCCAGCAACTGACTGTTTAAGGTTTATGTGAATCGTTCTATAAATTGCACGGTTCCAGAGCTGTGAACAATGACAAGTGCCCTTTGAAACAATGTGACTTAATATCTAACAGAAGTACTCTAAATAAAATTGGCATCATTAAATATGTATTCTACTGCATCTACAGCATCCTCGCTATGGTAAGTAAATGGGAGAGAGCTTCTTAACAAACATATATTTTATTGATGGTGAACAATTCTCAGCCAATAGCTAAGCTAAATTTATAATATATTAATTATGATATACATAATTCTTAAAGGTTTGTGCATAATGAATACATCCTGTAATCTTCATACTTTAGTTTACATATTAATATTTCCATCTATTATTATGATCGATTCTTTACTGACATAAAATCTATCAATAATTCTCATTTTACGAGTTTGAAGCAATCGCTGGTTGCTCGCGATAAAAGAAATTGAAGAAAAATTGTTAAAACTCTAACTTAACTCTTTAGTTTCTGAATTCACTTTGGTTACCTTTGAGGTCCTGCAGAGAGTAAATTAATAGTTTAACCAAAATAGTTAGAGTACTTAGCTTCACATGGTGTCAAAACTATTCGACAGCTCTAAAAACCTTGACATCCCACCAATACTGAAAATGTATATCAAAGGTTTTGTGTTTGGGGTTGTAGATGAGACCCTGTTGACTTCCGTACTTTCTGACCTTATCTTACTATCTCCTGTTCCCAATCTCCAGATCCTTATTCCACATTGTTTAATGCCTTAAGGGCCTGTCCCACTTGGCGATTTTTTCGGCGACTGCCGGCATCATATCAGTGTCGCCAAAAGATTTTGAACATTTCAAAATCCAGTGGCGACAAAAAAAAATCTTGCGACACTTGAAATAACACCGCGCGTCAATACGTCATCGCGCCGCGTCACCGTCGCATCACGCCGCAAATTTTTCGGTGACCTGGTACGTCAGTCAATGATGCCGGCAGTCGCCGAAAAAATCGCCAAGTGGGACAGGCCCTTTAGCACTTTTCAAATCTGTGCCAATTTCAGTTGTAGATTTCAATCTTCAGTCAGGTGTCCATTTCTCTAAGATAGGCACAAAAAGCTGGAGTAACTCAGCGGTACACAGACAGCATCTCTGGAGAGAAGGAATGGGTGACGTTTCGGGGGTCCAGACCATTCTTCAGTCTGAATGACTCTTCAGACTCCTCCACATTCCTCACTGTGATGGAAGGCGGAAAAAAAGTTCAAATCTCTTCCCTTCTTTGCTCCACCGCGGTCGGGGGCCTCGAGCTCTCCGTTGACGGGACGATCTTGACTCCCATAGCCTGCGGCGTTTGGGCCCTCTGCATCGGGGCGATCAGCTCCTGCATCGGGGGGGATGTCAGCTCCCCCGCGCCGGATGATCGAACCCTGCGTCTGGGCCGGTCGAGCCTCTGCGTCGTTGGAGCTCCCGACTCGGCCTCTTCCGAGACTGCGAGCTCCCGATGTAAAGTCCGCAGGCCGCGGTTGGAGCGTCGATCCCAGGCAAGGGATCAGCTCCGATGTTAATTCCACGCCCTGCGGTGGGGCTCAAGTCATCCGAGGAGGCCCCCAGCTCCATCGATGGTCGGCCGCAGAGCGACCGGAGATCCGACCCGGAAAACAATCGCATCTCTGGTAAAGTAAGAAACTGCAAAAAAGTTTCCCCCGACCCCCTCCCCCTCCACCTGCATAAAACAAACCGGAGAACATTTATCCACACCAAAGCCTGATGAGACAGCTAATACTACTTCCTTTGTAATACTAACATGTTCTAGATTCTCAAGAGTCTGGCGTGTTTAATTGTCATACCGGCAAAGGAACATTGAGACTCTTAACTTCGCCGCTCTCTCCATGAATTCTCCACGGACAATATCCTTCTTCTTAGTGCACACTGATGAGAAGTACAGAGGTTTCTCGGGTTACGGGGTGATGACCTGACATAATGGAAATCACACTTTGTGCATATTATCTCATTGTTAAAGCATTTTACAGGACACAGTATGCCCACACACTTTAGAGAGGTTGCTTTTCTACTTTAGCTTAGTTCAGAGATACAACATGAAAACAGGCCCTTCGGCCCATCAAGTCCGAACCGACCAGCGATTCTTTCACACTTGCACTATCCTGCACACACTGCGGATAATTTACCAAGTCACAGCACCATCTTGCACCATCGCAGTCACAGGGAGAACGTACAAACTCCTTAGTTAGGAAGGAGAGTTGGAAGGAGTTCCAGAAAACCTTCCACGTCACATTTTTCCGTTTTGCAAACCCTTGACAAAGATTGACAAAATTTGTCGTTTCGTTCACAGTTTGTGTTTGTGTGTCTATTATTTTTCACGTAAATTCTATAAGAGTGAATTTTTATTCTGCATCTTAAACTTTTTGGTAGTGATTTGTGAATTGTTAAGGTTTATAAGATCAAATGTCTGGTACCCAAACAGCTGTAAATGGGGTATCCTGTGATAATAATAACGATGAAATGTTTAATGGTATTTATTAATGACTGATTGCAATTAGTCCTCGGGTGAATTTTTAATGAACTGAAAGAATTATAGCAAGTGTGAGTAGAGCAATGCAAAATGGGTAGCTACAGAAAGTGGGCCTTTCTAACTTAGGCCGGTGTGGACATTTCTCAGGAGAGGAACTCTTACATAACTCAGGGACTGCCTGTATTCATTTATGACCTCACCGGCTCACTCCATTCATAAACTGTCTCTAATAATCCGGGTGGCGCAGCGATAGAGTTGCTGCCTTACAGCGCTTGCAGCACAAGAGACCCGGGTTCGATCCCGACCATTTGTACGTTCTCCCCATGACCTGCGTGGGTTTTCTCCGAGATCTTCGGTTTCCTCCCACACTCCAAAGACGTAGAGCTTTGCAGGTTAATTGGCTTGGTATAAGTGTAAATTGTCCCTAGTATATGTAGGATAGTGTTAATATGCGGGGATCGCTGATCAGTGCGGACTCGGTGGGCTGAAGGGCCTGTTTCTGAGCTGTATCTCTAAAACTAAAACTAAATAATAATAATAATTCATTTTATTTGCTGGCGCCTTTCTTCTAAAACCCAAGGACACCTTACAAGGCATAGAATCACAAAAATACAAAACACATAATCGGAATAAATTAGATATAAAAACACCACAGTACACAAATCAAGGACAGAATTCAATTACAAAAGCACAAAAAGAAAATAAGAAACACAATTTGAGGAGAGCAGCGGCAGCCAAATCGCGCCAGCGTCCACTCTCCCCTCCGACCGCCATCTTGCACACAGACTAACAGACACAGCACACAAAAATCATCCCCCCACAATGACCACCACTGTGGGGGAAGGCACAATGTCCAGTCCCCAACCCCAATTCTCCCCAGAGTCAGGCCCATCGAGGCCGCCACAGTTGCCCCTACGGAGGCCCGATGTTCCTGGCCGTCGGGAGAGTCCTCGCAGCGGTTGGAACGGCCGGTTTCCCAGCGGAGTCGATGGCACCTGAAGCCGACAGGGCCGCGCCGATTTGGAGCCACGAAGCTCCCGATGTAAAAGTCGCCGCCGCCGCCCACGGCTGGTCGCTCCGCAGTCCCGCAGCCCGGAGGTGTTGATGTCGGTGGTCACCGCATACCGGAGCTCCAGCACGTCGATCCAGCGCGGCGACCAAGGCAAGGCATCGCCCGCTCCGCTCCACGATAGCGCTCCAGCGCTGTGCCGCCACCGAAGCTGAAGGTGCTGGGCGGTCCCCATCAGGAAACGCCGCTTCAGGCCCGCTGATGGGCCACGAGGACGGGTCGACGAGGCAGCCCGGAGAAAAAGCTGCCTCACTGACCAGGTAGGGACCCAGAAATAGTTTCCCCCTTACCCCCCCCACATTAAAAGTCAAAATTCCCCAAACAAACAAAGAAATAAAAAAAGCTAAAACTAAAGAAAAAGTGAATTTGACGGACGGCTGCTGTTTAGCAGCCGTTCCTCCAAGATGGCGGCTCCCCTCCTGGCTCTTGCTCTTTCCCTGGTTACCATTGTGCCCCTAATGTATGTAAAATGCATTGGGATTTCATTTCAAAATCACGTGAGTGACTACGTGAACAGTCCGCATGCGCGTCAATACGTCGACGCTTGGGGTGCGACTCTGGCAGGTAAGTAATTTTACTTTCAGCGGGCCGCTGTGACAGTGGGCCCAGAGTAGCTGATAGAGGCGGCCGGTCTTTGGCCGCCATGGAGGCTCCTTTAGGAGCTAGATTCAATTTGCGGCTGCCGCCGTTGGAGCTCCGAATGGGAGCAGGCGGCCGAATTTGAGACCGCTGTAGAAGCTCCATAGGAGCTCGGTTTCGTTATTGCCTGCCGGCTTTGGAGCTCCATACGGGAGCAGGCGGCCGGATTTTAGGCTACCATGGAGACTCCATTAGGAGTTGGGGCTGCCGGCGCAGCTAGGTTTCGATTGTTGCTAAGATAACAGCAGCCGGTGTTAGCCGCGGCCAGGGCTGCGAACGCTAGGTAAGCTCAGCTGCCATGGTGCCTATAATTTTTTTTACATAAATGCTGCTGAGGCAGCATACGCTACCAGCATATAATGTGTGCTCTATTTGTAGGGGCATTTCAATATACTACAGATAGTTCTTTAATTGAAGTCAAAATCTGAAGAACTGATTAAGGTAGTTATAAATAGAGCTGGCAGTTTTAATTTTTCGGTCACGTTTGTGACTATCACAGCAGATAGGACATTTTTGAACTCCATTGAGGCTCCGGAAAGGAGCTCCTGGCTTGGGAAGTCTTTTTTCAGCCGTGTCTATTAGACACCTCTGGAGCTATACCTAGTGCAGGGTTACGTCATGAAAATTCCGCTCAGTAGAGGGGACTGTTGGAGATCTTTCATAAGAGACCCCAACCATGTGGATATCAACAAAGCAGTCGAATCTTTGATCCAATGGGGCTATGCTTCTGTTTAAATCATATGAACTGTGTTCTTGCAGTATTTTTCCCACTCTGTCTAGCGGACTATCGGGAAGAGGTGACTCCGATTATAATGTCGGCTCATCCGAGTCATATGGGGGCCAGAGGCCTGAGGAAACAACACCTGGTACAGGGTTGCGCTCTATTTCATCCCTGAAATACTCCGTTGAGGCTCCAGAAGAGAGCAAGGACTCGGAGTCACTAGCAGGTGCAACCTGTCTGGTAATGATTTATACCGACAGAGCGCCGATTTGCACTGCTAGTCCCAATTCGGAGCAGATGACAGCCCCGAGCCGGGTCAAAGCCAAGTCTGTGGGACAAGTCCTGTCGGACGATTTGGGTCAAGGGGATTCTGTCCCCACATCTATGGCAGATGTGATTGGCCGTTTGTCTCAATTAGAACATCTGATGAATCAGATGGTGGCACGAGAAATGATCCGTGTTACGGAGGCATGTACAGGCAGTTCGAATCATACGCCCGAGGCAGCTCCTGGTTCAGGGTTGTAATATTCCTCCCACTCGGATGAAAGGAGTGTTGGAGATGGTGCCAAATAATATGCTCTGTTTTACGGAGGCATGCACAGGCAGTTCGAGTCATAGGCCTGAGGCAGCTCCTGGTTCAGGGTTACAATATTCCTCCCACTCGGATGAAAGGAGTGTTGGAGATGGTGCCAAATAATATGCTCTGTGTTACGGAGACATGCACAGGCAGTTCAAGTTATATGCCTGTAGCAACTCCTGGTTCAGGGTTGCAATATTCCTCCCATTCGAAAGACTATCAGAGATGATGTCACAAAATATGCTCCGTGTTACGGAGTGCACAGGCAGTTCGAATCATATGCATGTGGCAACGCCTGGTTCGGGGTGCACTATTTCTCCCAATCTAAAGGAATGTCAGAGGTCAGTATGGAGCTGACTCCGAACATGACTCTGAACATGACTATGTGCCTGAATCCCATGCTTTAATGCATGATGTACAAGAGTTGCATAAGGAAGAGCTGCCTGCTCTTGCCTCTAAATTTGCTGTTCCCTCGGTGACGGACAAGCCACTACAAGAGGAGTTAGCCAGTGGCATCAGCTATCTAACATCACACCAGCTGAAGAAATGACAAGCATGACAGACAGGGTCTGCAAATAGAACTTCGCTAAAACTCCAACAAGCAAATCGACCCGGGTTCAGAGACACTGGCAGGTAAGGTCTCTTTATTAACCTCTGTAAAACTCTGAAATTGAGCAGTCTGTCGGCCCAGGTTTGGGTTTACTGGCAGCATGGGCTGTCTAATATTTTTTCACTGTCTCTGGGATAGATCAGGTTGATGTAGAGACATTGGCAGGGTGCCTTGCATAGTAACCTCTGTAAGTTCCAAGTAGGAACAGCTTGGTTACCCTGGTTCAGGGTAGACCATCATGGAACTGGCTGGCCATATGGGTCATATTGACCAAGGAAGCACTGCCTCATCATCTGTGATTGAGGTTATCAGATTGCTCAGTAGAATGAAGTAGTTGAAGTCTTTCCTCAACACATGTTTTATTTTCTCCTCAGTTAGTAGAGTTGCTATCCTCTCTGGGATAGGTAGCTACCAGCAGGAAGCTGGTCTGGCATATAATAATTTTTATCTGACCTGCAGGTTCATGTTGTGAATCAACAATGTATTTATAATAAAACGTAGGCTCTCAATACCAGTATTCCTGATTGAGTGGCGGGTCGAAGAGATTGTGTTGTGCACTCTGGCGACTCAGACAAGGGGTTTTCAGTCAAAGGACTGCGAGGCAATTCCTGAATCAGGCTTGCATTATACTAATTTCCACTCTATGGAAGAACGCTGAGTATTCGTGGTGACTCTTATAGTCAAGAGTTGACAGGAAACTCGTATTCCCACATCAAAGGGAGACTGTGTTTTCAGCTCTAGTCATAAGGTTCTGATTATATGTTATTAGAGAAATGTATGAATAACTAGATAATGCATCTTCCACGGCAAGAGAAGCCAAAATATTTCTGTCCGTATCGTCAATAGAGGAACGGGGGTTCCGAGTGGAATCAGTGACATCTCATCCGAGGATGAGTGGTCTGGCCAAGGACAAGAGGGGTATATTTCTGATACTTCACAAGATTACAGAAACATGGAGCATGCTGAATCAGGTTAGCATTTGGCTAATCTGATCATGTGTTTAGATGGATGATTGGCTTTCAGAAATTTAACTGATTCAGAGAATCGATCTTGAAGATGCATACTTTGCCATATCTATACACATGAGGCACAGATTATCTGGTGTTTTTGATAACAAAGCCAGTGGTGGAAGCCAATGCTGCCCTACTCAGATCAAAGGGCATTGTGTCATCGAGTTTTAGATAATATGCAAAATTTGCAGCTGATAAAACTTAGGGGTTATAAATAGATACCTCTTGCGATATTAAGAATGAGGCAACATGAAATTTAATAGTGCCAATTTTGCCTATTCATTCAGGCCATGGTAAGGCGGCTGAAGCAACTCCTATTTACTCGGTCACGAGTGATGGCAGCCTGTCTTCTCGGGCAGCTAGCTCTGTACGATTGTATGGGAAGCTTGTGAACAAAATATGTGAGTTACTTTTAAACGGAAGTAACAGAGGTTTGTGTGGCTTTCAGTTTGAGCCTAGAGACGCGTTTATGTGATAGCACAATTGACATTGCTTGTGCTGCTTTGTCATTCTCTATAGTACCATAAGTGGGACAATAAATGATTGGTTATTCACCCGCTGTTCACTAACATTATGCAGGGTGTCTTTTATATGACCACTCTAATAGCCTACACTCATTGTAGTGTGCGATGTATATCAGTAAAGTATTATGCAAATATTCTTCTACTGTATTCCAAATGGGAGCAGTATTTTTAAGATGATTATACTTTCAGCAACTGATCTCAGCACAAAGAACACAGTCTTTACTCAATCTCTGGCTCGGTCTCTGGGTCATAACTGACATTAGGGTAGCTTGTTATGGAAATGATCTCATAAGCAAAATGGGCATGACTGCGTACATTTGAAGTTGACAGCATACCCACCAGAGCAGAGATTGGGGTATCATTAGGTATACTAGTGCACTGAGCTTGCTAGTACCTATGAGATGAAAGATAGTTTCTTTATTGTTATTCAATAGTCTCAAGATATTGCTGATGGCAATAGAATGGATATATCCCTTTCATCATACAGCAAGAGGCTTACATAGTGCGTGTTAATAATTTAAAAAAATTTGGTTGAATATGTCTGGATATTTGCAGATAGAATTCTGCACAGTGTTGCATGAGTTATTGTCTAACTCAAAGACAATTGGGACTATGGTCCAGTTAAGAACAATGGCCATGTATGCAAGTTAGCATCATGGTATTAATAACCCATGTTTTTCTACCATTAATGGTTTATTTGTTTAAGTGTTTCACACACAGATTGGGTTACTGCATGAAACCACAGAGCTTTGAAGTCTTCACGTAGTCACTCACGTGACTTCAAAACGAAATAGAAAGATTAAACGAGAACTTACCGTTTGAAGTTTGATCTTTATTTTATGTGAAGTTGAAGTGAGGGACTACGTGCCCTCCACTCCCAACCCTACTTCTCATAAAGAGCATTCGGTACTTCTAAGGTCGTTAATCCTTCTATAGCTTAGGTCAGCAACTATTCTGTGGTTTCATACAGCTGCTCTAAAGATTGACGTGCATGGACTGGCGGGCTCTTCACGTAGTCCCTCACTTCAACTTCTCATAAAATAAAGATCAAACTTCAAACGGTAAGTTCTCGTTTAATCTTTCTATTTTCCTTAATGTTATCTGCCATCTATATTTCACATCTCCTTTTTGCCCTTAAAATTTTGTTTTTAAGTTCCCTTAAGCATTTTCTGTATTCCAGAATGGCCTCACCCTTTGTCAGTTCTCTCTACCTGCGATGTGGATTTTCCTCATCCTGCCCTTGACGTCCTTGGACTTGTCCTTATCTTTCACCTTGATAGGAACACATTGACTCTGAATTCTCATTACTTACTTTTTAATGATCCCCATCCACTTCCTCCATTGCTGGTTCAATGTAAATCCACTACATTGTTGAAATTTCTTATAGTGTGTTGTGTCTTTTTTCTACCTCTTTTTTTTCATTTATATGGATAATTTTCTCTGTAAAGCACTTTGGCTTCATTGATTGAAATTGATTGAAAAGTGCTATATAAATAAAATTACTTTACTACTTTACTTTACAGGAAGCTTCCCCTAGTCTGTTTCAGTCATTAGTTTAGTTTTAGAGATACAGCGCGGAAACAGGCCCTTCAGCCCACTGAGTCTGCACCGACCAGATCCACACACTTTTAACACTATCATACACACACTAGGGACAATTTTAGGGTATGGAGGGGAAACCGGTGATTTTTCAGGCGACTGCCGGCGACTGGTCGCTGAAAAACCGGCTACGGGAACGGCGACTGTCAGAGTGGAACACACACACACGCACACATATCGCTTCCTTCACCAGCCCGTTATGCAGGCGGGGGACAGGGCAAGCTGGAGGAGTGATGTCTGAGTGAAATTCACACGGTGCAAAGCCAATGTGATACAGACACACACCGCGATGAACAGGAAGGTTGGCGCTGTAATTAAGACGGTGAAAGCACAGTGTATGGGAAAGGTCACTTAAGTCCTTTAAAAGAGGGGGGAGAGGGGGAGGGGGGAGAGGGGGGAGAATGGGGTAGACGGGGTGGGGAGAAGGAGTGGAGACAACTTTTAAGAAACCAGAGATACATGGTTGTGAAGTTCAGTGGACATTAACATTACCGGTCGGTTATCCTTGGTTCTGAAAACTACTGTTTAGGGTTTTTTTTCCCCAATGAGCCAATGAAATTCACCGGTCAGCACCGGCTACAACCTACGAGAACCTATGACTATCTACGACCTCCTGGCAACCCACTACCACTGCACCTACGGCACGAGAATTCTCGCTACTCTCCATGGTGGCTTCATTCTGGTCGCCGCTAATTTTGAAAATTAAACTAGCCGCGACTAGTTCCGAGAATGCAGGAACTACTCACGGCCATGAAGGCGACTCCCCGGCAACCACCTATGAACATGTGGCGACCATGTGGCTACCGCATAGTCTCCTGTAGTCACCCAAAAAGTCGCCTAAGTGGGACAGGCCCATAATGCAGTCACAGAGAGAATATGAAAACTCCACACTGATAATAATATTCCTGATGAAACAACCCAGGTCGCTGGCGTCATGAGGCACATCTCCTCCAGCAGCTCCACTCTGCTTCTCAAGTAATATTTTAGGAGCTGAAATCCTCTACCTTTATAATACCATTACAATATATGTTGAATACATATCTGTTACCCCATTTCCTGCCGATTGTTAGAAGGTCTATAGCATACCCTCTTAAAAAGTGACTGCCTCCTTTTTGTTGCTAAGTTCTACCCATGTGGCATCATTTGAAAATTCTTCTATCAGTCGGCACAGTGGCACAGCTGCTGCCTCGCGGTGGCAGAGACCCGGGTTTGAACCTGACCTCGGGTGCTGTCCGTGTGGTGTTTGCATCTTCTCCCTGCGACCGCGTGGGTTTTCTCCGGCTGCTCCGGCTTCCTCCCACATCCCAAAGACATGAGCAGTTTGTAGGCTCATTGGCCTCTGTAAATTGCTAGTAAAATGCGAAAGTGAGATAACATAGAATGAGTTAGAATGGGTGATTGATGGTTGGCGTGCATTCGGATAAATACTTTGGAAATTGATCATTACAGCACCAACTACATTCAAAGCTACCTCTTTCAAAAACTCTGGGATGTAAATCAGCAGGAACTTCAGGCTTTCATAATCATCAACTTTTCCAGTGTTTTTTTCTAGAGTTACAGCGTGGAAACAGGCCGTTCGGCCCACCGAGTCCGCGCCAACCAGTGATCCCCGCACATTAACACTATCCTACACACACTCGGGACAATTTACACATACACTAAGCCAATTAACCAACAAACCTGTATGTCTTTGGAGTGGTTTTGTTTTGATAAATACTACCTTTAGTTGCTTATTGTCAAATGATAATATTGATCAATAATATTGATTACTAATATTGATTCTCTTATATCGAGTATGGTTTATATGTCTTCCATGAAAATAGACACAGTGTTTGATGCTTCTGCAATTTTCTTATTTCTCTTTATAAACTCTTCTGTGTGTCTTCAAGGCACCCTGATTTGTCCTCAGTAATCCTTTTCTATATACGTACATGCCTGTAAAAGCTCCTATTTAAGACTATTATGACTATTTGTGAAAGATTTCTATCTTTTGCGCCAGGTTCCTCACACATTCTATCTGTTCTTCCTTTTTCAATGCCTTAGTCCGCACATACTGGTTCTAAAATCCTCAGGCTTACTGCTATTTCTGGCAATGTCATAGCCTCCTTCTTGGATTTAATGTGTCTTCCATCCATGGATGAAACACTTTTCCATTATCGGTATTTGTACTATGAAGTTTTTTCTCCCATTTTGTGCACTGGTTCTTTAACTGTTAACCCTTGTCTCCCCGCTGTCATACCGTTGAAATTGCCATTCCCGTTTCACAAAGACCATCTAGTTGCAGTCACGTAACATCACCTGCTCCACTTCAGTTTAATAACTTCAGAACCTTTGCTCATTGTGTTTTGGTTATATTCAGACAGCACTATCTGATGTCCTTTCCATATTGCACGCACTGTAAGGTACGTTTAATTCAATAACTAGACTAAGTGGGACCCGTTGGGCCCCAGCTTCACATGGGAGGGCTGGTTCCCCAACGCAATATTCCACCTCTCCACCAATTCCAATATACACACACACACTCACACACACACAGACTCACACACACACATACACACACTCAGACACACACAGACTCACACTCAGACATATACACACATACACTCACACATACACACACACACACTCACACATACACTCACACACACATACACTCACACACACACACAGATTCATACACACTTGCACTTACACACACACATACACTCACACACACACTCACACACATATACTCACACACACTCACACACACTCACTCACACACACTCACTCACACACACACACACTCACACACACTCACACACACTCACACACACTTACACACTCACATGCACACTCACACACACACACACACACACACATACACACTCATACTCACGTACACACTCACACTCACACACACTGACTCAAACACCATATATATGACAGTAAACTTTCTTGAATCTACTCACACGGCTGAGCTCGGCATCTCCATTGTGGGGCTTCCGCAGTCAGCGGCACTTCCGCAATCAGTGTGACCTCTGCATTACTGGAAATTACGCAATCAGCGCGACCTTCTGCAATCACCGGAAATTACGCAATCAGCGCGACCAGTCCACCAAGCGGAAGTCACAAAATAAGCGGGACTTTTGGACTAAACACAGTCGGACCTAATAAAGCATTTATTCCTTCCAAACACAGTCGGATCTAATAAAGCATTTATTCCTTCCAAACACAGTCGGACCTAATAAAGCATTGCAGTTTCAAGCACAGGCAGGGCAACAGGCCAAACAACTCATGGCATTGTCATTTCATTTCATTTCCAATTAAGCATTGGACTTTTAAGCACAGGCAGGGCAGCAGGCCAAACAACTCATGGCATTGTCATTACGGGCTAACAAATAATTTATTGCAAGTACATTGCAGACTTACAGTTTAGTTGATTCACAGCTTAGAATAACGGTCGTGGCCTCTCCCTCGCGATCTTGCAGAGTGACTGACTCATGTCCAGGCATCCGGGGTTTTATAGTCCTGGCTCCCCCCCCCCCCCCCCCGGAAGGGGCGTTACCTTCATTGCAGTGAGTGACAGGCAAGAGGACCAATCAGCTGATCTCAAGGTTTTTTAAACACTCATAACTTTTTTATGTTTCATCGATGGGAAAAATCCTCGGGGCTGGCTCAGCGGAGGAGGACTGTGAGTAAGATGGCCAAAAATCACAGCGATACAGGGTAGCGTTTTTTCTAAAATCAATATACAGCACAGACAGGAAGTAGTCAAGATGAGACTTTTAATTATATAGATGTGCTTGAGTTCCATCCCATGCCAGGTCCTGATCACTGATCACACTTTTCTCGACAACTTACATCAATCTTAGTTCCTACATTCTATCTATTCGACCTGCTCCTATTAAACCCAATACTTCTGGAGTCATTGAGTCATGCAGTATGGAGAAAGGCCCTTCATCTCGTCCATACTGACCAAGATGCCCCAATCCATGCTAGTCCCATTTGCCTGCATCTTGCCCATATCCTTCCAAACCTTTCCTACCCATCCATCTGTCCAAATGCTATTACCCATACCTGCTAATTGTACCTGCTAATTGTACCTGCTTCAACAACTTTATCTGGCAGCTAGATCATATACTTACCACCCTCTGTATGAAAAAGTTGCCCCTCAAGTTCCTTTTAAATCTTTCCCCTCGCACGTTAAATCTATGCCCTCTAGTTCTGGATTGCCTTTTACCCTAGAAAAAAGTTTGTGCATTTATCCTATCTATACTCACTCATTATTTTATACACCTCTTTGAGATCATCCCTCAACCTCCTGCACTTCAAGGAATAAAGTCCTAGCCAGCCCAACTTCTCCCGATAGCTCTGGGCCTCAGGTCCTGACATGATTCTTGTAAATCTTTTCTGCACTCTTTCCAACTTCATGGCATCTTTCTTACAGCAGAGTGACCCAGGCTGAACACAATTCTCCAAGTGCAGCCTTGCCGCTATCATGTACAACATGCTCTAACTTGTGTTGGAAGGTTTACACCGAAGATAGACACAAAATGCTGGAGTAACCCAGCGGGTCAGGCGGCATCTCTGGATGGAAGGAACGGGTTACATTTTGGGTGAGAAGAAGAGTCTCGACCCGAAACGTCACACATTCCTTCTATCCAGAGATGCTGCCTGTCTCGCTGAATTACTCCGACATTTGTGTCTATCTTCGCACTAATTTCTATAACAACTAGAGAGCGGGCCTCATTGAGGACCCTCAGACGATCTTTTATCAGACTTTACTGGGCTTTATCATCCACTAAATGTTATTCCCTTTATCCTGTATCGGATGGTGCACAGCTTGATTGTAATCATGAATAATCTTTTCACTGACTGGATAGCACGCAACAAAAAAGATTTTCACTGTACCTCACTACATAGGACAATAATAATAATCTAAACTCCACTAATACCCATTTCCCTGCCTGATGGCCAGCGTGCCAAAAGCCTTTTTTATCACCCAATCTATATGAGGTGCCACTTTCAGTGTCTGCATGTACGTACTCTTAGAACCCTTTTCTCTGCTACTGTTCACTGCCAATGTCCTGCCCTCATTTCACAAAATGCAACACTTTACACTAACCTACAATCAACTTCATGAGCCATTTCTTGGCCCACTTACCCAGCTGATCAGACGCCACTGTAATCCTGATAATCATCTTCACTCTCTGTGATACCACGCCTTTTTCGTGTCATCTGCAACCTTAAGGTTCAGTCCCACTTTCACGACTTAATTCAAAACCTCTGCCGAGTTTAAAGGACCTAAAAAAAAATCAAGATCGTGGTAATCTACGAACTCCTACGACCTTCAACGACTACGTTCACGAACTCCTACAAACTCCTACGAGTATGTCTATGAATTCCCACGACTATTTCGATGCCCTCCTTACGAGTAAAAAGTTGCAATTTCCTTCATCCCGACCATATTTTTACTCGTGGACATTTTTTATCGGGCTGGAAAAAACGTCCCGACTTACCTGATGCCACGAGTACCTACGGCTGGCATAACGAGCCGCTGCGATATATCTACGAACTCCTACGACCTCCTACGGACTAGTTACGAACATTCTGCGAGTTTGAATTAAGGGGAAAACTCGAGAGAATTCGTGAATTACCTCGTGAAAGTGGGACAGGCCCTTTACTAATCATGCGGGTAGACACACAATGCTGGAGTAGCTCAGCGGGACAGGCAGCATCTTTATAGAGAAGGAATGTGTGACGTTTTGGGTCGAGACCCTTCTTCAGACTGATCATTGATGTAGATGACAAACAGCAATAGGCCCAGCATTGATCCCTGAGGCACTAAAACTAGTCATGAGCATTCAGTCAAAAACGCAACCATCCACCATTAACCTGTTTCCTACTATGAAGCAAATTCTGTACCTAGTTACCCAGATCTCCCTGGATGTTATGCGATCTAACCTTTCAGAGCAGCCTATCATGTGGAATCATATCAAAGGACTTATCCACAATCTTCAAAAACCTCAATCAAATTAATGAGTCATGAAACCACGCTGACTATCGCTAATCAATAATTGCATGTATATCTTGGAATGTCACCTTGTTGTGGTGGAGAAACTTGTGTGGACCTGAGATCTTGAGAGCGATGCCGTCTGGAGTTATGCTCCTGGTAGGGCCACCCATGGCGGTAAGGTCGAGGGGGAGGTCTCCGACAAAGAACAATCCAACCAAGACCTCAACGGTGGAACAGGCGGAGGACGATGGCTGACCTTAGTGGAGCGTCACAACGGCTGGGAAGGCGAATGAAGGATGCAGCAGAAAAGGGCCTCCAGTCGTCTTGGACTCCATGCCACTGGATTCTGACCCAGATCTGTCAAGGACCATGTGGTGGCTGTCTGTGCACCAGTCTCCTCATGTTAAACAAAGTCACGCACAGGCGTCCTCCAATTAGGGAATAGCACCCTGGAGACCCCATGGTCAGTCATGACCGAAGGTGGCCTAAGAAGAAGATGAAGATCTTATCCCTCAATTTCCTCTCCATTAACTTTCCTACCACAGATGTTAGGCTTAATGGTTTGTTGAACTTTAAAATTTTAGAGATACAGTGGAGAACAGGCCCTTTGGTCTACCGAGTCCACGCCGACCCAGTGATCACCCCGTACACTAACACAATCCTACACACACTAGGGACAATTTACTATTTTTATTACCAAGGCCAATTAACCTACAAACCTGCATGTCTTTGGAGTGTGGGAGGAAACCGGAGCACCAGAAGAAAGCCCACGCGGCCACAGGAAGAACAAACAAACTCCGTACAGACAGCACCCGTAGTTAGAATCGAACCCGAGTCTCTGGTGCTGTAAGGCAGCAACTCTACCGCTGCACCACCATGCCGCCCATATATTGTTCCTCTATTGTTCCAGGTTTTTCTTTACAGACCTTAAATAGAGGCATAACATGAGCTCAACGTAATCTACATTGTCTTGCCATTTGATTATTCATCTCAAACCTTTAATAATAATAATAATGAATTTTATTTATGGGCGCCTTATACCGAGGTCTCAAGGACACCTTACAGAGATTTATGGTTAACATATAATCAGAATAATCAGAATTAAAAAAAAAAAGTTATAAAGGCCAATACACAAATCAGGGACAGAATTCCTTTCAAAAACACAAAAAAGAAAATCAGAAACACAATTTGACTCTATTAACAGATATGTATTGAATTGTCCAGACGAAAATGCTGGAGGAACTCAGTGGGTGAGGAAGCATCGACAAAAGTTCCTCCAGCATTTTTGTCTACCTTCGATTTTTCCAGCATCTGCAGTTCTTTCTTAAACATGTAGTGAATTGTGTAATCATTGAACACTACATTTTTCTTTCTTGATCTCCCCCTAATTTTTAGGGTCCTTATTTTTGGTCACAATCTTAAAATCGCTTTTGTTCCAGCATTGTTTTTAAATATTTTGTTAATTTCATGTCCGTAAAGCTGTTTGGAATGTTTTGCTATGCTTATGGGGCTGTCCCACTGTACGAGTTAATTCAAGAGTTCTCCCGAGTTTCCCCTGATTCGAACTCGGAGAATTACGGTAATGGCCGCTCGTAGGTACTTGGGGCCCTCGTGGCCATTTTTCAACATGTTGAAAAATCTTCACGAGTGTTCACGAGCTTACCGCGTTTCCCGAGTACCTGCCGTTAGCGTTACTAGCTGCTAAGAGACGTCCCGAGCTCCGACGTACCCGCTACGTACATTCTTACCACGAGTTTGATTTTTTTTTAAACTCGGGAGAGCTCTTGAATTAGCTCGTACAGTGGGACAGGCCCTTTAAGGTGTGGTATAAATGGAGGTTGTTGGTGAATGTGTGGGTAGATTCACAGTTATGTTGAATTACATGCTGAGTAAAGTCGGCTCTTTTGCAGCGATGGAGATATTTGCTTCGGTCTGACTGGGCAAGAGAGTGGAGATGTCAGATGGTGCTGATTGTGTACAATGAACACTGTTACAAAATGCTTGTGTGCCACGAATACAGAATCAGACTTCACGCAACCTGGCTTTCTCATCAAATAGTCAGCAGCACTCACTATCCAGGCTCACATCTTGATTAAAACAAACATAAGGTGAACTAAAAGGAAAGAAGAGATCTATCCAGAATTGTCTTCTTGCTGGAAATTATAGTATAGATATAAAGGTTTATAGAGGAGGAACTTCTTTAGTCAGAGGGTAATTAATCTGTGGAACCCATTGCCACAGAGGGCTGTGGAGGCCAAGCGTGAATATTTTAAAGGCAGAGAAAGAATATTTTTGATTAGAACGGGTGTCAAAGGTTATGGGGAGAAGGCAGGAAAATGGGATTAGGAGGGAGAGATCAGCCATGATTGAATGGCGGAGTAGATTCGATGGGCCCAATGGCCTAATCCTACACCCGTAACTTGTGAACTAGTGAAGGTTGCCAAAATAGACAATAGACAATAGGTGCAGGAGTAGGCCATTCGGCCCTTCGAGCCAGCACCGCCATTCAATGTGATCATGGCTGATCATCCCCAATCAGTACCCCGTTCCTGCCTTCTCCCCATATCCCCTGACTCCGCTATTTTTAAGAGCCCTATCTAGCTCTCTCTTGAAAGCATCCAGAGAACCTGCCTCCACCACCCTCTGAGGCAGAGAATTCCACAGACTCACCACTCTCTGTGAGAAAAAGTGTTTCCTCGTCTCCAAATGGCTTACTCCTTATTCTTAAACTGTGGCCCCTGGTTCTGGACTCCCCCAACATCGGGAACATGTTTCCTGCCTCTAGCGTGTCCAAACCCTTAACAATCTTATATGTTTCAATTAGATTCCCTCTCATCCTTCTAAACTCCAGTGTGTTCAAGCCCAGCTGCTCCATTCTCTCAGCATATGACAGTCCCGCCATCCCGGGAAGTAATCGTGTAAACATACTTAAGCTGCACTCCCTCAATAGCAAGAATGTCATTCCTCAAATTAGGGGACCAAAACTGCACACAATACTCCAGGTGTGGTCTCACTAGGGCTCTGTACAACTGCAGAAGGACCTCTTTGCTCCTATATTCAATTCCTCTTGTTATAAAGGCCAACATGCCTTTCGCTTTGTTCACTGCCTGCTGTACCTGCATGCTTACTTTCATAGACTGATGTACAAGGACCCCCAGATCCCGTTGTACTTCCCCTTTTCCCAACTTGACGCCATTTAGATAGTAATCTGCCTTCCTGTTTTTGCTACCAAAATGGATAACCTCACATTTATCCGCATTAAACTTCATCTGCCATGTATCTGCCCACTCCCCCAACCTGTCCAAGTCACCCTGCATTCTCATAGCATCCTCCTCACAGTTCACACTGCCACCCAGCTATATGTCATCTACACATTTGCTAATGTTACTTTGAATCCCTTCATCTAAATCATTAATGTATATTGTAAATAGCTGCGGTCCCAGCACCGAGCCTTGCGGTACCCCACTAGTCACTACCTGCCATTCTGAAAGGGACCCGTTAATCCCTACTCTTTGTTTCCTGTCTGCCAACCACTTCTCTATCCATGTCAGCACTCTACCCCCAATACCATGTGCCCTAATTTTGCCCACTAATCTCCTATGTGGACCTTATCAAATGCTTTCTGAAAGTCCAGGTACACTACATCTACTGGCTCTCCCTTGTCCATTTTCCTCGTTACATCTTCGAAAAATTCCAGAAGATTAGTCAAGCATGATCTCCCCTTCGTAAATCCATGCTGACTCAGACCGATCCTGTTACTGCTATCCAAATGTTCGACTATCTCATCTTTTATAATTGACTCCAGCATCTTCCCCACCACCAATGTCATGCTAACTGGTCTATAATTCCCTGTTTTCTCTCTCCCGCCTTTCTTAAAAAGTGGGATAACATTAGCTACCCTCTAATCCACAGGAACTGATCCTGAGTCTATAGAACATTGGAAAATTATCACCAATGCATCCACGATTTCTAGAGCCACTTCCTTAAGTACCCTGGGATGCTGACCATGGGGATTTATCAGCCTTCAGTCCTATCAGTCTATCCAACACCATTTCCTGCCTAATGTGGATTTCCTTCAGATCCTCTGGCCATTACTATATCGGGAAGATTGTTTGTGTCCTCCTTAGTGAAGACAGATCCAAAGTACCTGTTCAACTCATCTGCCATTTCCTTGTTCCCCATAATAAATTCACCTTTTTCGGTCTTCAAGGGTCCAACCTTAGTCTTAACTAATTTTTTCCTCTTCACATACCTAAAGAAGCTTTTACTATCCTGCTTTATATTCTTGGCTAGCTTACCTTCGTACCTCATCTTTTCTCCCCGTATTGTCTTTTTATTATCTTCTGTTGTTCTTTAAACATTACCCATTCCTCTTGCTTCCCACTCATCTTTGCTACGTTGTACTTCTTCGCTTTAATTTTTATACTCTCCCTGTCGTCCCTTGTCAGCCATGGTTGTCCCTTTTTCCCCTTGGAATCTTTCTTCCTCCTAGGAATGAACTGATCCTGCACCTTCTGTATTATTCCTAGAAACACCTGCCATTTTTGTTCCACTGTCATCCCTGTTAGTGTATCTTTCCAGTCAACTTTGGCCAGCTCCTCCCTCATGGCCCCATAGTCCCCTTTATTCAACTGCAACACTGACACCTCCGATCTACTCTTCTCCCTCTCCAATTGTAGATTAAACCTGACCATGTTATGGTCACTGCCTCCTAATGGCTCATTAACCTCGAGGTCCTTTATCAAATCCGGTTCATTACATAACACTAAATCCAGAATTGCCTTCTCCCTGGTAGGCTCCAATACAAAGAATCCATCACGAAGGCACTCTACAAAGTCCCTTTCTTGGGGTCCAGTACCAACCTGATTTTCCCAGTCTACCTGCATGTTGAAATCTCCCATAACAAACACAGCATTACTTTTACTACATGCCAATTTTTACTCCTGATTCAACAAATAGTCTTAGCACTGCATTAAAAAACTGATAAGTTGTAAAGGGCCTGTCCCACTTACGCGACCTTTACAGACGACTGCCGGCACCCGTGATAGGTCGTGAGAGGTCGTCAGATGTCGTGAGAGGTCTCCTATGGTCTTGAGAGGTCATGAGAGGTCTCCTATGGTCGTGAGAGGTCATGAAAGGTCTCCTATGGTAGTGGGAGGTCACCCGCAACATGTCGCCAGGTGTCGCCTGTATGATCGTGAGAGGTCTCCTATGGTCGTGAGAGGTCTCCAAAGAGCCGTAGTGTCTTTCTGGTCGCCGCTGAAATTTCAACATGTTGAAAATTCCGGCGACCTATCACGGGTCCCGGCAGTCGCCTGTAAAGGTCGCGTAAGTGGGACAGGCCCTTAATTGTGCAGCTTTTCTTTTGGTCCTCAGAGAGCTGATATGAGGTTGCTTTCATGTTAGCTCTTGAGCTCTAGACCTGAAATCAGCTTATAGTGCAGGGAAAATCTAAGGTTGAGTATCAAATGTTGAACATGAGCGATTGAATCTTCTTTGCCACTTAATGATAGTGCTTTGAGGTGGTGAAGAAGAGGAAACGGATATTTCACAAATCAGATCCAATGACCTCGTAGCCTTTTGATCTGCATTCACAGCTGAATTTGTAAAATTAATTTGCTCTTCATTGTGGAAGGAAGAGAATGAAGTCTCCAAGGATGGTTTAAAAAGAGTTTCACAGAATTGTGGACTGCGATTTGGGATTTGATTGGGAGAGTTGATATTCACTTGTTAAACTCAGAGTTATTGAACCTTGAATAAACTGGTGGCCAGCAGATTGATCAACACTCGTTGGTATCTAAGACGTCCCAAAGGCAATGCTCGGGAGAGCTTTTGAAAGAGTGCTTGCATTCTTGTTTATCGGGCATTTGCAAGCATAATAAATGGTTCTCAAAGGGGATTGTAGTTAGCTATGCTGGGTACAGCCAGTGAATTGATAGAAGAGGCCAGGAAGCACTAAGTGCAAGCTGATGTTTGGATCACGGTGGAAATCCATCAATTTTCTCTCATGCTCAGCCCGCTTCTATGAAATGCTTGGTTGGTTGTAGCCTGTAGTTATTTCTTATTCTGGAAGCAAGGTCACAATAGACAATAGGTGCAGGAGTAGGCCATTTGGCCCTTCGAGCCAGCACCGCCATTCAATGTGTTCATGGCTGATCATCCCCAATCAGTACCCTGTTCCTGCCTTCTTCCCATATCCCCTGACTCCGCTATCACTATTTCCAGACTGTCCCCAATTTCTCTTCAGCTGCCTGCTAGAGCCATTGTATTCAGCACAGTGAATGTGTTCCTACACTGTTGCCGGGAGGGAGTTCAGATTTTTTTACCCTGTGACAGTAAGGAAACAAGCAGTGTGGTACTTATGTGTTTCCATGATATGAAATTTGGAGGGTAACTTGCACCAGCACAAATGTAAATGTGCAGCTTGGTGGCACAGCTGTAGAGTTGCAGCCTTACAGCGCTTGCAGCACCGCAGACCCGGGTTCGATCTCGACTACGGGTGCTGTCTGTACAGAGTTTGTACGTTCTCCCCGTGACCTGCGTGGGTTTTCTCCGAGATTTTCCGTTTCCTCCCACACTCCAAATACGTACAGGTACAGTATGTAGGTAAACTGGCTTGGTAAATGTAAAAATTATAGGATAATGTTAATATGCGGGGATCGCTGGTCAGCACGGACTCGGTGGGCCGAAGGGCCTGTTTCCTCGCTGTGTCTCTAAACTAAACTAAATGTAACCCAAGTTTTGTTAATAATAGATATACATTTCTGCATTAGTTGCAAATTAAGCTGTTCAACATTTCTTCTGAAATGATTGAAAGTAGACTGATGTAAAGCTAAGGGTAGTTAAGCATAGAACGGAGGAGAGTCAACAAGATGTTAGCTGGGAAGAAATGGTTTAGCTATCGGGAAATACTTCATAAGCTTGTTTTTTGTAGTGGAGAAGGCTTGAGGAGACAGACACAAAATGCTAGAGTAACTCAGCGGGAAAGGCAGCATCTCTGGAAAGAAGGAATGGGTGACGTTTTGGGTCGAGCCCCTTCTTCAGACTGAGAGTCGGGGAGAGGGATACACAGAAATATGGAAGGGTAAGGTGTGAAAACAAGAGATCAAAGGCGACATTGTTCAAGGAAATGTAAAACAGATCATGCCGGCTGAGGGGAGGGTGACAATGAGGCATACAATCAGTAAAATTTGATCAGGAGGTCAGTTAAACTAGCTGGGGAACTAGGATGGGGGAGGGATGGAGAGAGAGGGAAAGCAAGGGCTACTTGAAGTTAGAGAAGTCAATGTTCATACCACTGGGGTGTAAGCTGCCCAAGCGAAATATGAGGAGCAGTTCCTCCAATTTGCGCTGGGCCTCATTCTGACAATGGAGGAGGCTCAGGACAGAAAGGTCAGTGTGGGAATGGGAGGGGGCAATAAACCAGGAGATCACGTAGGCCTAGGCGGACTGAGCGGAGGTGTTCAGTGAAACGATCACCAGGCCTGTGCTTGGTCTCACCGATATAGCGGAGTGTTTGAGGAGAGCCTAATTGAGGGATCCAAAATGATGATAAGCGTGAATAGGATTGATTGAAATGTTTTTCCCTTGCCAGAGGAATACGAGTTTAGAGGGGAATTCAGGAATTATTTTTTGTTAACTCGATGGTGATTGGAATATGGAACACACTGCCTGTGAGGGTTGTGGATGCAGGTATTTCTACATTTGTCAAATACTTAAGATAAGCATTCGAAACACTGTGAAATAGAAAGCTAGGTGCTAAGTGCTGGAAAATAAAATGACAGTAAATAGAAGAAGACTTCTTTGACATATGAGGCTGCAGAATCTGATTCTGTGCTCCTTAACTATGATCTATGACTCCTACTTTGTTAGGAAATAAATTTCCCCACTACTCCTCTGACTCTCCCAATCTTACAATACTGCATGATATATTTAATCAAATGTTGCCTGGATGTCAAGGGTGATTACTCTGATATCACATCTGGACTCGGTTTCTCTCTGCATGTTTAGACAAAGATTGTAATTAAATCTGGAGCCAATTTGTAGTGGTAGAATGTAAACTCGGTAGGTCAATCATGGTGGCGCAGCGGTAGAGTTGCTGCCGTGCAGCGCTTGCAACGCCAGAGACCCAGGTTCAATCCCGACTACGGGTGCTGACTGTACGGAGTTTGTGCGTTCTCCCCGTGACCGCGTGGGTTTTCTCCGAGATCTTCGGTTTCCTCCCACACTTCAAAGACGTACAGGTTTGTAGGTAAATTGGCTTGGTAAATGTAAAAATTGTTCTTAGTGTGTGTAGGATAGTGTTAATGTGCAGGGATCACTGGTCGGCGCGGACCCGGTGGGCCAAAGGGCTCGTTTCGCGCTGCATCTCTAAACTAAACTAAAGAAACTAAACTCAGCATTAACAACTGATATTTATGCCGCAGGCCAACAAGACCTTAACAGAAACCAATGTAAGCATTATGGTTTACACCCAGAGAGATACAATTGGATAATTAGGGAAGTCAACATTTGGCTAAACCTTTGGCTGATTATACTTGAAGTATCGTATACAATTCTGGTTGCAATGCCAATATTGTAGGGATTCCTTTACATTTTCCACCAATGATGAAACCAAATGGTCCAAGAAATTCAATAAACACTATCCCAACTTACCATTCGTGAACATTTCATTCCCATTACCCTGCTGATTTTCATGCCATCCATTGTGCATCAAACTGGCGACTGTGTACACTGTGTTAGTGTACTATTAGAGTCATAAAGTGATACAGTGTGGAAACAGACCCTTTGGCCCAACTTGCCCACACTGGCCAACATGTTCCAGCTACACAAGTCCCGCCTGCCTGCGTTTGGTCCATATCCCTCCAAACCTGTCCTATCCATGTCCTGCTACACACTTGTATTGTATCTGAGATACTTATCTGAGATGTATCTATGTGCTTATGTGTAATGATACTTGTACTGAACTGTGTACAGAAATGAATTTCACTGTGCCTCGGTACAGGTGACAATTAAAGTACCAGACCATTAGCACAATGACTGGATGAAAGGAAACACTAGATCAGCATTCAAAGACTTATTCACTTGTTCAGCCATAACTAAATACAAAGCATTCAAAATTAATCAGTCAACCTTGTCCATTTTCCCAGGGTATGCCTTCTGTGTGCTTTGGCCTGTCCCTGTCATTTCTCCGTCCCTGCAGTTTGACAGGTGCCTCGTGTAGTGGAGGCAGCTGCAGACGGATGTTTGGTGGGCCACCAGGCAGCTCTGGGTGGATGTGACTTGGCTTCATGCCTTGCCTTCTTATTATTGGCATTCATGCTTGGCTGATAAATTAGAGTATGGACACTGTGGAGTGCCACGGGCGGAAGCATGAACAGTGTTATTGTGAAAGAGGAGAGGAAATATGGGTTACTGTGATGGCAGTCAAATGTTGGATGGTCTCTTCCACTGGTGCAGTGTGAGCTGGGCAATGCTGCGTAATGGTTGCTTCTGGCAGTGTTGAAAAGGAGATGGTTCTGGATCAATCACTATTGCTGATTTGATCCATGCCTGGTTTTGCTATAGCTGACCCGATCCATAATCCATGTCTCGTTTCCACTATGTCATCTTGTGGAATGCGAGCAGCCATGCTGTTTTAGTTTTACCTAAGACTTCGAGCCTACAGTACCTATTGCTATGGGCTCTGTATGTATTCTTATTAAAGTACTTATAATGAAGTTTAATGATTCTTGTGTCAACAGTACTTTACACATGGTGTCAGAAGTGGGATTCGAACCCACTCCTGCAGTCGGAGACTAGAAATGATTGTGCCTTTTACAGCCGTAGCAAATTTGGCCAAAAACGGGGCATTAAAGAACTTATTATGAAGTTTAATTACTCTGTGGCAATAGTACTTTACACAATGGTCACCATCTGGAAAGCTCGGCCTCCAGTCTCCCTGCTAAACCCTGCACAATTCATTCATGCTTTTCGAAAGTTTATGCAGGCTTTCTGGCAGGATTGCTGATGCACCGAGGATTTCCTTGAATGCGCCCATCAATTCTCTTCAGTCAGCTGTTCCATAATAGATACCAAGATAAAGCTTGTGCTTGACTATGTACTTGTACTTGTCTATGGGCGGCGTGGTGGCGCAGCGGCAGTGTTGCTGCCTGACAGCGCTTACAGCGCAAGAGACCTGGGTTCGATCCTGACTACGGGTGCTGTCTGTACGGAGTTTGTGCGTTCTCCCCGTGACCTGCGTGGCATTTCTCCGGGATCTTCGGTTTTCACCCACACTCCAAAGACGTACAGGTTTGTAGGCGAATTGGCTTGGTTTCAGTGTAAATTGTCCGTAGTGTGTGAAGGATAGTGTCAATATGCGGGGATCGCTGGTCGGTGCGGACTCGGTCGGCCGAAGGGTCTGTTTCTGCGCTGTATCTCGAAACTAAACTGAACTACCTCGTCCTCCAGAGAGTTGACACGTGGTCTACATTCTCCCCACTACCCCCCCCCCCCCCCCACCCTAGATGCAGGCCATTCATGTCCAGAGAACTCACTCCAGCCAAGTGCTGCCTCAGATCAGCTTGAATGTTAGCAATGAACAATTATCTGAGCTGATACCAATGAGTAAGGGGATGCCTTCATCATTGTTCTCTTTGAGCTCAGCTACCACTTCCTGTCCAAGTGGACAACCTTGGCTGTCCCTAGAAAATAAAGAATATGTGATTTGCTGAGGAGAGGGCTGCAATGAAGCAGCACAAACCTGACTGTCAGCAACTCATAATCAGAAGAGATTGTTTAATAAGGGGAAGACACAGGAAGGAGAATTGTATATAAACATATCATACACAAGGGCGACATGGTGGCATAGTGGTAGAGCTACTGCCTTACAGCGCCAGAGACAAGAGATGGGATGGGTGATGTTTCGGGTCGAGACCCTTCTTCATACTCTTATTTTCTGGGGGTGGGGACTCCAACTGCATAAAGAAATTTTTTTTTGCCCTGCATAAAGGGCAGTCACGGTGGCGCAGTGGTAGAGTTGCTGCCTTATAGCCCTGTCCCACGGTGCGAGTTCATTCCAAGAGCTCTCCCGAGTTTGCCCTGATTCAAACTCGGAGATTTACGGTAATGGCCACTCGTCGGTCCTCGGGGCTCTCGTGGACATTTTTCAACGTGTTGAAAAATCTTCACGAGTCTTCCCGTGCTTACCTGCCGTTAGCGAGTCTTCCCGAGTACCTGCCGTTAGCGTTACGAGCCGCTAACAGACGTCCCCGAGCTCCGACGTACCCGCTACGTTCATTCTCCGTGCTTACCACGAGTTTGATTTTTTTTAAACTCGGGAGAGCTCTTAGAATGAACTTGCACTGTGGGACAGGGCTATTACAGCGAATGCAGCACCGGAGGCCCGGGTTCGATCCTGACTACGGGAGCTGTCTGTACGGAGTTTGTACCTTCTCCCCGTGACCTGCGTGAGTTTACTTCGAAATCTTCGGTTTCCTCCCACACTAAAAATGTATAGGTTTGTAGGTTAATTGGCTTGGTATAAGTGTAAAAAAAGGAAATGTCCCTAGTGTGTGTAGGGTAGCGTTAATGTGTGGGGATCGCTGGTTGGTGGGCCGAAAAGCCTGTATCTCTAAATTAAACTAAACTAAACTAAACTAAATAAGGATACTGTGATGCTTTTCCTCCAGGGATCTGAGCCATTGGAGACATGCATACCTCTTGCACACCTGGTGACCGAGATAACAGTGCTTTATTATGTATCCTGCTTAAAGCTAGGGGAGCTTTCCTCACAGTAGGATGACAACTTTGCGATTGAGAATCACAAACAATTTACTATTGGTTTTTGCATACAGTGGACAAAGCAGGTTTCCCTCTCTCTTGACTCTGGTCTGAAGAAGGGTCTCAACCCGAAACGTCACCCATTCCTTCTCTCCAGAGATGCTGCCTGCCCCACTGAGTTACTCCAGCACTTTGTGTCTATCTTCGGTGTAAACCAGCATCCGCAGTTCCTTCCTACACATTTTGTCTGCTGCACCGCGAAATCTCCTCAAGGTGTGCCTACTTTGAAGAAGTTCTCCTCCTCTCTCTGACACGAGTTCTGCAGCACCCTCTCTCGCATCGTCTGCTTTGATCTGTCATTTTCACATCTAACCCATCCATATCTCGAGACTCCCTCTCCCCTGACTCTAGTCTGAAGAAGGGTCTCAACCCGTAACATCACCCATTCCTTCTATCCAGAGATGCTGCCTGTCCCGCTGAGTTACTCCAACATTTTGTGTCCATCTTTGGTTTTAAGCAGCATCGGTAGTTCCATCCTACACATAGTTGAATTACTTCCCGACATGCATGGTTAGTGGCAATGCCAGGTTGACATCTCTTCTTGAACTGTATGAATCTCCATAACTGAGCTGAAATTTCCAAAGATTTGGAATGAGCAATAGCAGATTAAAGAGATTTAAGAGAAAGTTAGATAGAGGTCTAGGGGCTAGTGGAATCAAGTGATATGGGGAGATGGCAGGCACGGGTTATTGATTGGGGATGATCAGCCATGATCACAATGAATGGTGGTGCTGGCTCGAAGGGCCGAATGGCCTCCTCCTGCACCTAGTTTCTATGTTTCTAAGTTTCTAACCAAATATTATATACAGTACCTGCTCCATTGAAGCAACATTTTTTTTGTGCAAATCTACTTGTTCTTCATTTTGTCTTACAGTGTTTCTGAAAATCTTAAGACTGTTCTGGTTCCAGTTTTGTTTGAGTAGAACTGGGATTATACTTGTTAATTTGCAAATGTTATTAATGAGATATCGCACATTCTAGATAATGAAAGCCAGGAATTACTTGCTCCAGACCAACATGCTCCAGGTATAATTACAAATTGAAGTGCTTTAATCATCAATTTTCTATGTGCTTCCAAATTTATTACTGTCCTTGTGTTCATTATTTTCTGAACTGTGTTTTCTGCCCAAGGAAATTGAATTGCATTTAATAATGCAGATGCTCTGCAAATAGGCAAATAACTACTATATTTCTTTTAATGTGAATGTTGTTCGTAATTGGACTTGTTTATGATAGGAGATTAGTTTTCTTAGCGCATTGTAAGTTTGGTTTAGTTTAGTTTAGAGATACAGGCCCTTATGCCCACCGAGTCCGCATCGACCAGCGATCCCCGCACATTAACACTACCCTACACGCACTAAGGACAATTTTTACAATTATACCAAGCCAATTAACCTACAAACCTGTACGTTTTTGGAGTGTGGGAGGAAGCCGAAGATTTCGGACAAAAACCCACGCAGGTCACGGGGAGAATGTACAAACTCCGTACAGTCAGCACCCGTAGTCGGGATGGAACCCGGGTCTCTGGCACTGCAAGCGCTGTAAGGCAGCAACTCCACCGCTGCACCACAAGTGATATGAAGTTGTGAATTTGCACGTTGCCACGGTCATGTTGAAACGCCTGGTTCCTTGTCACCTTGTCTCAAATGGTTCGATGCTGTCGTGGAGATCAAAATGAAAGTGATTATTAATAAGCGAGTTCAGTATTCCGACTGCGCACGCCCAGGTCATAGGTCATTCGCGATAAAGACCTGAGCTGCTGTGTGTGTACAGACTTGCATTTCATCCGTAGTCAGGATCGAACACGGTCTCCGGTGCTGCAAGCGCTGTTGAATTGCTACTGGAGTTAGATAATGTAGAACAAGTGTAAACGGGTGATCTCACTACCGTCCCCGTCCCCTCCCAAGTGTCGCATCACTGTCCGGGGGTGGCCAGAGATGTCCTGGGTGCCAGCGCTATCTCCAGCTCAACTCTGCTCCAGCTCCTGAGGAGCCCGTTCCCCGATGGGCCGGGGACCATCAGCTGCACCTCTCGCCTTATCCAGTGGCTGTCGTTTAACCCCCTCGGTGCCGGCGAAAGCCGAACACCAGTCATCAACGGGGAAATGCTGCAGTAACTCAGCGGGTCAGGCAACATCTCTGGAGAAGGGTCTTGATCCGAAACGTCACCTATTCCTTTTCTCCAAAGATGCTGCCTGTCCCGCTGAGTTACTCCAGCACGTAGTGTCTACCTTTGGTGTAAACCAGCATCTGTAATTCCTTCCTACCGAGCGGCGCCTGTCTGCTGTGAAGGAGAGGCTGGGTCTGGGGGAGGCGACACTGCTGCTCCGGGCCCGCGGGGAGGGAGAGGAGCGGGACCCAGGGCAAGGACTAGGCCTCGGCCTCTCCCTCCCCTCCCCCTGCTCCAGGCCGCTCGGCCCGTCCCCCCTACATCCCCCACCTCAAGTACGGGATTTGAAATCGCCGACGTCAGGGAGAAAATGGGACCGGCAGTGGTTTACATCGAGGTCCTGGGGAGGTGTGGAGGGAGAGTTGGGGAGGAGGGGTATAGATGTCTATACACAACTTGATGCACAGAGATACACCAAAGACGTACATTTGCACCATGGCTTTTTTTTCACATTCTCCTAGTGGATCCAAAAAATATACCAAACCTAACGAATCTTCTTCTTCTGGCGTGCACAGCCTAAAGTTGTAAAACAACTTGTTCTGTTTGATTTTCTGTTTGTGCATGCCAGGTTGATTGCATTCGTCGAAACAGGGTGGACCGCATGACCGTTGAAATCTCCAAACGAATAAATCGAAAGTTTGTATGTTTGATGTTTTTCTAATAAATTGAAGGACGTTGACCCAACTTTTGTATGCATTGGTTGCTGCTGGTTCCATTCATAAATCATTACTGTGCTCCCTAGTTGGGTAAAATAGAGACAAACTCAGATCAATAGATAGATATGGTGGCGCGGCGGTAGAGATTCTGCCTTGCAGTGCTTTCAGCACCAGAAACCCGGGTTTGATCCCCACTATCGGTGCTGTCTGTACGGAGTTTGTACGTTCTCCCCGTGACCGCGTGGGTTTTCTCCAAGATCTTCGGTTTCCTCCCACACTCCAAAGACGTACATGTTTGTAGGTTAATTGGCTTGGTATAAGTGTAAATAGTCCCTAGTGTGTGTAGGATAGTGTTAATGTGCGAGGATTGCTGGTCAGTGCAGACTCGCAGGGCTGAAGGGCCTGTTTCCGCGCTGTTTCTCTAATCTAAACTAAAACTAAATGTAGTTGGGGAATGGTGCCGGGATACTGTTGCAACAAGATGTGTTCAACGTAACTGACAGAAAGACACTCATAGCTGGGCACATATGAGTAGCCATGGCTACACCTTTGGCTTGTGGAGGCTGATGATGTGAAAGTTGAGGACCAGGGAACTCTCTGATGGATTGTCTTCTGCACCAATAAAGTTATTTCAACTCTCTGTTTAGATAAATCTGCGTTATCATGCACCGGATGCATGTTAAACATTGGGTCGAGAACAACCCAATTCTGCTAGCCCTGGCTGTCCCCTCCCCTTCATCAGCCATCTGGTTGTCTCCGCCCCTCCCCCAGCCCTCGGGCTCCTCCTCCTCCTTTTCCTTTTTTCCTTTCTTCTCCCCACCCCCTATCAGTCTGAAGAAGGGTTTCGGCCCGAAACGTTACCTATTTCCTTCGCTCCATAGATGCTGCTGCACCCGCTGAGTTTCTCCAGCATTTTTGTGTACCTATAATAACCTTTCCATGGACTGGGTCTGATTTGTGGCACAGTACTTGATAACACTCCGGATGTTTAAATTATGTTTGCTTATATTAGCAGGGTATCTCAATCTATCTTATATCATGATTTTTATTTGCCAATTGGAAACAAAACGTAACTTTTAGAAATACAAGTAAACTGATATGCTTTGTACAAAATGAGGACAAATGAAAATTTCAAAAGGCACAAAAGACTGCTCGAGACTGACTTTGAGCCCCACCGCGGGGCCATGGACTTGCCAATCCCTTGCCTGGGATCGACCGGATTTCACCATCGAGGAGCTCACAGTCTCGGGTAGAGACCGATGTCGGGAAGCTCCAAACGACGTAGAAGGTTTCGACTAGCCCCGACCCCGGGTCAGATCGCCCGGAGCGGGGGAGCTGAGATTCCTCCCCGATGCGGGAGCTTGATCGCCCCGACGCGGAGGTTCGAGGCCCCCGACTGGGGGAGAACAAAGAAGGGAAGAGGTTGAACTTTTTTTCGCCTTCCATCACAGTGAGGAATGTGGAGGAGTCGCTGTGGTGGATGTTTATGTTAAAATGTATTTTGTGTGTTCTGTTGCTTTTTATTGGTATGACTGTATGGCAAATCAAATTCCACGTATGTTGCAAAACATACTTGGCTAATAAAGTATGATTATGATTATTATGATTATGAAGAACCTATCTTTTTTGCTTGTCTTTCTCTGCAGCCTGAATGCTCCGTCCACTTGCACCTGCGTTGGGCTGATAACCCGTATGTATCGGGCACTGTTCACACCAAAGATTCCGCACCAGGACTGATAATGGGAGCAGGTAATATTATCATTTATTTAAATGTGATATTTGCTGAAATTAAATATAACAAAAATCCTTTTTGTTTGGAAGGTACTCTTTTGAAGGAATGGATTTAAAATGTTTGTGGAATTTAGTTCAGTTTAGATTTAGTTTAGTTTAGAGACCCTGCACGGAAATAGGCCCTTCGGCCCATCGAGTCTGCGCCGACCAGTGATCCTCGTACACTAACACTATCCCGCGCACAAGGGACAATTTACATTTTTTTACTGAAGCCAATTAACTTACGAACCTGTACGTCTTTGGAGTGTGGGAGGAAACCAGAGCACGAGGAGAAAACCCACGCGGTCACACGGAGAACGTACAAACTCTGTACAGACTGCACCTATAGTAAGGATCGAACCCGGTTCTCTACCGCGGCGCCACCGTGCTGGTGAATGCTTCATTCAGCATTTGCATGCAGTTGAGCAGGAAGCTTTGCAAACTAGCTATTGCAGTACCATCAGCTCAAGACGTATAGTTCTGGCCGATGCTCCTGGATGGGTATTTCATTCCTTGAAATGTATCCCAATTTTTTTTCTAGCAGTGTTTTGCCAAAACCTGGAACGGTGTTACACTACCACATTTAACCAGCCTTGTTACATTACAACTACAGTCTTTCAGTAAACTCTTAGTAACGACTGGTAATCCCACTGAAGATGCCTTCAATGAAAAGAGTCACTGATTTTCCTGCCTTACATCTTCCCATCACACTGTTGTTTTCTGGGCCTATTTCTCACAATATTACAATGCCAGGACTTCTGTCTTAAAACCCTAGCGTTTCTTGCAGCACAATGTAAGTCGTAGCAACAGTGGTAGATAGATCAACCATGATTGAATGGCAGGGTGCACTTGATGGGCCGATTGGCCTACAGTGCTCCCCATAATGTTTGGGACAAAGACCCATCATTTATTTATTTGCCTGTGTACACAATTTGAGATTTGTAATAGAAAAAAATCACACGTGGTTAAAGTGTACATTGTCAGATTTTACTAAAGGCATTTTTATACATTTTGGTTTCACCATGTAGAAATGACAGCAGTGTTTATACATAGTCCCCCCCATTTCAGGGCACCATAGTGTTTGGGACACAGCAATGTCATGTAAATAAATGGCAAATAAATAAATGATGGGTCTTTGTCCCAAACATTATGGAGGGCACTGTAATTCCGCTCCTAGAACCTATGAACTTATAAACTAAATATACAGAGTGGGCCCTGGCCAGGCAACGTGGCCTGCTGTTCATAACACACTCAAGTATTCTCGGGTGTGTCGTACAGAGAGGAGCATATTTATTAATGATTTACGACAATACCTAGCCAGGAGCAAAAATGAACCAATATTAAGTCGTCAAGTCAATTTTATTTCTGTAGCACATTTTGAAACAACTCTCGTTGACCAAAGTGTTTTACATCGGTACAGGTACTAACATGCTACATACAGTGGTACATAGATCTAACAATACATACATAAATACATACATACAGCGCTCCCTCAGAGGACCTCAAGAAACGCTTGTGAGTAGAAATAAGTTTTAAGTCTAGACTTAAAGGAGTCGATGGAGGGGGCAGTTCTGATGGGAAGAGGGATGCTGTTCCACAGTCTAGGTGCTGCAACCGCAAAAGCGCGGTTGCCCCTGAGCTTATACCTGGACCGCGGGATAGTCAGTAGCCCCAAGTCGGCCGACCTGAGGCACCTGGAGTCACTGATCTATTCATGCCTCACGCGGGCTCAAAATCAGCTGCTCCACGGAAACATTATGATAAGGTGGTGGAAAATCTAATTGACCGCTGGAGAAGCAGGCAGTTAGCAATCTCATGCGTTACAGCTCAACAAGAAAGCAAATGGAATTGCAGAATCGGATCCAAAATGCTGAAGTTCTCTTTCAGACACAACGCCATCAATGTCACCCAGCTCATTTAGATAAAAACAAAACCTGCAGATGAAAATGGAGACAGCGAAGTGCAACATGAACTTGTGTGAGTTGAGAGATTACTGTTCATTTTGAGCACTAAGGTAACCATGTTCAGCAAACTTCATTGGACTGTGCAGAGCAGGAAGGGGCAAACTAAAGTGGCAAGCACACCATGAGCCATGAGTAGATTGAGGTGGCCTCAGTTGAGACAATAAGTGAAGAATTACTTCCATCTCTGGACACAGTTGGTAATATTCACCCGCCAGCAGCTTCACTTCCTGTAAACATGAAAACTTGTAACTTGTAAAAGATCCGTCAAATTAGAACTAATAAAACACAGCGCATTTAAACCGTGGCGCGTTTGGGTGCTAAACTTTGCTTTCATCCAGCTCTCTTCGAGAAGAGTGTAGGAAGGAACTGCAGATGCTGGTTTAAACCGAAGATGGACACAAAATGCTGGAGTAAATCAGAGGGGCAAGCAGCATCTCTGGAGAGAAGGAGAGAAGGAATGGGTGACGTTTCAGGTTGAGAGGTTCCTTGATATGCATCCCCTTTGTCCATTTTTCACACCATACGCTTCCTTACCTATGTATCTCCCTCTTCCCTGACATCAGTCTGAAGAAGGGTCTCGAGACGAAACATCACCCATTCCTTCTCTCCGGAGATGCTGCCTGTCCCGCTGAGTTACTCCAGCATTTTGTATCTCTTCGAGAAGTGGATGCCTCAACTGTACAGATAGAGCAGGAGGAGGTATTCGCAACACACAATCGGATACAATTAAATTGATATCCATATGTCAGTCTTGTCATTCTATTCTCATGGAATTCCTAGATTAATAAAAGGAGTTGATAAATTCCTAGATTGGTAAGAGATTATTAAGAAGGGGAAATTGCTGAAGCTTAATCTTCGAACCCTCTGTGTGTGAGGAGTTGGGTGGGGTGTATTTTGAAAGTGGTGCTAATGACTGAGGGTTGGAGAATTACAAGTATTACACTTATGATTAAAGAAAAACAGGTGAGAGATACACCTGGAAATTAGAGGGTTGTTAGCCCAATGTTGAGGATGGAATATGTTTTTAAAATGATCTAGACGGAATTGTTATTTTGGGAAGTTGTGGAGCAATAAATAAAACTGGAGGTAAATTGTGTTTACAAAGATTTTTCAAGACGTTTGATGAATTAATGAAGGAGTTATTAAAGACAGTGCAATTGATTCATATTTGGACTTGCAAAAGTTTAAAGATGTGCCACTTGATAGATTCGCTGGAGAATTTAAATATGTGGGATTAAGATGTGTGGATGCCAAATCATCTCAAAGGCACAGGATGGTGATTGTGCATTTGATTTAGAAGGAAATAAATATGTTCCTCCCTGGAATTAATATTAGAATTTTTGTCATGCAGTATATATTAATGAGCATGCAGGATGTAATTTTAAAGTTTGAAATTGGAACAAAAATGCAGTAAAAAATGAATAAAATACTTTACAACAATCACAACAAATTCAAAAGGGGTGTTGGAACAGAGAACTATGGAATTAAGTGTGTACCAATCTTGGAATGTAGTACAGGAGAACTGTTGAAAGTTTTTGAGATCATTGGCTTTATTAATAAGGGTTTAAGCAAGGATAATGGCCTAACATTCGTAAAACACAGGTGGATTATTGTTTATCGGTTTATCGAGGGCCTTACAGAGGACGCAAGAGAAATTGACTCAAGTGTGTTCTTCATTATGTGGAGAAACTTGTACAAGTTCAAGTTGCATTTATTGTCACAATTGGTACAGTGACATTTGAGTTACCATACAGCCATACAAATAAAAGGAACACAACACACGATAGAGTTTAACATAAACATCCCCACACAGCGGAATCAACGTTTCCCACTGTGATGGAAGGCAATAAAGTTCAGTCATCTTCCTCTTTGTTCACCCGTGGTCGGGGCCTTTGAACCCTCCGCAGTCGCCGCTACGGGCGGCCCGATGTACAGGATGATCGGAACTCCGGCGTCGGAACGGATCGGAACACACTCAGCGCTTGGAGTTTCCGAATCGGCCGCATCCTACCGGAGACCGCGGCTTCCGAAGTCCACAGGCCGAGCTGGGCGGAGCTCCAGCACTAGCGAACCCCGGCAAAAGATCCCAGGACTTTGCGATGTTAAAGTCCACGCCACGCCCGCGGCTAGAAGCTCCGCAGACCACAGATCCACGGTGTTAAAGTCAGCAGGCCCAACGCTCTGGAGTTTCAACACTGCGATCCCCGGCAAAGGATCGCCCCGCCGCGATGGTAATTCAGCGCTGCGCCGCTGCTGAAGCTCTGGTACGGTCTCCGGTAGGAAAAGCTGCGCCAATCCAGTTGGTAGGCCGCAGGGGGGGGGAAGATGCGACTCGGAGAAAAGACACATCTCCGTCCAGGTAAGTGACTGGGAAACGCTTTCCCCCTTTTCCCCCTCTCCACCCCCCACATAAGACATACTGAGAAACATTAAAACATACATTTAGACACACTAAAAATAACAAAAAGTGTGACAGGACTAACAGCTGCGTATGGACTATTCTCATTTGAGCAGAAATTGTCAAAAGTGATATGATAGAGGTGCTAGTTTTGATAGATTAACAAGAAAAGTGTTTCTAATCGCAGAATAATCTATCCCCCAGGAACAACTAAAGTGATTGGCAAAAAATACCAGAGGCAGCCCAAGAAATCACTGCACATTGAGTTTCATTGCCTGAAAGGACAGTGGCAGCAGATGTAGTAACAAATTTGGAAGGTTTACATGTTTATACAAGATTTACAGGAAGTGAAGCTGCTGGCTGCTGAATATTACCAACTATTTAGCAGAGGAATTAGGGGCAGGAACAAAGATCACTTAACCGTACATCCTCTTTGTGCCATTTCATAAGGTCATGGCTTATTTGTAGTTTCAGCTCATCGCACAATAACCTTCCACTGCCTTTCCTGTCCCGTGTCTGTGTACTTCTGCCTGTTGTCCTTGTTTCTGTGTACTTCTGTCAAAAAATTATTCTGACGGGCCTGTCCCACTTACATGACTTTTCAGCGGACTGCTGGCCACTGTCAAGTTGCCGGCAGTCGCCTGAAAAACCGGCAACTGGAACAACGACTGTCAGAGTGGAACACACACACACACACACACACAAACACATCGCAAAGGCAGGGGCCAGGGCAAGCGGGGGAGCGTGTCTAAAAAATTCCCATGGTGCAAAGCCAAGGTGATACAGACACACTCCGCTATGAACAGGAAGGTTGGCGCAGTAATTAATAAGGTTAGCACAGTGTACGGTAAGTCGTTTAACAGAAGGGAGGAGAAGGAATGCGGAAGGAATGGAGACAACTTTTAAGAAGCCAGACAACTTTTAATAAGCCTGAGATACACAGCTGTGAAGTTCGGCGGACATTTAACATTACCGGTCGGTTATCCTTGGTTTTGATAGCTCCTGCTTACGTTTTTTCCCCCCAATGAGCCAATGAAAATGGCCGGTCAGCAAAGGCGATTAACTAAAACTACCTACGACTATCTCGACCACCTACAACTACATGGCGACCCCACTACAACTGCACCTACGACTACAGGATTATCGATTATCTCCATGGCGACCAATTTTTGGTTGCAGAAAAAATTTCAACATGTTGAAAAATTTGCGGCAACCATACTGAGGCTGCGAACAGTTCCCAGAATGTGGGAACTCCTCGTGACCATGAAGGAGACTCACCAGAGACCACCAGCGAACATGTGGCGACCATGTAGCGAGCGCAGAGTCTCCTGCACTCGCCTAAAAAGTCGCCTAAGGGGGACTGGCCCTTAAGGATCAGCCTCCACCACTCCCTGAGGATAAAACATTTCAAACTCACTACCCTCTGAAGAAAAGTAAATATTGCTTCCTCTCGTCTTAAATGAGCGATTCCCTTATTTTAAACTGTGAGCCCAAGTTCCAGATTCTCTCACAAGAGAAAATATTCTTTCTACATTCACCCTGTTTAGACCCCTCAGGATCTTCCATTTTTAATTTATCCTCTCTCACTCTTCTAAGCTCCAGCAGATACAAGACTAGCTCCCCAATCTTTACTCATAAGACATCCTACCAATTCGAGATATGCTTCGTCGGTGATTTAGTCTGATAATGGTCAGTATGTATAATGTGACCACAGTGGGCAGCACGGTGGCGCAGCGGTAGAGTTGTTGCCTTACAGTGCTTGCAACGCCGGAGACCCAAGTTCGATCCCGACGACGGGTGTTGTCTTAACAGAGTTTGTACGTTTTCTCCGTGACCGCGTGGGTTTTCTCTGAGATCTTCAGTTTCCTCCCACACTCCAAAGACGTGCAGGTATGTAGGTTAATTGGCTTGTTGTACGTGTAAATTGTCCCTAATGTGTGTAGGATAGTGTTAATGTGCGGGGATCGCTGGTCGGCGCGGACTCGGTGGGCCGAAGGGCCTGTTTCCCATTGTATCTCTAAACTAAACTATACTAAACCAATCAGTAAGAATTGTCATAAAGATTTGTGGTCTCTCACCAAGACTAATGCTCATGGCAATGGGCATTAATGCTGTGAACTATGTTTGTTTGCCATTCTGTCTACTTTTGTCAGGTAATGTGGATCAGCCAAGAGGCATTGTTGCATTGACATGTTGCTCTCAAGATTCAAGTACATTGAGCAGATTCCATTTGATTGTGTTTTACTGTGACGGGGAATATCTTTTTTTGGCTGAGCCGAGGCATCCGTCTTTGGAAAGACGTGGCACCAAAGCATGTTGATGCAGCCACATTGGCACATAATATTGCTCAAATTCTCAGTCATTTGACCATTTGACCATTCCTGCTGTTCGTTAAGAATCAGCTTCAAAACAATGATTCAAAAATGTGTTTACCATCACAGTGCAGTGAATGTAAAAGAATGGAATGGTACAGGTACAATGATGTTGGGCCAGATTTTTCTGAGAGCATATCTGCATAGAAATTGATTCCTATTGAACCTGTTCTTTGATGCATAGATTGCACATAAAACGCCTATTGTACCTGCTTTTGAAGTGCCTGCAACCACTTTCAATTGAAGTCCCATCCATCAGAAAATTGGGCTGAGCATTTCTTGTTGCAATTCACATCAAGCAGGCTTCAGTTTCCCATCGTATTTTGTAGATGTAATGGTATCAACAATATAGCATAGTTTATTTTAATAAAGTAACAGTGAAACTGTTACAAAACATTGTAAATTATGACTCTCAATGAAATTAGTGGTCGGGATATTATTACAGAAAAGGGATAGAATTCATGTACATTTGGAAAAGCTGGGACAGATCGGGGATAGTAAGCATGTGGCTTTGTGTGGGATTGAGATTTTTGAGGAGGTAACAAAGGAGATTGTTGAAGGCAGGACAATGGACGTTGCCTGTATGGACCCTAGTCAGACATTTGTCAAGGTCCCACAGGTCGAGAATGTTAAACCATGTGGGATCCAAGATGAGCTGTGTGAACTAATTCAAAATTGGCTTGATGATAGAAAGCAGAAGGTAGTGGTGGATGAATGGCTTTCTGATTGAAGGCCTGTGGCCAGTGAGGTATTGGCACTTGGACCCTTGTTCGTTTGTGATATATTTAATTGCTTGGATGCAAGTGTAGGAAGTGTAAAGGGCCTGTCCCACTGTACGAGGTAATTCAAGAGCTCTCCCGAAAAAAAATCAGACTCGTGGTAAGCACGTAGAATGAACGTAGCGGCTCGGGACGTCTCTTAGCGGCTCGTAACGCTAAAAGGCAGGTACCCGGGAAACGCGGTAAGCTTGTGAAGATTTTTCAACGTTGAAAAATGTCCACGCGAGCCCCGAGTACCTACGAGCGGCTATTACCGTAATTCTCCAGGTTCGAATCAGGGGGAACTCGGGAGAACTCTTGAATTACCTCGTACAGTGGGACAGGCCCGTTAGTGTGCAGAGAACATGAAAGTTTGTGTTGAAGATAGCAAGAAAAGCTGTCTGTTGCCTCGGCAAGTAATATGGACCAGATGAAAAGTTGGTGGAGCATTGGGTGATGGACCTTAATGCAAATTAATACAAGAACATGCATTTTGGACAGTAAAATAAGACATAATTGACTTGTTGCATCGTCCAAGGGAGTTCTCTCCAAGATATCCAGAAACTGTTACCTCCCCTCGATCCCTTAGACTACCTTGGAGAGATCACTTTAAAATCACTGACTCACTCCATACGGGTCAGTCTTTAAGCAACGTTGCAATGTCTTGTCTTGAACACAACTGCCATCTGTGAAGAGCGCAGGTGAGGTTTAAGCCATCTTTCACGGATGAAAAACATGATAAAAATCTCTTGAAACAAGGATCTTCCAAATGAGAAATTGTCTTTCTTGTTGACATTGAATTTGGTGTAAATACCAAATCAGAATCCAACTTCTAGGCAATAAAGTAAGCAGTTGTTATCCCACAGAGTTGGAGGAAGGAAGTGGTACCCTGTGAATTCTTCATCAATATGTACCACTTTACTGTTTGTTAAACCTGCTTAATGACCCCACAGTTTTGTTGTGAAATTGTTGCATTTGCACAAAAAGCTTGTAGGTGCACAAAAAGCTTGTAGGGCTATGGGTGATTTATACCACTTTTAGCTTCATGAAACCACCTTAATGACCCCACAGTTTTGTTGTGAAATTACATTTGCACCATAGCTTGCTGTTAAACTTACCAGAGGAAATTAAACCAAGTAATTAACAGAAATGGTGTTTTTTTTAATGATATATAGACCGCTAATCAAACCACCTTAAACGTAGAAAAGAAAATAGGGAAGTCACACTTTTTTAGGTTGTGAATTGGTTTAAGAATTTTTGTTTTGGTTCTTTTTAATTAATTTCATTTAATTTTCTTTCTTACTTCTCTCATAAAGCTTTTCCCCCCCATTCTACTACGTCCTGCACATGTTTTGATATTGAACTCTGTGTAGGAAGGAACAGCAGATGCTTATTTAAACCGAAGATAGATCCAACAAGCTGGAGTAACTCAGCGGGACAGGCAGCATCTCTGGAGACAAGGAATGGGTGACGTTTCGGGTCGAGACACTTCTTCAGACTGGAAGGGTGTCGACCCGAATCGTCACCCATTCCTTCACTCCAGCGATGCTGCCTCTCCCACTGAGTTAATCCAGCTTTTTGTGTCTATCCTTGATGTTGAATTCACCCATCTCAATTCACTGCCTTTATTGGTTCTACCACTATTTCAGAATCCTTTTTTGTGAAAGTTTAAGGAAATAATCTTTGACTCAGGTTCACAGGGTTTCAAACACCTCGCCACCCTCAATGTACTATCACCTAATCGCTCCTCAGCAACTGTACACAATTTTGTTTTACTTAGAAAACATCGATATTTGCGTGAAAATCTTACGTTTTAGACCATGCCAATTCTATCAAAACACGATCTGTTATCTCCATTCATCCTCAACGTGTGGGGGAAAATGGGTTTCTAATGGGATTTGTTTTCTCCTTTCATTGTCGTTCTACCTGCAGCAAGGTAACGTTGGCATTTCGTTCATAAGTACTTAAAGAAATAAATGCTTGGTGTAATCATGAAAGTTGTTTGGCCTCATCGCACGGCCACATCGGTGTTGTGTCATATCTTGTGCATTTATGTCTGAATCATGGAAACCAATCTTGAACATATCAAGAAAATAAATTGACATTATTTCTAAAGTAATGCATGTAACCTCCCATCCAAGATGTCGCCCAACCCAGGCGACTGTTTACGTGCAAGCCACAGAAGCAGATCTACAAACTCATTATAATCTCTCCACACTCTTGTCAATAGTCAATAGTGAGTAGTCAGATTTATTCCAGATGTCAGCTGATCTACATCGGTGAGACCAAGCGTAGGCATGGCGATCGTTTCGCCGAACACCTCCGCTCGGTCCGCATTAACCAACCTGATCTCCCTGTGGCTCAGCACTTCAACTCCCCCTCCCATTCCGAATCCGACCTTTCTGTCCTGGGCCTCCTCCATGGCCAGAGTGAGCACCACCGGAAATTGGAGGAGCAGCTTGGGCAGTTTGCACCCCAGCGACTTGAACATTGACTTCTCCAATTTCCGGTAGCCCTTGCTGTCTCCTCCCCTTCTCAGCTCTCCCTTAGCCCTCTGGCTCCTCCTCTTCCTTTCTTCTTCCTGCCCCCCCGCCCCCCCCCCCCCCCCCACCCTGCATCAGTCTGAAGAAGGGTTTCGGCCCGAAACGTTGCCTATTTCCTTCGCTCCATAGATGCTGCTGCACCCGCTGAGTTCCTCCAGCACTTTTGTCTAGTCAGATTTATTCGTCACATACACAAAGAAGTGCAGTGAAATGAACTTAAATCTCTTATTCCCACAGATTCCCTTGTCATGTATCTATACACGGATCGATTGTAATCATGTATTGTCTTTCTGCCGACTGGTTAGCACGCAATAAAAGCTTTTCACTGCACCTCGGTACACGTGACAATATACTGAACTGAACTGAACCTTCAACAGTGCCGGTGTTTTCTCAGAATTCCTGCTTCCTTTATCAATTTCACCACCTTTGTTCAGATTCATGGACAGTTTGTTTTTTTTGTGTGAATTTCCTCACTTGGACTTGCTGCATTATTTCAGTTCCAGTGGAAGTTGAGGGCAAGTCTTTAAGTGGGACGTCCATGGAAGTTTATAGTGAGAAAAAGAGAGGTGGTGGATAATGTTAATGGAATTCACCTATGACACCTGGCGACAACCTATGACAACCCCTACGTTAACCTACGACAGCAAAAATTGTCGCCACTGTCGCCGAAATTTTTTCAACATGTTGCCACTTTTGTGGCAGTCGCCTGCAATCGCCCAAAAAAATCGCCTGTGGGACAGGCCCATTAGAGTCAAGAGAAGAAATCCATTCCTTCAGTGTATGTGGATTTAATTCCATCCCAGGGAGCTGTTAAATGCAGCAATCTGCAGCATTTCCTCTGAATCAAAATGCTCTTCCATTCTCCCGTTGCACATTTTTTGCCTTTCAAAATGCGTGGCATTTTGCTGCTTCGAAATGAACACAATGATGAATGGTGAAAATTCACAGTGTGGCCTCTGGTGGGAAAGGGCACTGAAGATAATCCTTCTATCCTTTGTACGGTCACAATGAGCAATATGTTCACAGCAGCTTAAGACTTTTTTTGCCTTTATGTTTCATAAATGAACGGCTTCTTGTCTCGTAGGAAACTTGGGTGCCCAGCTGGTTGAGTACAAGGAAGATATGTACATAACCTCCGACTGTGGAAATACATGGAGGCAGGCAAGTGAATCAACCTACTGCTTTCCACAGTGGCTTGACGTGTTCTACCTTTGTAGTTGATACGATAATACGATACGATAGAACTTTATTTAATCCTGTAGGGAAATGCTGTAATTTATGCGCAAAATCCATGAAACATGAGATTAAAGTGACGAGTTGAAAGGATTGGGGATGTGCAAAGCTTGGAGGGGGGGTTGTCTGGGTGGGGCGGGGGAGTCAGTCTACCCACGACAGAAGGGGGAGGAGTTGTACAGTTTGATAGCCACAGGGAAGAATAATCTCCTGTCGCGTTCTGTGCTGCTTCTTGGTGGAAACAGTCTGTTGCTGAAGGTACTCCTCAGGTTGACCAGTGTGTCATGGAGGGGGGTGAGCTGTATTGTCCAAGTTCTCCCCAGTTGGAGGAGCATCCTCCCCTCCAAGACCACCTCCCATGAATCCAACTCCGCCCCTAGGACGGAGCCAGCCTTGCCGATGAGTTTGTTAATCCTTTGTCATTGTGTGCATGTATGCGGTGCAGCTGTTATTCGGACCTCTTTGTTAATTTTCACTGTAAAAATTGTAGCATAAATGCTATGAACACTAGTTTTGAAAAATGTATATTTTTTCCTCTTGGATTCGACACTCTTTAATCATTCAGGATATTTTAATCCTGAAACCTTAATCTGCCTGGATGTTCATTCTCTATCTGCAGATATGTGGCTCAGGAAGCTAACAGCTTCACATTAGCCAATAATGACGTTAGGTGTGTGAAAGCGCACAATGCTAACTGTGCAGTGTATGGACACAATAATGTCAAATGTGCAGCATTTTGAGGTTGACGCTTTGGATCTTTAGCCTTTCAACAGAGTGGTAAAGAGCATTGTATGATCAGAAGAAATTCAGGTTGTTATTTGATCTCAGCGATCTGTGGAACCAATAGGTTTGTGTTCTCATTGTTCTTAATGTAAGAACTCAGTTAAATAGACTCAGGCCTGCTTAGAACTTAAACACAAGACCATCTGGGAATACCAGGTGCAGTGGGTTCATTGCCTGGGGTGACAGATGAGCCAGCCAGCAGACAGAATCCGTGTCCCGACAAGAACATTAGCCGCACTACAGAAGCTGAAGAAAAATTATTATTATAGGGTGAATTAAATCACAGGGCGTCCATCCATAAATCAGTTGCTATTAACATAGATCAGAGAATCAATAAAGGATTTTATTTTTGTGCATAAAATACAAAAGTAACATATTTTGCATTCGTAATAACAGGTATAAATGTGATTCAGTCATATGCGTTTAGAATTATTAAAGGATGAAAAAATGAATAAGTGGTTTGAAAATGAGTTTGAAAGTGATCTTCAGTTGTCAGTAACAACTGCTGTATTGCATTTCAGGGAAAATTTAATGTTTCGCTTTTGCCCTTCTCATTTCTTTCCTATCATCTTTGCATTTTGCTTTTCCATTCAGCTACAAATTAGCATTTATTTCACATTAGTTTGTGTGATATGCTGGTAAACTAATGGCCTTTGTTGGGATTGGTAGTATGTTGTGAATTCCCCAAGCTGGGAGCTAATCTTAAACATAGAAAATAGGTGCAGGAGGAGGCCATTCAGCCCTTTGAGCCAGCATCTTGTCAGAGGTTCATCTGTTCCAGTTTGAAGTTGCTTCAACACAAAAATGTAGTGACAAAGAGAAGATTAGATGAATCAGGTCTCACCGTTCTCAGCAAGGAAACACTAGGAATTGTAGAAGTCTTGGGCAAAAAAACACAAAGTACTGGAATAACTCAGCGGGTTAGGCAGTATCTAGGGTTGCCAACTTTCTCACTCCCAAATAAGGGACAAAAGGTCAAAATACGGGACAAATTCCTGACGGCAATTCGTTGACCGACTTGGCCGTGGCTGGGTGAATGATGAGTTGGCCCGGGTGCTGGACTGCACACAAAGCCCAGCCGGTGGGCCAGCTGAGGAGTTTGTCGCCCCGTGCAACTCATGAACCGATGATCGGCCGTGAGAAGGAGGGGTGATGGTAAGTGAAGGTCCGAAGGTCGGACAGCTGGCCGGGTTGCTGACCGACGTGGCCACGGGCGAGGTGCTGCTGCTGCTTCATATTCACCATGACATCTATAAAGAGAGCCTCCGTGCCTACAATTTAGACATAAAAAGTGCTAGAGCAACATCTTTCTCCAAAATCATTAACAACAACACTAATAAGGCAAAAACCCTATTTGCAACTGTGACAGACTGACCAACCCCCCAACACAAATACCACCTGAACTCCATTCCACGCAGAAATGCAATGAATTTGCATTCTTTTATACTGATAAAATTGAAGGCATCAGACGTGCCATCAATATCTCTGCTTCAAACAAAAATGTTGGATCACCACCCTGTTTAGGCAAAAGTAACGTGGCAATGATGACATGCTTTAATGTCATCTATCTATATATTATAGATATAGATAGATAGATGACATTAAAGCATGTCATCATTGCCACATTACTTTTGCCTAAACAGGGTGGTGATCCAACATTAAAACTCTGTGGCTGCCATCCGTCCGGCTGCCGTCCGTCCGCCTGACTTGTGCCACCCAGCCCCTTTGATACCGCCCTACGCCCACACCGCACGCAGAAACGCCGATATTTTTTTCAATTTCAAACAGATTTCATTTTTCTTTATGAATAGCCACTCCTGATTACATTTAGTCATGTTTATGTACACTTTTTAAAATAAAAATACTTCTCCCCCCCCTCCCCAAAATTTCAAAATGTTAAAAAAAAACAGCTCTCAACCATAGAATGTTAATGAAGGTTCCGTTGTGTGATGTCACAATGCCCAATGCTCACAGATGTCCAATCAGAATGGATTCATTTACATATGCCTTTGCAGCACCCCAGTCCCTACCCCTCCCCCTCACCCCACAGCCTGTGTCGAAGGGCGTCGTCAAGTGTGTGGGAATAGAGAAAGAGGATTGGGGGTGATAGGGAATGGGGAACAGATGGACTGTCCCTACCCCTCCTACTTCCACTCTCCCTCCCCACTCTTCCCCCTCTCTCCTCTCCCCCTCCCTCCCCTCCCACCCCCTCTCTTCCCCCTCCACCACCCCTCTTCACCCCCATCTCCCCCCCCACCCCCTTCCCCTCTCTCTTGCACCACTCCCCGCTGCCCCTCTGCCCCTCACTCCCCACTCTTCCCCTCTCCCTCCACCACCTCTCTCCCTCCCCCCTCCCTCTCCCTCTCTTCCCCCTACTCCTCTCCCCTTCCCCTCATCCCTCTCTCCACCTCTAACATCCCCTCCCCCCTCTCCCCCCTTCCTGCCCTCCCCGCTCTCCTCCCACTCCCCACTCTCCTCCCCCTCCCTCTCCCCCATCCTGCTCTCTTCTCCCTCACCAATCTCTCCCCTTTCCCCTCCCCCTCTCCCCTCCCTCCCCCTCTCCTCTTCTCTCCCCACCCCGTCTCCCTCTCCCCTCTTCTCTCCCCACCCCGTCTTCCTCTCCCCCCCGCCTGTGTTTGGGGGGTGGTTAGTGTGAGTGTGATGCCGCAGCCTCCCCCCCCCCCTCCCGCAAACGCGCGTTGGGAAAACAGCCCGCCAACAGTCTCTCTGTCTTTAAGACGGAACTGCAGATGCTGGAAAATCGAAGGTACACAAAAAAAAGCTTTATTACCTCAGCGGGTGCAGCAGCATCTATGGATCAAAGGAAATAGGCAACGTTTCTGGAGAAAACCCGTCTGAGAATGGGCTTCGGCCCAAAGCGTTGCCTATTCCTTCGCTCCATAGATGCTGCTGCGTCCGCTGTGTTTCTCCAGCTTTTTTTGTGTACCAGTCTCTCTGTCTCTCCCCTCTCTCTCTCTCTCTCTCTCTCTGCCCTTCTCTCTTCACAGCCCGCGGCTCAACTCATGCACGCCCGCTCCAACCCCCCCCTTCACCTCTCTCCCCCATCCTCTCCTTCCTCTCTCCACCCCTATCCACCCTCTCCTCTCTCCCCCTCCTCTCTCCCCACCTTCCTCTCCCCCCTTCCTCTCCACCCTCCTCCTCCCCCTCTCCAAATTTTTTTTTTCTAAAATAAAATTGTCTCTCTCTGCCCTCCCCCCCTCTAGACGCACCCGAGAGGTGAGGGCTATTCATCGGTGGATAGGGTGAAGATGAGATAAAAGAAGCAAATTAAAAAACTTAGATAATATCAAGGGGTGTGATGAGTGTGTGTGTTTGTGGGTGCCGGATTCCGTGCTTTGTAGGAAAGGGGGTGGTTAGTGTGACGCCACAGCCCCCACCCCCCCCCCCCGCAAACGCACGTTCGGTGTCCAGACCCAACGGGTCTGCACTTGGTCTAGTAGACTCTAAAACTCTTGTGGAAACGGTGACACAACTAAGGCCATCCACCTGCTGCCTTGATGCTATACCTACCAACTTCTTTAAGAATGTTTTTGACTGCCAAGCAATAGACATACTGCAAATAGTTAACAGCTCTCTTCAATCAGGCAATTTCCCAAAAGCCTTGAAAACTGCAGTTATTAAACCCCTTTTAAAAAAGCACAGCCTAGATGCCTCTATTATTAACAACTATAAACCAATATCAAACCTACCTTTCATAAGTAAAATCATTGAGAAAGTTGTCCTCCAGCAACTTAATCACTTCCTGGCTTCAACTGGCTGCTACGACAACTTCCAGTCAGGATTTCGACCTCTTCATAGCACTGAGGTTAAAGTTGTAAACGACATCCGTCTTAACACAGACTCTGGCAAAGTTTCAATATTAATGCTATTAGACCTCAGTGCTGCATTCGACACTGTTGATCACTCAATACTTTTGGACAGGTTGGAAAAATGGGTGGGGTTCTCAGGCACAGTCTTATGTTGGTTCAGGTCATATCTACAAGATAGGAACTATTTTGTTTCCATTGGCGACTTTGTATCAGAACCAACCAACGTGACGTGACGTGTGGAGTCCCGCAAGGTTCGATCTTAGGGCCCTCTTTATTCAACATCTACATGCTCCCACTAGGGCAAATCATGCGAAATAATAATATTGACCACCACTGCTATGCCGATGACACTCAAATCTATGTAGCGCTATCACCAAATGACTATCGCCCCATAGATATGCTGTGTCAGTGCATTGAGCAAGTCAAAGACTGGATGTGCCAAAATTTCCTCCAACTAAATAAGGACAAAATGGAGATAATTGTTTTTGGTGCTAAAAAAGAAAGGCTTAAAGTAACCCAACACCTTCACTCTCTGTCCCTGAAAACTTCAAACAAAGCCAGAAATCTCGGGGTTATTATGGATTCAGATTTACATTTCGACAGTCACATCAAATCAGTAACAAAATCGGCCTACTATCACCTCAAAAACGTAGCAAGACTAAGAGGACTCATGTCAGCTCAAGACTTAGAAAAACTTGTACATGCCCTTAATACTAGTAGGCTAGATTATTGTAACGGTCTCCTTGCAGGTCTTCCGAAAAAAACTGTCAGGCAGCTACAGCTTGTTCAGAAAGCTGTTGCTAGAGTTCTAACAAAGACCAAAAAATTTGAACACATTACACCAATTCTTAAATCCTTACATTGGCTCCCTGTATGTCAGAGAATTGATTTCAAAATCCTGCTGCTCACCTATAAATCACTACATGGTTTAGGGCCAAAGTATATCACTGACATGCTTCCACTATATAAGCCTTCTAGACCGCTAAGATCTTCTGAGACCAATCTGTTAGTGATTCCCAGAGTAAATACAAAACATGGGAAAGCAGGAATTAGTTACTATGCAACAAATAGCTGGAATAAACTTCCTGAAGATTTAAGACTTGCCCCCTAATTTCACCACTTTTAAAACAAGACTGAAAACATTTATGTTTACTTTAGCTTTCAGCTAAATCTAAACTACATTGCACTTTTAACTTTTGCACTTTTCTTGTGATATAAATATTTATTAGAAGTAAACATATTATAATGTAGAGTAACATATTATAATAGGAGAAGAAAAAACTTTTCATATACATCAATCACTCATACATTATTAAATTTCTCAATTGTCAGTTAATTCTGCTTCTAGTGTTTTTTTTAAAATATAGATAGAAAAAGAAAAATAGAGAGAAAGAAGAATTACAATATCAAAAAAGAAAAAGAGGTGGAATGAATTACTTATAATACGTCATAGGAGATAAGTTCGTAGGTTATGAAATATAATTACATCTAATCCTGAGTTCAAGCTTCAGTCGGGCTTTCGCGCTGGGCCACTCTATCCCTTCAAATAGGCAATGAATGGAGCCCATATTTTAACAAAAAGTTCTTGCACTTTTCTATAATGCATTTTTAACTTTGCTTTTATTTTCTTTTAATTCTTCTATTTTATTTCATTTTATTATTTCATTTTATTGTATGACATGTTTTTATGTGAAGCACTTTGAGTCTGCCTCGTGTATGAAATGTGCTATATAAATAAAGTTGCAGTTGCAGTTGCACTCCATGGGCTGCACTACATCGGGACAGGTGAGGCGGGGACAGACGCGGCGCTCCGACCAGACAGTCCCCTCGACCTGAGTAGTAGCAGTCAAATGCGGAACAAGGGCGGTCCCGTATGGGACAAACCAATTTAGCCCAAAATACGGGATGTCCCGGCTAATACGGGACGTTGGCAACCCTGGCAGTATCCCTGGAAGATGGATAAGCGGCATTTAAGTTCTCCTCCCTTCATTTGAAGAAGGGCCATGATCTGAAACGTCGCCTACCCCCGTCTCCCAAAGATGCTCCCTGTTCCGCTGAGTTACTCCAGCAATTTGTGTTTTTGTTCCATTTTCAAATACTTCAGGGTTGCAAATTTGCAATAGCCCTCCCCATTGATCTGAAATTTAAGAAAAATACAAGTGATGGAAATCTCAGATAAAGCCAGAGAATGAAGGGATAGGTCAAAAGGTCATAAGGGATAGGAGCAGGATTAGGCCATTCGGCCCATCAATTCTACCACCATTCAATCATGGCTGATCTATCAGTCCCTCCTAACCCCATTCTCTCCTGCCTTCTCCCCATAACCTCTGAAGCCCATGTTTCATCAAGGATACTTTGTCAGAATGTTCTTACCAATTCTGACAAAGGATCTTTGACTTGAAACATTCATTCTGTTTCTCTTGCCACAGATGTTTTCACCATGCTCAGTTTTTTTCCCCCATTGATCCTGTTGATAAATGCTATATGAAGCAAAGAATGAAGGGTGGTGAATCTGTGGAATTCTTTGCCACAGAAGGCTGTGGAGGCAAAGTCAGTGGATATATTTAAGGCAGAGATGGATAGATTCTTGATTAGTACGGGTGTCAGAGGTTATGGGGAGAAGGCAGGAGAATGGGGTTAGGGGGGAGAGATAGATCAGCCATGATTGAATGGCGGAGTAGACTTGATGGGCCGAATGGCCTAATTCTACTCCTATCACTTATGGTCCTATGAATTCTACTTTCGTGTCCATCTTCCATGTTTCAAATGTTGACGTCGCTATCATCGTCCGTCCTGAAATGGACGCAGGCTTCCGGCGACAATCAGTGGAAGCCATCACTTGTTGCAATAGATGATGGTGGTAGCAGAATTAGCTCAGGATACTTCCAGTTTCCAGCCCCGCGACGTGGATGCTTCTGCTATGGGGCCTATGAATAAGGAAATATATTTCCATTTAAGCCCGGGTACTTTTTCGGATACATAATTTGGACCTATTTAAAACAGGGTTTTGAGGGTGTTGCAGTTTGTTATCCTTTACTTAAATTAATTCGAAAAAGTATTGAACTTGCTTATTGTTTTCAGAGTTAGGGATATAAATTATGTGAGGTTCAGTGATAATCTCAGCATTCTCATACATTAATTTTTGTTATTTATTTCAGGTGTTTGAGGAAGAACATCATATTCTGTACCTTGATCATGGCGGAGTTATTGTTGCCATCAAGGACACCTCAATCCCCCTGAAGATACTCAAGTAAGGAAATTCAATGGCAATTTAAAAATGAATAATAATCAATGATTTGTTAAGCACCTTGTTAGGAAAAGCTATATTTATCCTGACTAAAATTTACACTCGTACATTAAGCAAATGATAATAGTGTTCAATAGGGTTAGCAAAACAAATTTATTTAACAGGACAAGAGTTAACTTTGTTTCTGGTCAGAGGTGGTCAGATCAACAAGATCGCTTTGCCATCTCTCAGCCAGCAATTGCCTAGTTCCTTGCCCTCTGATGAACTCATCACGCCTACAAGGGCTTAATGTTCTGGCCTGCGAACGCTTTGCTGGTCTTCTCTTCCAGCTTTCTGCTGAGGCTGTGGGAACATAGAACATAAAACACGGCACATAGAACATAGAAGCATAGGGCGGCACGGTGGCGCAGTTACTGCCTTACAGCCCGAGAGACCCAGGTTCAATCCTGACTACGGGTGTTGTCTGAATGGAGTTTGTATGATCTCCACCATGAACTGCGTGGGTTTTCTCCGAGATCTTCGGTTTCCTCCCACACTCCAAAGACATACAGGTTTGTAGGTTAATTGGATTGGTATATTAAAAAATGTAAATTTTTCCTAGTGTGTGTAGGATTGTGCTAATGCACGAGATCGCTGGTCGGCGCGGACTCGGTGTGCTGAAGGGGCAGTTTCCACGCTGCATCTCTAAATTAAACTAAAACTAAACAGTACAGGACAAGGACAGCTCCTTCGTCCACAGTGTCTGTGCCGAATGTAACGCCTAGACCATCTCTTATCTACCTGAACGGAATCCATATCCCTCCATTTTCCACATATCCATATGCCTATCCAAAAGTCTCTTAAATGCCACTATCATATCCGCCTCAACCACCAACACCAGCAGTGTGTTTCAGGCACTCACCACCCTCTGTGTAAAAAAGTTGCCCTGAACATCTCCCAAGCAACCACTCCATCCATTTGTGTTGCCACTCTCAGGGAGTTATGGACTTGGAACCCGAGATACCTCTGTATATCAACGCTGTAAAGGGTCATGCCATTAATTGTACATTTCCCTCTTACACTTGACTTCCCAAAGTGCAACACCTTACACTTGCTCTGATTAAAATCCGTCTGCCATTTCTCCACCCCTTTCTATAAACTGGCCTATATCATGCTGTATACTTTGACAACCTTCCTCACAGTCTGCGACCACAGCTATCTTGGTGTCATCTGCAAACCTACTAACCATACCACCTACATTTATGTCCAGTAGTAGGCCCCTCTCGGTCATGACTGACCATGGGTGATTCATCCTGGTCGGATGCAAGCCTGGGCGATGTCATATGGAGGACAGGCTGTTGCCCATGCAGCACGTCCCCCCTCTCCACGTCGCTGATTGGGGCCATTACAGTTTGGCACCAGCGCTGTCGCAGCAGCTGCCAGAGCGAGGTTGTAGACAACGACGAACTGCCTTAAGGGCTCCGACTCCGGATTTTCTTGAGGTTTACTCCTGGAGCCTTTTCCATGACTGGATATGGCCACAAGGCAGTGGAGGTTTCAAATCAGAGTTTTCCCTCTCCTAGATGGACTGCCTTCCCAGGCTAACAAGCCCCATCTGCCCGAGACTCGTGGGGGCGGGAGCGTCTACCTTCCCGTGCAGGTCTATAGCACCTGCCCCCTGCCCAAGAAGTGATATATGTCCAGGTCATGTATATATATCACAAACAGCAGAGGTCCCAGCACAGATCCCTGTGGAACTCCACTGGTCATAGCCCGAACATTGTCATTCCAGCACAACTCTGTCTTCTATCAGGAAGCAAGTTCTGATTCCATACGACTAATCCATTGTTAATCCAATGCATCTTAATCTTCTGGATCAGCCTACCATGGGGACTTTATCAAATGCCTTACTAAAATCCACCTAGACATCCATTGCCCTACCTTCAATGATCAGCTTAAATGATCTCCTTAAAATGTTTTACCAAATTAGTAAGACACAAACTACCATCAATGGACTGGTCCATATTCAGTGAATCTCCAGCCAATCTGAACGAGTACACCACTGCCATGACTGACTTCATCAGCAAGTGCATAGAGGAGCGCGTGCCAAAGACAATCCGAGTGTTTCCCACGGATGAACCATGAGGTCCATTCCGAGGTGAAGGCCAAGACCGCTGCGTACAAGTCCAACGATCCCGAGCGCTGCAGGAAATCTCGCTACGATCTTTGCAAAGCCACCAGGAATGCCAAGAGACAAGACTGGGACACATTTGACTGCCAGCATAACCACTCGAACACCCGTCGACTGAGACAAGATCAGAATAATTTAACGGTGTACAAAACAAACACAGGCAGCATCGTTGGAGATAGTGCGGCCCTTCCCAATGAGCAGAAGGCCAACGGAACAACGACATGCGTCCCGACAGACATGAGTGTGCCTTTTCCCACATCACTGTTGCAGAAGTAAGATCGGCCTTCATAATGGTGAACCCTCGGAAAGCAACTGGCCCAGATAGAGTCGCTAGCTGCATCCTTAGGAACTAAGGAACCAAGGGAATGTTCATGGACACTTTTAATCTCTCCCTACTGCATTCTGAAGTACCCATCCATTTCAAGAAGACCACTATGATCCCAGTGCCAAAGAAAAACAAGATCTCATACCATGATGACTACGGTCCAGTGGCCTTGACATCCACCATCATGAAGTGTTTCAAGAGGCTGGTTATTGACAATAAGCGAGTTCGATATTCCTACTGTGCATGCCCAGGTCATAGGACACAAGCGAAAAACACTCTTGGCAGCCGTGCCGCGGCATGGACATCCGCAGGCAGGAACCTGTCTGTTAACTTACCAGCCCTACCTGGAGTTACAGGAACGATGGCCCAGGCTTACAGCCAGTGTGGAGAAGCAGGGCTAACTCTACGGCTCCGGGCTGGTGTCCCGTCAGTCCAGGCAGGGCTGTAGGTTAACCCGGCGAGACAGGCAGAGTTGAGCTGGAGTTAGCGCTGCTTCTCCGCGCTGGCCGTAAGCCTGGGCCGTCGTTCCCGTAAGTCCAGGCATGGCTGGTAGGTTAACAGCCAGAGTTGAGCTGAATTTAGCGCTGCTTCTCTGCACTGGCTGTGGGCCTGGGGGCGCTGCTCCCGTCTGACTCCCGACGTCTCTGGCCGTCCCCGGACGCGGGGGGGGGGCAATCGGGAGGGGACGGGGATGGTTCAGTGGCTGTTCGACAGCGATTGCGGCGCCGGAGACCCGGGATCGATCCTGGCTGTAGATGAGGCGCATGTCTATGTCCATGCCGCGGCACAGCTGCTGAGAGTTTTTAGCGCTTGTGACCTTTGACAAATCCCATGATTCCTTGCATTTTTCGGAATACCGAACTCGCTTATAGGCAATAGGTGCAGGAGAAGGCCATTCGGTCCAACGAGCCAGCACCGCCATTCAATGTGATCATCGCTGATCATCCACTATCAGTATCCTGTTCCTGCCTTCTCCCCATTTCCCTTGACTCCGCTATCTTTAAGAGCCCTATCTAGCTCTCTCTTGAAAGCATCCAGAGAATCGGCCTCCACCGCCCTCTGAGGCAGAGAATTTCACAGATTCACAACTCTCTGGGTGAAAAAGTTTTTCCTCATCTCTATTCTAAATGGCTAACCCCTTATTCTTAAACTGTGTCCCCTGGTTCTGGACTCCCCCAGCATCGGAAACATGTTTCCTGCCTCTAGCATGTCCAATCCCTTAACAATCTTATATGTTTCAATAAGATAACCTCTCATCCTTCTAAATTCCAGTGTATACAAGCCCAGTCGCTCCATTCTTTCGACATATGACAGTCCCACCATCTCGGGAATTAACCTCGTGAACCTACGCTGCACTCCCTCAATAGAAAGAATGTCCTTCCTCAAATTTGGAGACCAAAATTGCACACAATACTCCAGGTGTGGTCTCACCAGGGCCCTGTACAACTGCAGAAGGACCTCTTTGCTCCTATACTCAACTCCTTTTATTATGAAGGCCAACATGCCATTAGCTTTGTTCACTGCCTGCTGTACCTGCATGCTTACTTTCAGTGACTGATGTACAAGGACACCCAGATCTCATTGTACTTCCCCTTTTCCTAACTTGACACCATTCAGATAATAATCTGCCTTCCTGTTCTTGCCACCAAAGTGGGTAACCTCACATTTATCCACATTAAACTGCATCTGCCTTGCATCTGCCCACTCACCCAACCTGCCCAAGTCACCCTGCATCCACATAGCATCCTCCTCACAGTTCACACAGCCACCCAGCTTTGTGTCATCTGCAAATTTGCTAATGTTACTTTGCTAATATGTTATGGCACATATTAACTCCATCCTAACAAGCAGCCTTGATCCACAATAGTTTGCCTACCACCCCAACAGGTCCACAGCTCAGGCCATCTCGCTGGACCAACACCAGGGACATGCCGTCAGGGTAGGCAAGATAGGTAGTGCCTACCCTGACTAAAATCATAAAAAGGTGATTATTAAATATAAATTGTAAAGATTTCCAATTCATTTACTAAATTTAGTATTCATTATTAAATGTTTTTTATTTAAATAATCGATCTTAGGTAGGCATAATTCTCCCGTGCCTTTCATCCACAGTACGCGTAAAATGCGTAACTATGTTCAACACGTGCCGTGGACACTGCTTCACGCCTTCACTGACAACGGGCAATAAAGGCAGCTGGAATTCTGCCTTTGCACCGTGGACTGCGCGCATGTGTGCTGCGCGTGCCCACAGGAGAGGAGACCAATCTGCGTGTGCGCGGTTTTCGATTTTTAAAAGCCGACTGACTGCCTAGTGCCTTCACTGAGTAATTACTCACGACACGTGCCTGGCGTACACTCATCCCTGGAATACCTGGATGAGAAGGACACCCAGATTGGACTCCTATTCATCAACGATAGCTCTGCTTTCAGTCCCATTATCCCAACCAAGCTCATCTCCAAACTCAAGGAATGTTACGTCAGCACCCCCTTCTGCAAATAGATTGTCAACATCCTGACCAACAGAAGTGACAAATCATCCTCTACGATAATTCTCAACACTGCTGCCCCACAAGGATGAGTTCTCAGCCCCCTACTATACCCATTGTACACTCACGACTGTGCAGCCAAATATCATTCCAACTCAATCCACAAGTTCATAGATGACACCACCGAATTGGGCCTGGTTTCAAATAATGACGAGATGGAGTACAGAAAAGAGATTGAGAACCTTGTAACTTGTTGCCAAGACTCCGCCATCTGTGTGGTGTGGAAAGTATGAGCGAGAAGTGGTGAATCGTGTGGTTTCTAATTGGAGGGTGATCAGGGGAATATAAACATTGCAATGTGGAGAAGTATCAAATGGTCAAGGCGCTGGGTTTTGGTCATGGTAGGAAGGATATTGATTTATTTGACAACAGATAAGTTTAATTTTTTTTCCAATTTTTAAATGCACCCTTGATCTCCCACGTGATTGACATTGGTGACATTTTTCACCTGTTTGGTTTAGTTTATGTTTAGTTTAGAGATACAGTGCGGAAACAGGCCCTTCGGCCCACCGGTCCGCGCCGACCAGCGATCCCTGCACATTAACACTATCCTACACCCACCAGGGACAATTTTTACATTTACCAAGCCGATTAACCTACAAACCTGTACGTCTTTGGAGTGTGGGAAGAAACCGAAGATCTTGGAGAAGCCAATTAACCTTCAAATTCGTTTTTGATTTAGATTATACCTTTAATAATCCTTTGCAGGAAATTACAATTCCACGACAGCTTCAAGACAGACATAACACCACAAATAACTTCCATACTTAACAAGTTAAAATACAAGTTAAAATACAAGTTAAAATACAATTAATTTTAAAAAAGTGGAGTGTGGGAGGAAACCGGAGGACCTGGGGAAACCCCACACGGTCATGGGAAGAACGTACAAACTCCGTACAGACAGCACCCGTAGTCAGGATTGAACCCGGGTCTCCGGCGCTGCATTCGTTGTAAGGCAGCAACTCTACCGCTGCGCCACCATGACTGCCCTTCATGCAGGGCATAAACTGCTTCTTTATGCAGTTGGAGTCCCCAACCCCAGAAAAGAAGGGTCTCGATCCGAAACGTCACCCATCCCATCTTTCCTGCGATGCTGACTGTCCCGCTGAGTTACTCCAGTAATTTGTGTCTATCCCAGAAAATAATTGCTGGGTCTCCTTGTCAGACTCCAGGGTGGACCAAACGTTGCTTAGGTTTATCGCCAGTTTAAGCCAAGGCCTGTCGCATGGTCTCTCCTGTACACCAATGATGGACAATCGGGGCAGAGCTCATCAGCCTCTTGCTGCTGAATTCAAAATGAGGAGCTTAGCATGTCCCCTCAGTATTCAGTGCCTGTTGCAGGACTAGGCCATTAGTGAGCTTTGGGAGGAAGTCCAAGTGGACCAGGTAACCCAATGTTTTATAGGACGGCATGGTGGCGCAGCGGTAGAGTTGCTGCCTTACAGCGCTTGCAGCGCCAGAGATCCGGGTTCGATCCCGACTACGGGTGCTGTCTGTACGGAGTTTGTACGTTCTCCCCGTGACCCGCGTGGGTTTTCTCCAAGATCTTCGGTTTCCTCCCACACTCCAAAGACGTACAGGTTTGTAGGTTAATTGGCTTGGTGTAAATGTAAAATTGTCCCTAGTGTGCGGGGATCGCTGGTCGGGGTGGACTAGCTGTATCTCTAAACTAAACTAAACAATGATCTGGAGGTGTATTAAAAAAAATGGCTAAACGGTTTAAAAAAAATAGACAATAGATAATAGGCAATAGGTGCAGGAGTAGGCCATTCGGTCCTTCGAGCCATGGCTGATCATCCCCAATCAGTACCCCATTCCTGCCTTCTCACCATATCCCCTGACTCCGCTATTTTTAAGAGCCCTATCCAGATTATAATATAGAGAATTTATATCGGGAGCAACTGCGGAGTGGAATTCATAACGTTGCAAGCTTTGTTTCTAATCTACTTCCAGCAACTTCAGCTGTGAAAGGAAATTGGGAACAATAAAAGTGCTAAGTCATTTAACAACCTCGTGAGGCGTTGGAATTGGTTGTATTACTGCCTCAACTATGAGGAGAGCAACTGAAATTCTTATGCCATATTTTACCTCTTAGGTTCAGTGTAGACGAAGGACACACTTGGACAACACACAATTTTACCAGCACTTCCGTCTTTGTCGATGGACTACTGAGTGAACCAGGGGACGAAACACTGGTCATGACGTGAGTGTTTGAATACATTAAACTCACTATGTTTTAAATTAAGCAAATATTGGCGTGGGTCTTTTGTGGTCTGGCCTCCAAATCTCTCCTTTCAGGCAAGAGAGGTTAGAACAAGAATTATTCAATATACAGAAGGTGTGAATATAAATTGTTTCAATACTCTGCGAACTATTGCATAAACTGTGTGCAAAACACATTGCGCTCAATTCAATTACAGAGCACAGAGCAATAATAGATTGTAACAATATACACTGATCGAAGATGGTTATTGGGCTGGAACACTTATTGCTGCCACCATGTGGATTACCAGTCACCTTGTAGCACCTTTGGTTACACTGCTGGAATTGGTACATGGTTAATTCTAATTGCATTTCAATTTTTTTTCTTCAAATTTTGCCGTTACAAATTGTTCATGCTGCTTTGCAGTTATGCTTTCTTGAAAGTGATTTCTGCGGGTTTCAGTTCAGTTTGCTGACAAATTATTTTCCTCGATGCTTTGAAGATCCATGAGAAATGTGCTAGTCATGAGTCAAGAGTGTTTTATTGTCATATGTCCCAGATGGGATAATGAAATTCTTACTTGGTGCAGCACAACAGAATATGTGAATATGTAAACATAGTACATAACAGGGGAAGAGAGAGAAAAAAGAAAAAGTTCAATAAATAAGAAATAAGGTTTTCAAGATGTGTCAAAATCTCACAAACAGGGCAGATCTCCAGTTTAAACAGACACAGCAATTAGGTTGAAGATAGACACAAAATGCTGAGTAACTCAGCGGGACAGGCAGCATCTCTGGAGAGAAGGAATGGGTTGACATCCTTCTTCACAATAGACAATAGGTGCAGGAGTAGGCCATTTGGCCCCTCGAGCCATTCAATGTGATCATGGCTGATCATCCACAATCAGTGCCCCGTTCCTGCCTTCACCCCTTATCCCTTGACTCCGCTATCTTTAAGAGCTCTGTCTAGCTCTCTCTTGAAAGCATTGAGAGCACCAGCCTCCACTCTCAACTCTCTGTGTGAAAAAGTTTTTCCTCATCTCCGTTCTAAATGGCTTACCACTTATTCATAAACTGTGGCCCCTGGTTCTGGACTCCCCTAACATCGGAAACATGTTTCCTGCCTCTTGCGTGCTTCAGACTCAACAAGTAATATAACTACTGCAAATATGTCACAAGTTCTGTTTATGAGCACGGTGGAGCTACTGCCTAACAGAGCCAGAGACCCGGGTTCGATCCTGACTACGGCTGCTGTCTGTACGGTGTTTGTACGTTCTCCCCGTGACCTGTGTGGTTTTTCTCCGAGATCTTCGATTTCCTCCCACACTCCAAAGACATACAGGTTTGTAGGTTAATTGGCTTGTTATGAATGTATATTTGTCCCTAGTGTGTGTGGGGTAGTGTTACTGTGCAGGGATCGCTGGTCGGTACAGACTCGCTGGGCTGGAGGGTCTGTTTCCGCGCTGTATCTCTAAACTATACTAACGATACTAATTATACACACGAACATAAATTCAATGGAATCACAAGCTGTTTCCTCAAGACCACTTGAGAAAGCACTCTTCAGTTCCACGTAGAGTACAATTTAAATGTTAGCAATAGAAAAATATAAGAATAATTGCAAGACTTTCTAATGAACATATCTGTAAGGCATGGATAATATGATGTCAGCAGACATGCAGATTTCTCTTCCCAAATCATGTAGCTCTGCTTTATTGCAATAATTGCCTTCCTAAGAAATCTCCTCGCATTATAGTTTAGTTTAGTTTATTGTCACGTGTACCGAGGTACAGTGAAAAGCTTTTGTTGCATGCTGATCAGTCAGCAGAAAGACAATACATGATTATGGGCCTGTCCCACTTAGGCTATTTTTTGGCAACTGCCGGCAACTGTCATTGTCGGAGTAAGTCGCCGAAAAACCGGCGACTGGACCCCCCCATCGACATAAAATTTGAAATAGAATCATTACTTTAACAACAAAAAAACCTGAAGTCAGCGACAACCTACATCACTTGGCGCCAACCTACGTTAACCTGGCGACAACTACGACAGCACCTACCTCAGGAGAAGTCAAGCTACGCTCATTGGCGTCAAGCCCACTGTCACCAACTGTCTCCGAAAAAATTACAACGTTGAAAATCCAGTGGCGACCAGAAAGAAGCTACTAAGTGTGACAGGCCCTTTAAAATCGATCCATTGATGTAAAGATTTAAGAGTGTGTAGCGATTGTAACATGAGTGTAGATCTGCTTCTGTGGCTAGCAGGTAAACAGTCGCCTGGGTTGGGCGCCATCTTGGTAGTTATAAGAACAATTATGTGGAAGGGGGAAAGAGGTTTCGAGGCGAGCAAGTTTCAGACTCTCAATACTAAAGCTATTTTTTCAGCAAGATTTTCAATGGCAAAAGTTTAATTTTGCTACTGCTAGCTAAAAATACTAAAGGCGATGTGTTACATTGTTTAATAGAGTATGGCTGCACAACTGTCAATATAAGTGGTAGACACAAAATGCTGGAGTAACTCAGCAGGACAGACAGCATCTCTGGAGAGAAGGAATGGGTGACGTTTTGGGTCGAGACCCTTCTTCAGATGTGATTATGCATCAATTTCAATGGCCACCCACGGTTAAAGTAGCGGCTGTTTTGTTAAGAAAAAAATGGTGTCTGATTAATGCAGGGAGTTTATGTGGAAACAGTACAGTTTTTATGCTTGTCAATTTCCAAAGTAACTTTTAAGTACTGGAATATTTCAGTGGGTCAGGCCACAATTCAGGAGTACATGGATAGGTGACCTTTCAGATTGGGATCTTTCTTCTGAAACGTCTCTTCGACCCGAAATGTCACCTTTTCCTTTTCTCCATAGATGCTGTCTGACCTGCTGAGTTACTCCAGCTTTTTGTGTCTATCCAGTTTAAACCAGCATCTGCAGTTCCTTCCTATACAAAACCAGATATGTTTGTTTCTCCTGAGTTCTCCTGAGATTCTGCCTGACCTGTTGTTTTGATCCAGCAGTTCATGTCTACTTTTCCAAACCAGCATCTGGACTTCCTTGTTCCTCCTTCTAACTTTTAAGTGCTTCACTAGTTCCCACTCGAAATCGCATTATAAACAAACTCAGCCCACAACATGCAAATAGTGTTCCCCAATTCATCACTTGCGTTCTATCCAATTGTTTTATGGAAAAGGACACAAAGTGCTGGAGTAACTCAGCAGGTCAGGCAGCATCTCTGGAGAACATGGATAGGTGACATTTTGGGTCGAGATCCTCCTTTGGTCGAAACACACATTGGCAATACTACAGGTGTACAAGTTTTGTTTAACATTTTTGTTTGGAGAATGGAACCCCCCCCCCCCGCCCCGCCCCGCCCCCCTCCCCCCAGCTTGGTTGGGGGCAGTCAAAATAGATCACAACACAAAGAACTCACTCAGAATTTATACCGGTGGGTTTGGATATGCCACCTGTAACCTGCTCCCTGCAGTCATGAATTTAATTAGCTTCGGCAGGCAGGTAGTTATTGCTGCAATTAACTTCAGTATAAGACATTAATTAGCCCTTTCTTGAGCTGAATTTCATTGACCTTTAAATGTAACATCTCCAGTTAGCTGAAATACAGTATCAAGTGCACTTCATTAGGGTTTGTCAAGTTTCAGTAGCCAAGATGTAATCAGTACTTTTGATTAGAAATTGGTCCGCGTATTTTTAGTGAGCAGAATATCCCTGCATTTAGTGCAGCATTATATCAGATTCTTCGTGTAAAATTACCAAATTAGTCAAAAGCAAATAGACACCATTCCCAAAACCGAAGATCTCGGAAAAAACCCACGCGGGTCACAGGGAGAACCTGCAAGGTATCCAGCATTGCTGCTGGTATCTTGCTGCGCAGTATTGAGAAGGGCATCAGCTCTTCAAAGCACACTCTCCATTGCAAGCAGACAACAGTGGCATCAATGGGCGGCACAGTGGCGTAGCGGTAGAGTTGCTGCCTTACAGCGCTGGAGTCCCGAGTTCAATCCCGACTACGGGTGCTGTCTGTACGGAGTTTGTACGATTTCCCCGTGAGCCGCTTGGGTTTTCTCCGAGATCTTTGTTTTCCTCCCACACTCCAAAGACGTACAGGTTTGCAGATTCATTGGCTCGAAGTATGTGTAAAATTGTCCCTTGTGTGTGTAGGGTGGTGTTAAAGTGCGGGGATCGCTGGTCGGTGCGGGCTCGATGGGCCGAAGGGCCTGTTTCTGCGCTGTATCTCCAAACTAAACTAAACTAAGAAGAGCACGTTGTGGTACAGAGCGTAGCTAGCGGCTTTGCTGCCTCACAGCTCCAGAGGTGCAGGATCATTCCTGACTGCTCTGTGGACCTGGTACATTCTCTCTGTGACCACAAAGGTTTTCTCCAGGTACTCCAATTTCCTTCCACATCCCAAAGACGTTCAGATTTGTTGGTTAATTGATTAGATGGTGCCTAATCCACTGAGTTACTCCAGCAGTTTGTGATGTTCAGATTGTGATGTTAAGATGCCCCCAAGTGTGTATGTATTGCAGAAAAAATGTAGTGGGATTGTTCCATGACTATTTGGGCATAAACTATTTGAGCTGACCAGCATCCTTCAGTGTGGATGGGAGAAAGTCTGCAGACAAGAGGTAACAAGAGAATTACATGATTTTGGAAAGAGACATGAAAGTGCTTCTTAAGCCCCCCTCGGTCATGGCTGACCATGGGTGTCTCCAGGGTGTTATTCCCTATATGGAGGACGCCAGTGCATGACTTTGTTTAACGTGGGGAGACTGGTGCAAAGACAGCCACCCCACGGTCCTTGACAGATCTGGGTTAGGATCCAGTAGCATGGAGTCCAAGATGATCAGAGACCCTTTTCTGCTGCAGCCTTCATCCGCCTTCCCAGCCATTGTGACGCTCCACTAAGGTTAGCCATCGTCCTCCGCCTGTTCCGCCGTTGAGGTCTTGGTTGGATTGCTCTTTGTCAGGGACCTCCCCCTCGAACTTACCACCATGGGTGGCCCTACCAGAAGCATAGCTCGAGTCGGCATCGCTTTGAGGATCTCAGGACCACACAAGCTTCTCCACCACGACAAGGTGACAATCCACGGAGAAGTGCTAATGAATGAGATATATGCAAGGAAGTAGGTCTTATCTGCCAGGGGCTTTCATGAAGCAGAATCGTGGAAGGCACGGTGGATTGAGTAGAGAGAAAGCCTTGAGTTGGTGCTAACCTTTGTTTAGTTTAGTTTAGGGATACAGCACGGAAACATGCCCTTCGGCCCACCTAGTCCGCGACAACCAGCGATCCCCGCACACTAACACTACCCTACACGCACTAGGGACAACTTGGCATTCATACCAAGCCAATTAACGAACAAACCCGCACGTCTTTGAGATGTGGGAGGAATCCGGAGCGCTCAGAGAAAACCAATATGGTCACAGGGAGAACGTGCAAATACCGTACAGAATTCACCTGTGGTGAGGATCGAACCCAGGTATCTGGCGCTGTGAGGCAGCGACTCTACCACTGCGCCACCGACCCGCCCTTTGGTATGAATGGATGAAATTTGCATGTTCTGTGCAGGATCCTCTGAGTGCTCTGGTTTCCACCTCCAAAGCGGAATTGGTAGGCAGGTGAAAATGACCCCTACTGTAGCTGGGTGGCAGGAGGGAGCTGATGGGGATGAGAGAGTGAAGGGATTGCAGGGGGGGGAGGGGGGAGTGGGTAATTGAGACTGAAGGCCTGAGAGCCTGCATGGGTGAGATGGCTGATTGGCCTTACCTGATCTCAGTAAAGATGAGGAAGTTGTCTTCTCCGGGATTGAGATAACATGGTCAATGGAGCAAAGTCAGAAGTTCCAAGAACTCACAAAATATATCCCAGTGAAAAGCTGAGCTACATGTTCAGGTACAGAGACAGACAAACTCCAACAGCGCCCCCCCCCCCCCCCCCCCAACCCCCCATCATCTCCATCACCCCTACAGGGAATTGCTTCAACTGCAAGGGAATGAAAACATTCTCCAATTGAACCATAAGGTCATTTGGCCCATCAAGTCTACTCCACCATTCAATCATGGCTGATCTATATCTCCCTCCTAATCCCATTCTCCTGCCTTCTCCCCATAACCTCTGACACCCGTACTAATCAAGAATCTATCTATCTCTGCCTTAAAAATATCCATTGACTTGGCCTCCACAGCCTTCTGTGGCAAAGAATTCCACAGATTCACCACGAGGGGTGAGCAGAGCAGATCGGAGACTTGTGGAAAGTATATTATCAGACATGGATCGGCTATAGTTTGACCTCAGGTGTAAGGAAATGTAGTGCAAAAGCTCACTTGAGGGGTGGGTCCATGCATCTGTAGTGTCCCAAAGAACTCAAACAAGGATTATAATTTATATAAAATGCTGATCAGGCAGGTCAGGCAGCATCTCAGGAGAACATGGATAGGTAAGGTTTCAACCCGAAATGGAGAGATGGTGCCTAATTCATTGAGTTAATCCAGCACTTTGTGCCTTTTTTTTTGTAAACCAGCATCTGCAGTTGCTTGTTTCTCCATCACAATCAATGTGCTTTCATGCTATTACAGATACCAACAATGACATAATTGGCTACATTTGTCAGGCCTGCCTAGCCAAATGTGGGAGATAACAAATAACATGGTCTGAAAAAGGGTCTCGACCTGAAATGTCACCCATTCCTTCTCTCCAGAGATGCTGCCTGAGTAGCTCCAGCTTTTTGTGCCTATCTTCGGTTCAAACCAGCATCTGCAGTTCCTTCCTACTGATTGCTAAACATGGAGAGGTCCTTGCCGAAGCTCTGGCAGGTGGTTGAGCACAGTTGTGAGACTATGGTCACCACTCCGAAGGCAATGCACTCTTTCTTGCAAGGGCTCTCTGTCAGTCCTGTCACACCGGTCCTACTGGTTCAGCGGTTAAATGCATGAGCTTGCAGTTTAGTTTATTGTCAAGTGTAGCGAGGTACAGTGAAAAGCTTTTGCTGCGCGCTAACCAGTCAGCGGAAAGACTACACATGATCATTCACTGTGGTCAGATACATAAGGGAGTATTATTTAGTGCAAGGTAAAGCCAGTAAAGTCTGATCAAAGATAGTCCGAGGGTCTCCGTTGAGGTAGATAGTAGTTCAGGACTGCTCTCTGGTTGTGGTAGGATGGTTCAGTTGCCTGATAACAGCTGGGAAGAAACTGTCCCTGAACCTGGAGGTGGTGCGTTTCCACACTTCTGTACCTTTAGCCAGATGGGAGAGGGAGAAGAGGGAGTGGTCAGGGTGCGAGTTGTCTTTGATTATGCTGCTGGCCATGTTGAGACGCAGAGAGAGCCTATGGGAAGTCTTGCTGATCACACAGTTGCACCATGATCCAGCTCACATCCAGAGCTCCTCGGACACTGCGATATCCACCGTCGCAGTGATAGTGATATCTAATTTATCCCAATTACAGGTTGAATTCACCTCTCATTCAAGGCCCGTCAGATGTCTCAGCTCTGGGTCTGGAGACTACAACAATGGTAGGGAGGTGTGGGTAACATCAGGTCCTTATCTATTGTCCACCCCAGCCGCTGAGAGGTCACTTGGTGTGCAGGTTCAGGATATTGAAGGTCTTCTATACACAGTGAACAATTCACCTCCCATGACAGCCTCCAGGCAACATGTTCACCTGTACCAAGTAGCAAATTATCACAGCTTGCTCCTTAAACTGCCAGCATTCAGCAATATTTACAAGGTTTCCTGGGGGCTTGCAAGGATGTGTGTGCAATCTTGCAGCAGGCAGCCAGCAGTTACAATGGGATCAGTTAGGTAGTGCTTGAACTTTAAGATTCAGCTTCCTTCCCTCCCTGAAGATAAATGCTTCCAAATGTTAAGGTCGTCACATCAGTAAGTATAACGTCTGGCAATTACAATATAAATACTGTAAATACTCAGCAGATCAGGCATTATCAGCATGTTAAGGAAAGAACTGCAGATGCTGGAAAAATCGAAGGTAGACAAAAAATGCTGGAGAAACTCAGCGGGTGAGGCAGGATCTATGGAGTGAAGGAATAGGTGACGTTTCGGGTCGAGACCCTTCTTCAGACTTCTATAAAGTCCGAAAACACACACCACCAGATTTGGGGACAGTTTCTTCCCCAGCTGTTATCAGGCAACTGAATTATCCTACCACAACCAGAGAGCAGTGCTGAACTACTATCTACTTCATTGGTGAATCCCGGACTATCCTTGATCGGACTTTGCTGGCTTTACCTTGCACTAAACGTTACTCCCTTGACATCTATCTATACATAACTAAAACTCTGATCTTGTTATCTTCCGGTTTGGCGTTCTTTCTATTTGCGCAAAAACGGTTCGCGATAGCGCTACGATTTTTCGCCAGTTCACTCACTGTTCTGTGCTGCGATTGCACCGTTCCGATGGGTTGAATGTCGTAAAAATTTGTGAGGTTTAAAAATCTTTAAAACCGCGCATGCGCAGATCGATCTTGTCTCCTGCTAGTCAGCGCCACACGGATTAGTCTCTTCTCCTGTCACTCCCCGGGATGGTCCGCCCCTTCCTGCGCTATCGCATCTTTACTGGAGCTGAGGATGGCCGGGGGAGGTTTCCAACCGGACTTTGGGAGGGACCCGAAGCAGCCCAGCCCAAAGCACCCCAGCCCAGCCCCAAGCAGCCCAGCCCAGCCCCAAGCACCCCAGCCCAGCCCAAAGCAGCCCAGAGCATTCCAGCATCGAGTAGCCCAGCGTCGAGCAGTCCAGCGTCGGAGACCCTGCCCAGCCCAGCGTTGAAGACTCAGCCCAGCCCAGCCCAGAGTCTGAGACCCAGCCCAGCCCAGAGTCGGAGATGTCGCTGATGTCGCCAAACGGAAAGCGGCAACTCTGAGCCCTGCGGAGGAGAACAACCAGCGACCAGCGCCCGATTCCAGCCGCTACCCCTCTGGTCTCCCTCGCTGGCTCCACCCCCCTCCCCTGGGATGCCCCCCTCTCTCCCATGGCTCTTCGCCCGTCTTTTCTCCGAGCTCTCTCCCCTCCCGCCCACATGCCCCACTCCCAGCACACAACCCCCCCCCCGCCCACACCCCCTCCCCCCCCACAACTCCCCCCGCCCACACTTCCCTCTCCCCGCACACAACACCCCCGCCTATCAAGTCTACTCCGCCATTCAAACATGGCTGATCTATCTCTCCCTCCTAACCCCATTCTCCTGCCTTCTCCCCATAACCCCTGGACACCCATACTAATCAAGTTCCTTTAATAGCCTGCAGTAATTCCAGGCATACATCACCCATTCTGTATGCTGCCCTTGCTCAGTGCACAACGCCCAGCTATCTCATGGCTACCATGACCGACCTCTGTTCCTGTTCACCTCAGTTTAAATTCCCCAGTTCAACAACAATGGGATATGAGGTTGTATGTCTCGATCAAATGTCCAGGTATTGAGAAACAAATCCAGTTATTTTTCCACTGCATCTGAATTCCCCATTGTGATATGTGTTTACATCAGCTTGATGCAATCTTGTTTAAGAAGCAAGCTGCTGGAGGTACTCAGCAGGCTAGGCAACATCTGTGGAGGAAATGGACAGGTAACGTTTTGGCTCGAGACTCTTCCAGACTGATCTGTAAAAGTGAGGATGAGTTCTGACCCAAAATGACATCTGTCCATGATTTTTAATACATTGTAGTACCGATCATTGCTGAATATTGACTAACGAAAGTAAAAGATGTTTGGTTTGCAGCTCCATCTTTATTTGCTCGAGTTTAGAAGAATGAGAGGTGCCCTCATTGAAACATTAAAAAGGAATTGTAGATGTCTTGACAGATTAGCCATGGAGAGGATGTTTCCCTGGAAGAGTCTATTACTCTGGGAGACAGTCTCAAAATAAGGGACATGCCGTTTCCAGCTGATTTTTTTTCACTCAAAGGG
>CM075977.1:278746302-278767476 GCA_038087875.1 Malacoraja senta
AATTACTGTGACGGTATATTCTGTACCGTACTGGGAGCCAGTGGAGAGAGGCCAGAATCGGGGTGATGTGGTCCCTTTTACGGGTACCCGTCAGAAGCTTCGCTGTGGCGTTTTGGACCAATTGCAGGCGGGACAGGGATGATTGGCTGATGCCAGAGTATAGGGAGTGCAGACTCTGACTATTCTGACTATCTAATTGCTCTAAGTAATTCTGACTATCTAATTGCTTTGCCTGGTGTTCAGTAAGCAAATCTGAACCGGCGCAGAAGTTGAATGGACACCATCAGCAAAATCTGACTTTGCATTCAGCACGGAGACAGACACAAAACGCTAGAGTAATCTCAGCAGGACATGCAGCATCTCTGGAGAGAAGGAACGGGCGACGTCTCGGGTCGAGACCCTTCTTCAGTCACCCATTCCTTTTCTCCAGAGATGCTGCCTGTCCCGCTGAGTTACTCCGGCATTTTGAGTCTGCCTTCGATTTAAACCAGCATCTGCAGTTCCTTCCCTCACATTCAGCACATCTGCTTCTGAAAGGGGTTGATTGTTTTTAAAATATGAACCACTGTCAGTGTTCTGGTGACAACAGCCTAAAGGGCCTGTCCCACGAGCATGTGACTGCATGCGGCAAGCGCGACCTAACCGGAAGCGGGGGTCGCGCGGAGGTCCAGTATTCCCGTACAGGGCCGATCCCACCAGCATGCGGCTGCATGCGGCGAGCGCGCGGAGGTCGAGTGAGTGACGTGCAGTTCGAGCGAAGTCTGCGGAAAGTTCGCGCGTGACGTACGCCGTCAAGACGCTGCGTACGGCGCCGAGACGCTGTGCACGCCCTTCGAGGCTGCGGGCCGGCAGGCCATTGCCGCGCGGAAGTTTTGAACACTGTCAGTTTTTTTGGAGCTCTGCGCGATGTCGGGACCAGCTCCGCACAACTCCATACGGCTCCGGCGATCGAAGGGGGACCGGCCCCGCGAGGCCGTACGGCTCAAGCGACCACGTTAGGTCGCGCTTGCCGCATGCAGTCACATGCTGGTGGGACAGGCCCTTTAGTAATCAGCAAAAGAGATGCAGTACTTGATTAAAGCAGCTAGACGGAGTGGTAGAAAGGTGTTGAGACTGAAGTTTCAAGGTTTCACGGTCAGTTTATTGTCACATGTACCAGTTAAGGTACAGTGACATTTGAGTTACCATACAGCCATTCTAAGTGAAAAGCAACAAGACACACAACCACATAAAAGTTAACATAAACATCCACCACAGTGGATTCCACATTCCTCACTGTGATGGAAGGCAATAAAGTTCAAAATTATTCCTCTTGTTCTCCCGTGGTTGGGGCCGTCAAACCATCCGCAGTCCGGCCATTAAAGCCCCCGCAGCCGACAATCGAAGCCCCCGTCAGGGTGATCGAAACTCCCGCGTCGGGACGGTTGAAACTCTCTCCGCGGCATGGAGCTCTCGAGACGGCCTCTTCTTACCAGAGACCGCGGGCTTCATAATGTTAAAGTGAATTGGCCTGAATTGTGACCCCTAGCTGGAGAAGACCTTGTGTGCCGCTCCCTCCATCAGCCTCTGGCAGAGGCAATCATGTTTGAATACTCGCATTCTCTGTTATCTTTGTTAATGGCACTTCTTTCTGCTTGTCAGCTTTGTTTTCAAGCAATGTACTTAACTGAATCTGATCTACTTCTGCTGCCATCTATGGGTCAGTGAACAAAATAACTTGTGTAGGAAGGATCTGCAGATGCTGGTTTAAACCGAAGATAGACACAAAAAGCTGGAGTAACTCAGCAGGACAGGCAGCATCTCTGGAGAGAAGGAATGGGTGACATTTCCCCAATCAAGACCCTTCTTCAGACTGGTTAGGGATAAGTGAAACGAGTGATATAGGCGATGATGTAGAGAGATAAAGAACAATGAATGAAAGATATGCAAAAAAGTAACGGTGATAAGGGAAACAGGCCATTGTTAAGTCCCTGTCCCACGATGTGAGTTTACCCAAAAGTTCTTCCAAGCTTAAAAAACCCCAACTCGTGGTACTTCATCACGAGTATTTTTTTACTCTTGGACATTTTTCACAGTAGCCGCGTTTCCCGAGTACCTGCTGTTAGCATTACGAGCCGCTACGAGACATCCACGAGCTCCGACGTACCCGCTACGTACATTCTACGTACTTACCACAAGTTTGATTTTTTTAAATCGGGAGAGCTCTTAGGTAAACTTGCATCGTGGGACAGGGGCTTTAGTTGTTTGTAAGAAGGATCTGCAGATTCTGGTTTAAACCGAGGATGGACACAAGAAGCTGGAGTAACTCAATGGGACAGGCTGGTTAGGGATAATCAGTCTGAAGTTATTGTTAGTTGTTTGTTGTTAGTTCTTAGTTGTTTGATAGGTGAAAACGAGAAGCTAGTACAACTTGGGTGGGGGAGAGATAGAGAGAGAGGGAATGCCGGGGCTACCTGAAGTGAGAGAAATCAATATTCATACCTGGGCTGTCAGCTGTCCAAGCGAAATATGAGATGCTGTTCCTCCAATTTGCGTTTAGCCTCACTATGACAATGGAGGAGACCGAGGACAGAAAGGTTAGTGTGGGAATGGAAAGGAGAATTAAAGTGTCCAGCAACCGGGAGATCAGGTTGGTTCACGCGGGCTGAGCGAAGGTGTTTAGCGACACGATCGCCCAGTCTGCGTTTGGTCTCGCCGATGTATAAGAGTCCACATCTTGAACAACGGATACAGTAGATGAGGTTGGAGGAGGTGCAAGTGAACCTCTGCCTAACTTGAACGGACTGTCGGGTTCCCTGTACAGAGTCGAGGGAGGAGGTGTAGGGACAGGGACAAAATAACGTGTAGCCTGCAGACCTATCTACACTGTGTTCACGTAACATAATTCAGTCGTAAGTAACAAGCTGCCGCTGACAATTAGTCTTTTTAGTTTTATAATTAAAATGCATAAATACATCTCATTTAAAGTGCCGTTTGTTATGAGTTTGGTTTGAGATCGTGTGTTCACAGGTTGTGCTGATGAATGTGTCTCACGTTCCCAAGCCTGAGTTTATTTGCGGCACATTACTGGTTTCAGGATGTTTTGCAGAAAAATTGTATGCGCATTTGTCTTATTTCTAGGAAATTGTTTGCCTGAAAGATTGTGAGGAAGAGAGGAGTCAAGGGCCTGTCCCACTTAGGCTATTTTTTAGGCGACTACAGGCGACTAGGCTGTCGCCACACGGTCGCCGGGGTGTTGCCTGTATGGTCGTGAGTAGTCTCCTCAGTCGCCCAAAGAGTCGTAGCGTCTTTCTGGTTGCCGCTGGATTTTCAACATGTTGAAACATTTTCGGAGACAGTCGGCAACTATGAGCATAGCTTGACTTCTCCTGACATAGGTGCTGTCGTAGTTGTCGCCTGGTTAGCGTAGATTGTCGCCAGGTGACGTAGGCTGTCGCCGGTGCTGACATCGTTTTTTTTTTTGTTATTGTTAAAGTAATGATTCTATTTCAAATTTTATGTCGAAGGGGGGTCCAGTCGCCGGTTTTTCGCCAAGGGCTATGACAGTCTCCGGTAGTCGCCAAAAAATAGCCTAAGTGGGACAGGCACTTTACTGGAGACTCAGATTAGTTTATTGCCACACACACACACACACACTGTGCCATAAAATGTCTTGTTCACATGATGTCCACCGAGGAACGAATATAAAACAATAATGATGAATACAAAATAAATACAAAGACGGCAGATTGGTGCAAGTTTTTGTCCAAGCCAAAATGGTGCAAAAGAATCACAATAACAGGATAACTGAATGAAGTTGAGTTAAGAATATGTGACAGCAGCTCCAGAAAGGAGATGAGGAAAAGGTGATTGCTTCGGCGTCTGATAGCTGTGAGGAAGAAGCTGTACTTAAAGCCTTGTTTTCACGCTCCTGTATTTTCTCCCAAAAGGTAGAAGGGAGAAAAGGGAATGGCCAAGGGGGCTGGCATACTTGATGATACTTCACTGTGTGAGAATATACTTTCAGCATTAATATGGATTGTGGATATATGTGATTTGCAGCAAAATACATGACCAGAAGATGTCATTGCATTGTATTATCGAGAATCAATAATACACATTGTTCAAAATAGTTTTTTGTGCCACCGTGGACCATTGTCGAGACTTGTTAGAGCTGAGAAAATGCAAAGATCAATGTACATTCCAATGCCAAACGAGAGTTCTCTGGAGAACTGCATGTACTGTAGCAGAACTGAATGATGAACATGAGACCCTGATTGCAGTCACTGCAGGAGCCAGCACCTTTTCACAGAGAAAGGGGAATCAAAACAGTGATGGGAAAACTTTGGGGTGTATGCCCATCGAGGTTGGCTGCAGAGGTTTTGCTGGGCAATCGCTCTACGAAGCCTTGAGTGTACTGGGTATCAACGGAATGGAGGGGAGAAGAGCCACCAAGAACACCACAGAGGCAGCGGAGAAAGCCTCGAGATGGCACTGGATCAGGAGAGGAAGTCCATGGGGAGGAGTGAATGCTACCTGAACACAAGTCGTGGTCTGATCAACCACGGCTGGGTCGCCTGGGTGATGGTGTCTGATGTTGAAAGACCCGAAACACCCAATGACCCCGGGTTACATCACTGATGATGTGTTCAGGAGCATCAGGAGATGTATTTTTATCAATGGACGCTCTGCTGATGGAAGAGTTTTATGGATCAGCGGGGGGAGGGGGGGTGGGGGGTGAGTCAAAACCAGTAGTGGGAGATTAACACTTGGGGCTGGGGGGGGGGGAAAGAGCAACTTATATTTTTCTCAACCCAACATGCAAAAAATATCCACTTCTATCTAATTTATGACTAGCCGGTCACAATTTACAAATAAGGAATCAGATTTAAAAAAAGAGCCAGCGAGTGTATATCTCTGATGTGTTTCTGGCATGAGAATAGTTAAATGAATCCAGCGGGATGTCATTGCAGAGAGCCTGCACTGTTACCCTCCCATCGGGTATAACACGCTCTCCTGAGCAGATGTGAATGATAACTCAGTTGACAGTCCCAAATGGTGAAATAACTATTGCCCAGTCAACCATGCAAGCAGATGGATCACACAGAAGAGGCTCCTGAAAGTCATATTGACATTATATACCTTTCTATACGTATGAGACCAATATACCAGGAGTGCTCACATTGGAGCCACAGGAAAAATGTAGCTTCCTCAGCTTTTGACTCGTGTCTTTCAAATTTGGAATCACCACCATAGACAGCACGTTATCAGGATGCGTCACAGCTTGGTTTGGGAACAACTGCACCCAGGGCTGCAAGAAATGGCAGCGAATTGTGGACGCAGCCCAGACCATCACACAAACCAACCTTTCTTCAGATTGAAAGTCACGGGAAAGGGAAACGAGACATAGATGCTGATGTAGAGAGATATAGAACAATGAATGAAAGATATGCAAAAAAGTAATGATAATAATGTAAACAGGCCATTGTTGGCTGTTTGTTGGGTGAGAACGAGAAGCTGGTGCGACTTGGGTGGGGGAGGGATGGAGAGAGAGGGAATGCTGGGGTTACTTGAAGTTAGAGAAACAAATATTCATACTTGAAGTTTGAGAAGTATACTAACTTACTATATTAACTTCAAGTAACCTTTGCATTCCCTCTCTCTTCATCCCTCCCCCACCCAAGTCGTACCAGCTTCTCGTTCCGTTACAGTACTTGTCTTCCAGTCTTTTTTTATTTTCTTTAATTTTAATTTTTTATTAGAACCATATGCATATCATACTCCAAACCAATACAGACTTTGTTTAACGATTACATATTATTAGTATCTAGGGTCCCGGGATCCCAGCTATCAAAACAGCTGGTGTCCTCATTTATCAATTACGTATTAACACTGCTTCTAATCGTTTATTTATATTTATAGATAGAAAGAGAGGAAAGAAAAAAAAATAGAGTAAACTATCAATAATACAGCTTAGGAGATGGGTCCTTAGGTTAAAAAACATAACTATTCATCTAATCCTGGATTCAAGTTTCAGTCAGGCTCCTGCGCTGGACCAATCTACCCCTTCAAATAATCTATAAATGGAGACCATATTCAAGTAAATAATTCTGGTTTGTCAATTAAGACAAGTCTAATTTTCTCCAAATGTAAGGTCTCCAACATCTCCATGATCCACATTTTGATTGTGGGGGTTGTTGGGTTTTGTCTTCCAGTCTTCAGCAGCTTTTTCCCACAGCTTGTGATTGAGGTCTTTGGGAAACACAAAACTGTATTTATATAATTCCTTAGTGATGTTCTATTATATTAAACCTGATAGGAAAATATAGAGAACATAGAATAGTACAGATGCAAAAAGCTGGAGTAACTCAGCAGGACAGGCAGCTTCCTGTTTCAAATACTCAATGTCCCAACTGATGAAGGCAAGTGGTTACACAGTCTGGAGTTCAAAGTCATCTTTAATCTATACACATAGTGTAGCGGTACAGCAGGTTGTTAGTTGTTAGTTCATAGTTACCGCTTCCAAGACTGCCTGGTGTAGGAAGTGGGTGTTAATATAAAAACATACAGTAAGGTGGGGTTAGTGATGCTATATCTACTATGATTGGATCACATGCAATAACCAATCTACATCCTTCCCCGTAACGAACGAATATAGTTAAGCACATATGCAGCTCTCAAATTTAAACATACTCGCCGTATCTATCAGGCGGTCTACTAATGCGACCCGATCGCGTACGGACCAACCCCTCTCCCTCCACGCCAGAAAAGTTAGTGGGGGAAGGAGGCAGTGAACCCGGAAGTGAGAAAACAGCAGGGGAGACTTGAGGCGACCAATAGGCAGAGCATGCGGGAGAGGTGGTGGTGTTGTTAGACCGAGCCGCCAGTCGCGGCGGGGAACTGGACATGCTGGGACTAGTGGTGGGCACAGCAGCAGACGGCTGGAACATCAAAGGTGGAGCAAAGGGATCGGCTGGTGGCGGATGCGGCTCTTTCGCAGACAGCAAGCGCTGGCGGCTCCGTTGGTACATGGCGCCATCGACGTCGACAAGGTAGGAGCTGGGTTCCTTAGACGGGCCAACAACGCAACCTAGATGGGAATGTCCCAAAGTAGCTTGCAAGCGGACGACTTGGCCCCGCAGCAGCAGTTTCAGCGGTTTGCCTGACCTGTCATGATCGTTTCTGGATGTTGTGTTTCTCCTGGATGCGCCTCTGGACCGCGGCTGGCCTCAGCACCTGTGGCACAAGCTGCTGCTGGGCAATTGGTATCAGAGGTTGCGTTGTTCTGGACATCAGTCGTTGGGCTGGTGAGCCCAGGACCCCATCTCTAGCGATGTTCCTGAGGTTTAGGAGGTCGAGATAGACATCCGACTTGGCCAGGTGGGCGCGTTCCATTAGTTGTTTTGCGCTCCTAACGGCCCGTTAAGCGAGACCGTTACTTTGAGGGTATTCAGGGCTGCTTGTGACATGGTGGAAGTTCCATCAGTTGGCAAAACGTTTGAATGCGTGGCTGGTAAATTGTCTTCCGTTGTCAGTTTGCAGGCGGACTGGTGCGCCGAATGTGGAAAAGTGTCTCTGTAGCTTTTGAATGACCATTTCTGATGTGATAGAGGGCAGTAGATCAAGTTCGAACCAGTTAGAGTAGGAGTTGACCAGGCCCGTGCCATTCAAAAATGTCTGCCGCCACCGACGTCCAAGGCAGTGCCGGTAGGGGTTGGTGTAGCAGAGGCTGTCTCTGTTGGTGTGGCGCCAAGCTGTTGCAGATGGGACAGGAGGCACTCCTGTCCCGTATGTACTTGGCCATACCAGGCCAGTAGAACATGTTCTGTGCGTGGGCCAACATGGCATCGGTACCTGGGTAGCCATGTATCCCAAACACCTGTGAAGCCATGTATCCCAAACATTATGGTGCCCTGAAATGGGGGGGACTATGTATAAACACAGCTGTAATTTCTACATGGTGAAACCAAAATGTATAAAAATACCCTTTAATAAAATCTGACAATGTGCACTTTAACCGCATGTGATTTTGTCTATTCCAAATCTCAAATTGTGGAGTACAGAGGCAAATAAATAGATGATGGGTCTTTGCCCCAAACATTATGGAGGGCACTGTAGCGAATACTCCCCAATCCAGGCATTGTTCTGGTAAACCTCCTCTGCACCCTTTCAAAAGCCTCCACATCCTTCCTTTAAAGGGGCGACCAGAACTGCATGCAATACTCCAAACATTAGAGATGATGGAAAAGATCTTGGACAAAGAGATAGCTTTAATGGAGTGAATTCAAACAGGAGAGAAAGAGTTGGATATATTTTGAAGAGAGAGTTCCACAGTTAGGGGCTTAGCCGTTGAAGGTACAACCCCCTGCGATTGAGTGAATACATTTGGGGCTGCATAAATTGAGATGAAGAGGAAATTCTTTAGCCAGAGGGTGGTGAATCTGAGGAATTCATTGCCACAGACTGCTGTGGAGGCCAAGACACTGATTATTTTTAAGGCAGAGAATGACACGTTCTTGATTAGGAAGGGTGTCAGAGGTTACGGGGAGAAGGAAGGAGAATGGGGGTTGAGCGGAAAAATAGATGAGGCGTGATCGAATGGGGGAGTAGACTCAATGAACAGAAAGGCCTGATTCTGCTCCTAGACATTACCATCTTATTATAAATAAGGTATCAAGGCAGGGCTGGAGGATGGTCATGCTGGAGCACATTAAAAAGCCAGGAAAGGACAAGGCTGGTTCGGGATTTGAAAATTAGATTGTGAATTTTAGAAATGAAGTGTTGCTGAAAGCATGTCAGTGTACAGTCAACAAACAAGGGGGCGATGACATGTTAGAATTTGGAACCGGAGGAATTAAAGTTTATAGGAGGCTGAAGACATGGTCATTGCCTATTTCCTTCGCTCCATAGATGCTGCTGCACCCGCTGAGTTTCTTCAGCATTTTTGTGTACCTTTGGTCATTGTGAATACTGGAGGGTAGGAAAGATATGAGTTGAGGTATGGGGGGCAGTTGGACAGTGTTACTGAGGTGAATATAGACAGGCTATAATGGGTGGCAGCTCAGCGCAGAATCAAATGGGATGCCAAGTTTACAAGTGATATGTCGACTATCCCTCATATGTCGACTAGGGAGAAGGAAATCTCGCTATTAATCTTGGTTGGGGGAGAGATCAAGAAAATGCAGATGGGGCGTGAGTGCAAGGATCATCAGGCCTCAGGATGCGAAGGTCAATGTGTCTCGTTTTCACACCTTACCCTTCCTTATCTCTGTGTCTCCCTCTCCCCTGACTCAGTCTGAAGAAGGTCTCGACCCGAAATGTCACCCATCCCTTCTCTCCAGAGATGCTGCCTGTCCCGCTGAGTTACTCCAGCATTTTGTGTCTGTCAAAATGTGATTTCTGCCCACCTTGGCACTCTGTTAAGGTAAAATAAGTGCTTTTTAAAATTTGACTTGAATCAGAGTGTATCTCAATGTGGTACATAATTTCCCTGCAAGGCTATTGATAGAGCTATACCAGATAACTGTATCCACAGGCTATATTTAAAAACAGGTGACGTTTTTTATACCTAGCAGATTTTTCATTTTTCTGGAAGTGGCCTTTGCTGGCTAGGCCAGTACATATTGCACAACATCCCTGAGTATCCTTGAGAAGAGGCCTGTGCCAAACTGCTTTGAATTGCTACAGTCCTTTGGGAGAAGCCACTCATAAAAAGCTGCTGTTATTCATTCTACCTAATCAAGAGTCAAGAGTAGGGTTGCCAACTGTCCCGTATTAGCCGGGACATCCCGTATATTGGACTAAATTGGTTTGTCCCATACGGGACCGCCCTAGTCCCGTATTTGACTGCTACTACTCGGGTCGAGGGCACTTTCGGGTCGGAGCGCCGCGTCCAGCCCCACCTCAACTCGCCCGCCGGCTTGGCTTTGGGTGCAGTCCAGCACCCGGGCCAACTCATCATTCACCCAGCCACGGCCGAGTCGGTCAACGAACTGCCGTCAGGAATTTCTCTCTTATTTTGACCTTTTCTTCCTTATCTGGGAGTGAGAAAGTTGGCAACCCTAGTCAAGAGTCAAGAGTGTTTTATTGTCATATGTCCCAGATAGAACAAAGAAATTCTTACGGGTATGAGGTAATTCTTTATTTTTTTTATTTTTATTTTTTATTAGAAGTATTGTACATTACAGTAATCTGCAATAACGTAAGTTTATACTTTTCATGTGCCACTTCTTATTTTAAACTTTAATAAGAGAAAAGGATAGAAAGAGTTAGTAAAGATAGTAAGTGAGTGATTGAAAGAGTGGTCCAGGAACACCCATATGGACCTAAACCACAAGAAATAGTTTGAAAGAAAAGAGAAAAACCAAAAGGAGGAAAAAGAAAAAAGAAAAAATAAGATAAGATAGGACAATATGAAAGGGATGTACCTACTTCATATCTTTACTCACCCCTCGCCAGGTCCTGAAACCATTTATTATCAACATTTTGTTGCACCCTATGTTTGTAATAAGTCGATAAATGGAGACCAAATCTTTTGGAATTGGTCTGCTTTACCTGCTAAGAGGAATCTCATATCTTCTAGGTGTAACAGTTCCGACATATTAGAGCATTTGGGAGCATTTTTCCAAAATTTCAGTATAAGTTTTTTTGCCGTTATTAAGCCATAATTAAGAAAACTCCTTTGAAACGAAGTCAGCTCCAAACTTGCTTCTATTGTTCCAAAAATAATCAGTTCTGCATTCGGTTTCAGTTTTAATTTAAATAATTTAGTGAAAATTTCAAAAATGTAATTCCAAAATTTTTGGATTTTTATACAAAAAACAAAAGAATGTGCTATAGTTGCTTCTTGGGTTAGGCATTTATCACAGATAGAAGAGGTATTTGGGTAAAATTTACTTAATTTAGCTTTCGAATAGTATCTATGTAAAATTTTAAATTGAATTAGAGTATGTCTTATGTTAATCGAGCATTTATGCACATATAACAGGTGTTTATCCCAACTTTCTTTCGAGATTTTTATAGCTAGTTCCTGTTCCCATTCTAATCCCATCAGATGATGGAATTTCTATGTTTAAAATGGAATTATACAGGTATGATATTAAATTAGCTGATTCCGCTTTTATATTCATTATCTCATCTAATAGGTCAGGAGACATATTTTGATATTCTCGTGTATATTTTTTCAAATAGTCACGTATTTGAAAGTATTTAAAATATTGATTACTACTCAAGTTGTATTTAAGTTGTAGTTGGTGAAATGTTAAAAAACGTCCATTATCATACGTATCTCCAAACGTTTTAATTCCTACTCTATCCCAATTTGTAAAAGATTTATCTATCATAGAAGGTTTAAACGAAGGGTTATTCATTATAGGTGAGAGAAGTGATAGATTTATTTTGTATTGTATTGTATTGTATTGTATATCTTTATTGTCATTTCCTGAGTATTCGCATACCCAGAGGAAACAAAAAAACGTTCCTCAACCAGTGTCCATTTCAGTGTGCAGTAAAAAATAAATAGAAGTAATTCTTAATTTTAAAGTTAATTTTATTTGTTCCAAATTCTAATTGTACTATGAATAATTGGATTTTTACTGTATATTGTATTCTTCATTTTTGTTGGTGAGAGAAGGATCGCTCCTATGTTAAAAGGGGAACAATCCTCTCTCTCCATTACTATCCAATCCACCTGCTGGGCCGAATTGTCCAACAGGTGAATCATATTTTTGACATTTGTGGCCCAGTAATAATATAAAAAATTAGGGAGTGATAACCGCCAGATTCTTTAGGTTTACACAAATGTTTTCTTTGGATTCTGTGGGATTTATAGTCCCATATAAAGTGTGTAATATCAGCATCCAATTAAAAAAAAAAAAAATGTTGGTAAATATATCGGTATTGACTGGAATAGATATAAAATTTGTGGTAAAATGATCATTTTTATAGCATTTATTTGGCCTATAAGAGACATCGGGAGAGTTTTCCAGAATTTAATCAGTATGTTTAATTTATTGAGTAAGGGCATATAGTTTGCATTAAATAAAGATTTATATTTTCTAGTAATTTCAATACCCAAATATTTAAATTTTTCTGAAGCGATTTTAAAGGGAATTTTAACAGGTGTGTTGGGTCGAGGTTTAATCGTCATAATTTCACTTTTATTCCAATTTATTCTATATCCTGAAAAGGATCCAAATTCCTCTATTAAATTTAATATATTTGGTATACTGATTTGTGATTTTGTGATATATAGTAGTACATCATCTGCGTATAATGATATCTTATTATTTGAGTATTTTGTATTATACCCATGGATATTCGGATGTATTCTAATACTTTCCGCTAACGGTTCTATTACAAGAGCAAATAGCAGAGGTGATAATGAACATCCCTGTCTATTTCCCCTTGATAATTGAAATTTCGGGGACAAAATATTATTAGTTAATATTCTGGCAGTAGGCCTATCATATAATAATTTTACCCAAGCGATAAAATTCTCTCCCATTTGAAATTTTTGCAATACTTTGACAAGGTAATCCCATTCCACTTGATCAAATGTTTTTTCTGCATCCAGTGAAATAATTGATAAGTCTTGTTCTTCGGTTTTATGTGAGTGCATTATATTAAACAGACGTCTCAGGTTATTGCATGAATATCTCTTGGGTATAAACCCTGTTTGATCCGGATTTATTAATTTACCAACATAGTTACTTAATCTTCTAGCTAATGTTTTCGCTAATATTTTTTTATCTGTATTTAACAGCGCAATAGCTCTATAAGAACCCGGATCTTCTAAATCTTTACCTTTTTTAGGTATAAGTGTAATCGTTGATTCCACTAATGTTTCTGGAAGTGTATGTTCTTTAAAAGCATACGTATACATTTTATGTAGCCATGGTGTAATTATCTCGTAGAATCTTTTATAAAATTCATTACTAAAACCATCTGGTCCTGGTGTTTTTCCATTCTTTAATGTATTTATTGTTTCTTCTATTTCCTTAGTTGAGATTTGTGCTCCTAATTCCTCTTGTTCGATCAAATTAAGTTTTGGGAGATTACAATTATCCAGGAACTCTATAACTTTGGTACTATCTGCTAACGCTTTAGATGTATATAAGTTTTGATAAAATTGAGCGAATCTTTTATTAATATCCTTAGGTAGTGTTAACAATTCCCCTTTATCTGATTGAATCTTTAAAATCTTATGATCCTTTTCCCGTTTTTTCAGTTGTCGAGCCAAATGTTTGTGTGGTTTATCCCCAAATTCAAAATTTTCCTGTTTTGTAATTTGAAATAATCTAATAACATTTGCTGATAATATTTTGTTTAATTTAAATTTCATTATTGTTATTTTATTATGTTTATCTATAGTTGGCTCTTTAGCATTAACTAATTACAATTCTCTAATTCGTTCTTCTAACTGCCTTTGTTCTTTCTTATTCTTTTTATTTAGAAAAGCTTGATATGAGATTATAGATCCTCTAATAAATGCTTTGAATGATTCCCATAGTAAAGTTGGTGAGATCTCTGGGGTATCATTAATCTTTTAAAAAAGTTCCATCTGTTGTTTTAAATATATTTCCCCTTGTGGGTCATTTAGGATTTGAGGATTAAACCTCCAAAATGATTTATTAGTAGGCATTCCTTCTAATTTAAAAAAAAAAGTTAACGGGGAGTGATCGGATATTATACTATTGTGATATTTTGGGTTCAGTGTATAGGGAATTAGTTTTGTATCCACTAAAAAATAGTCGATACGTGAATAAGTTTTGTGTACCATTGAATAAAACGAGTATTCCCTTCCGACAGGGTTAGCGATCCTCCAGACATCTGTTATATTTGTTTTTTTAATGTAAGTATTTAAGATTTCCCTGGTTTTAGATTTTGTGTTGGCCCTGCTCTGTTGTGAAGATTTATCCAAGTATGGATCTAAAACACAATTAAAATCTCCCCCAATTATCACATTTTGATATTTGAACTCTGTAATTATATTCAGGATTTTATTTAAAAATTGGGGATTATCAAAATTAGGTGCATAAATATTTACCAAGGTAATTGGAGTAGCATGAATCTCTCCAGTAACTATAAGGTATCTCCCTTCCTTATCTATTATGATATTCTTCGATTTAAATGGTATACCTTTTCGAATAATAATTGCTGTGCCTCTGGATTTGGAAATATATGAAGATTGGTATGTTTCCTATCCAATTTGCCTTCAATCTAGCTTGAGCTTGCAGTTTCAAGTGAGTTTCTTGTAGAAATATTATGTCCGAATTGAGTGACTTCAATTGTGCAAAAATCTTACCCCTTTTAATTGGTTCGTTAGCACCCCTAATATTCCAATTGCAGAATGTGATTCCTCCAGATTTCTTTTGTTTATCGTCTAGCATTTTAAATTATTTAATACCTTTTAAACATGTGGTGCAACCAATACCTTAGGTCTCTGGCTGTTGGGGGAGCATTTGCAATATTAAATTCAGTTGTTACATGCCTCTCAAAATTGTCCTTAAGCAAAGAAACAAAAAAGTGTACATTATTGTGACATTTAAAAAAAAATCAAAAAAGTGAGGTTACAGTGTCTAAAAATGACGACACTGTAACCGATTATCCACCTAATGGTGGTAGTTACACATTTATTGACTTCCGTAGTTGTTAATCTACATTTATGTATGAGGTAATTCAAGAGTTCTCCCGAGTTTTCCCCTCATTCAAACTCGGAGAATGTCCGTAGCGGGTCCGCAGGAGTTTGTGGATGTCTCGTAGCGGCTTGTAATGCTAACGATAGGTACTCAGGAAATCCGGTAAACTCCTGACGTTTTTTCAACACTGTGAAAAATGTCCACGAGTAAAAAAATTCTCGTGATGAAAAATATGGTTACTTTTTACTGGTACGAGCCGTTACGAGACATCCACGAACTCCTATGGACCCGCTACGGACATTCTCCGAGTTCGAATCAGGGGAAAACTCGGGAGTACTCTTGAATTACCTCGTACAGTGGGACAGGCCCTTTACTTGCTATAGCACAACAGAATATGTAAACACAGTACATGCTTCATTTCTATGAATATTCTTATGCTGGAAAACAAATCATGAACGATTTACTTGCTTAAATATGTCAACTAATTAGAAAGATAGTTAAATTGTCCATAAAAATCATTTGACTTCAAGAATATATTTGTGATTATTTGCAATTATACTTTACAAAATTTACCGCGTAGTCTTCAGTGTCGACTTTAACCAGAATGCTTAAATATGAGACTCCTTTTATAATATTAAACACTCAACAGTCAATGTCATATTACAAATGTTTAAATTGTACTTTCATCATAATCATAATCATAATCATACTTTATTAGCCAAGTATCTTTTGCAACATATGAGGAATTTGATTTGCCATACAGTCATACCAGTAAAAAGCAACAGAACACACAAAATACATTTTAACAGAAACATCCACCACAGCGACTCCTCCACATTCCTCACTGTGATGGAAGGCGAAAATAAGTCCAATCGCTCCCTTCTTTGTCCTCCAGCAGTCGGGGGCCTCTAACCTTCCGTTGACGGGACAATTTAACTCCCGTAGGGGGTGGGGTCTCAGCTCCACTGCGCTGGTTCTGCAGATTCTCTCTTTGAAGAGATCAATTCAAGTGCTAATGGATACATGGGAGAAAATTGACTCAAAAGGTTTGACAATAAAAAGAATGATGTTACACAACACGCTATAGTATATTTCTAAATGGAGATTTATTTAATTGAATATGATTGTCTCCAATATGAATGAATATGAGTGATTTCTCTCCTCCCACCTCGCATTCAAGTCATTCAATTGCTTCCTTGCTACGGTGGAAAAATGGAACATGTACTGCAGATTTAGACACAAAAAGCTGGAGTAACTCAGCGGGACAGGCAGCATCTCTGGAGAGAAGGAATGGGTGACGTTTCAGGTTGAAAAGCTTCTTCAGTGCCCCGCTGAGTTACTCCAACGCTTTCCGTTTAAACCAGCATCTGCAGTTCCTTCCTACACCAGCACCAGATTTATCAGTTTAACCAGCAAAGTAAAGTTCAGTATGAATTTCTCTTCTTATTTACCTTAAATATTCGTAAGTAATGCTTAATATAAACAGAAAATACTGGAAGCACTCAGGTAGGGCAGCATCTGTGGAAAAATAAATGGGATCATTTGTCCGAGGCGATGTCCTTCATCAGCATTAATGAAAAGGAGAAATCAAAATTATTTAAGATGCAGAGAAGGGGGGGGGGGAGATGGAAAAAACAAAGGGAATCAAATAAAATGTAAAAATTGTGAACAGTCTGCTTCTGCCTCAGGCATTGACCAAGAAGGAACATCTTCCATGTCTTGCCTGCGTCTGTGGTTACGTGGAGCAGCCCTTCTTTTGTGCCCTACATGGGCTTGTCCCACATTCTTGATCCGGTCGGTGCATTAATGATTATATTGATGCAATATACTGGTCTTGCACATAACTCAAAAGCTTCATCATCTTCGTAGGAAATCAACAAAGTTCTACTCACATTTTCTCCACCTTCGTCTCACTTACCTGTATGTTGATAACTGTATTGTGATGCTTTCTGCTCTTGCACAGAATATGATTTTCCTGCACCTTTGCTGCCAATTTACAATGTGCTATCGCCTTCACATCCTCTGTCTCTGAATCTTCTCTTTCCCCTCTCCGCGTCTCTCTCTTGGTCTCGGGGGATAAATTAGAGATCATCATCCATTGCCATCAGATAGACTCCCACAACTATCTTGACTATACCCACTTCCACCTAGGTTTCTATAAGGGCTCTATTCCAATTTCCCAGTTTCACCCACCACTATCTTCTTTCAGGAAGGAGATGAGGAGGAATTTATTTAGTCAGAGGGTGGTGAATCTGTGAAATTCTTTGCCACAGAAGGCTGTGGCGGCCATGTCTGGATATTTTTCAGGCAGAGATAGATAGATTCTTGATTAGTACGGGTGTCAGGGGATATGGGGAGAAGGCAGGAGAATGGGGTTAGGAGGGAGAGATAGATCTGCCATGATTGAATGGTGGAGTAGACTTGATGGGCTGAATGGTCTAATTCTGCTCCTATCACTTACGATCTTATGACTCCATCATTTCTGTCCAGTTGTACATTAATGATTCTGAGATGACTTCCCTTTTCCTTTTCCATAATTCCCTCTCTACCGTAGTTTGGAAGAACTCTTAACTGCACTGACCTTCCCATCCCAACCAGAGTTGGCATAGGGTTCTCTTTGCCCATACCTTTCACCCTACCAGATTTCAGATTCATTGGTACATCCTTTGTAATTTCCAACACCAAATTGATGACACATCTTCTCCTCTCCTCCATTTAAGCAACACAAAGGGACTGTTCGCTCTATGACTCCCAGATTTGCATAAAATACCTCCACCAATGCCATTCCTCTTGCACACCTTGTTAACCTACTACAGGAGATGCAACAACTGCCCATTTATCTATTTCTTCCTGCCATCCATGGACCCAAACAGAGCTTCAGCGTGAAGCTGTGCTTCACTTCCTCAATATGATCTAGCCTGCAATGATCATACCAAATGGGCATCAGGCGAGTTCTTTACATTCAATCCACAAGAGTGGCCCTAAATTTCCATTTTCATCCTACTTGACTTCTTGGTCGCACCCCCATTCTTTCTTCTGTGGCTTTACGTATATTCATACATTATTCCTGTCGTGAATCTGTGGAATTCTTGCCACCGAAGGCTGTGGAGGCCAAATCAGTGAATATTTTTTAAGGCAGAGAAAGATAGATTCCTGATTAGTACAGGTATCATGAGATGCTGTTTCTCGGACATCAGTTCGAGGAACAGCATCTCATCTTCTGACTCAGCATTATCACTGTCATGTGCTGCATTGAATTTTATGATTTTTAGATAATCAGCATTTCTTATTTGTTTCAGAGCTGACAAGTTCTGATGAAAGATCATCACTTTGTTGTTTTACTCTTGTTTTCTGTCCCTAGACACTGCCTGGACCTTGTGGATACTTCCAACATTCTCTCATATTTTAAATTCCTTGCGACTGCATTCTTTCTATGCTCTGTAACTGCATTGTTGGCTTTATGGTGAGAGGGGCAAAATTTACAGATGTGCGGAGCAAGTTTTTTTTTTACACAAAGGATGTTGAGTGCCTGGAACATGCTGCCAGGGGTTGTAGTTGAAGCAGATAGGTTAGGGGGTATTGAAAAGATATTTTTGATAGACATATAGATTCGCAGGGAATGGGAGGGATATGGGTTCTGTGCAGGTCTTAGCATCATGTTTGTTTACTTTAATTTAATTTAGTTTAGAGATACAGCGCGGAAACAGGCCCTTCGGCCCACCGGGTCCGTGCCGACCAGCGATCCCCGCACATCAACACCATGCTACACCCTCTAGGGACAATTTTTTAATTTTTTTTTTACATTTACCAGCCATTTAACCTACAAACCTGTACGTCTTTGGAGTGCGGGAGGAAACCGAAGGTCTCGGATAAAACCCACGCAGGTCACAGGGAGAACGTACAAACTCCGTACAGACAGGCACCCGTAGTCAGGATCAAACCCGGGTCTCCGGCGCTGCATTCGCTGTAAGGCAGCAACTCTACCGCTGCGCCACCGTGACCACCCGTAATGTTTAGTCTAGACTTTATGGGCCGAAGGGCCTATTCGTGTGCAGTACTGATCTATGTTTCATGCTTTGATTATTTTCTCTATTCTCGTTCAATTTCCACCGTTTACCTTTCCTGACCGACCGATCAGCTTTCCTTCCACTATCAGTACGCGCCTGCACTTTTCATGCCATGCAGCTTCAATCTCCATTCCCACCACAGACTTTCCCTTGTTCTCTCCAACCCTTCATTTCTGTGAAGTTCCGTGGGCGGTTGCTGCTGGGACGCAAGTCGGGGCCTGATCAACCCCGGCTGGGTCGCCTGGGCGAGGGTGTCTGATGTTGTGAGACCCGAAACACCCGATGACCCAGGTCACATCACTGAGGATGCGTCCCAGCGCATCTAGAAGATGTATCTTTCACACAAAACATATTTGATTTCTAACTTTTTCTAATTCTGATGAAAAATCAACAATCTGAAAAGTTAACTCCTTTTTCTGTGCAGATGCTGCCTAACCTGGGATGTCAGGACTTTCATATGAAGAAAGACTGTATAGACTTGGCTTATACTCGCTAGAATTTAGGAGATTCAGAGGGGATCTTATAGAAACGTACAAAATTCTTATGGGGTTGGACAGGCTAGATGCAGGAAGATTGTTCTCGATGTTGGGGAAGTCCAGGACAAGGGGTCACAGCTTAAGGATAAGGGGGAAATCCTTTAAGACCGAGATGAGGAAAAACTTTTTCACACAGAGAGTGGTGAATCTCTGGATCTCTCTGCCACAGAGGTAGTTGAGGCCAGTTCATTGCTATATTTAAGAGGGAGTTAGATGTGGCCCTTGTGGCTAAGGGGATCAGGGGGTATGGAGAGAAGGCAGGTACGGGATACTGAGTTGGATGATCAGCCATGATCATATTGAATGGCGGTGCAGGCTCGAAGGGCCGAATGGCCTACTCCTGCACCTATTTTCCTATGTATCTATGTAACCTCCTGAGTGCTTCTGGAATTTTGTTATCGTATTTCAGGTTTCCAGCATCTGCAGTTTGTTTTCTTTGGCAGAGCTTATATTTTTGTTTTGAAAATCATTGTGCAGGTATTTTTGAAGGCATGTGCTTTGTTTCAATCTTCCTTGAATAAATGGGAACTGCCAGGTTTAAAAGCATAGCTCAAGAAGGAAAAGCAGATGATTTAATTAAGATAGGGGTAAAGACCCAGTTTCTCTTTGCATGTTGGTAATAATCTTTTCAGATTTTCATAAGTTTTTTTAAAAAATAGATTAAAAATCTAGCAATAGCAGTGGCATAGCAGCAGATAGTTAATTTAATGTTAAATATGAATTATAAGTACATATCCACACCACACAGACACAGGCTGGCACCTACCAGTGATTTTCAACACATAGTTGACAATCACATACAGATGAAAGGGAGAGTTTCCCACCTCAGGCTAGGAGCATTATGGGCCTGTCCCACTTGGCGATTTTTAGGCAACTGCCGGCGACTGTCATAGTCGTAGCAGGTCGCCGAAAAAACGGCGACAACCTACGTCATCCTGGCAACAACCTACGACAGCACCTACGTCAGGAGAAGTCAAAGCTACGCTCATTGGCATCAAACCCACTGTTGCCGAAAAATGTTCAACATGCTGAAAATTTAGCGGCGACCAGAAGGACCCTACGACTTTTTTGCGCGATTGAGGAGGCTTCTCCCGGCGACCGCCAGCAAACATGTGGCGACAAACTAGTCGCCTATAGTTGCCTAAAAATCGCCTAAGTTGGACAGGCCCATTAGAGTGCGCAGGAAGGAACTGCAGATGCTGGTTTACATCACAGATAGACACAAAATGCTGGAGTAACTCAGCGGGACAGGCAGCATCTCTGGAGCGAAGGAATGGGTGATGTTTCGGGTCGAGAAGGGTCCCGACCCATAACGTCACCCATTCCTTCTATCTGGAGATGCGCCTATCCCGCTGAGTTGCTCCAGCATTTTGTGTCTATCTTCTGCATTAGATTATCTTGCATGTGGGACAAGCAGTAATAGTAATGGACCCTTATCACGTGGAAGCAGCAGCAGACAGGTTGGGAAGGAGAAGAGACCAACAACAGAAAAAGCTATTGGCTGCTTGTTTTTTTATGTTTTTCCAGCAAAAGTTGGTGCTATGAGTAATAAAAATCAAGACAGCTTTTAATAAATAACTAGACCAAGTGCAGAACCGCTGGGTCTGTTTCCCCCAACGCGCGGTGGGGGGGGGGGGGGTGATGCGCCTTCACACCACACAGGGGGGGTAGGGGATAGGGGGTGAGAGGGTGGTAGGGGAGACGGGGTGGGCGAGGGGAGGGAGGGGAGACCGCCGGGTCCCGTTCCTCAACGTGCGGTTGCGGGGGGGGGGGGGAGTGGGCTGCGGCTTCTCACGCACACTAACCACCTGCCATACACACGGGGGGGAGGGGGAGACGGGAGGGGAGAGGGAGAGGAGGGGGAAAGGGAAGAGAGGGGGAGAGAGAGGAGGAGGAGAGAGAGGGGGAGAGAGAGGGGTGGGGGAGGAGGGGAAAAGAGAGTAGAGGGGAGAG